>CM032452.1:24523524-24681024 GCA_019049505.1 Pachyrhynchus sulphureomaculatus | reverse complement strand
AAAGATGAAACTTCAAAAATTTTATAGGTCTTAATGTACGTGTTCTCGTAAAAATTCATTACAAGAGATTTGATATCAATTCAGTAAAGATTGTGTATATGTCCTTTGTATAAAAAGAAACCCAGTTTTCAATTAAAAATAAAACAGGCAAATTGTAATTGTTCATTTCCATAGCCAGTCAATAAGTTTTGAAAGTGACACCTATGGACCATCAGTTGAATCAAATATTGAACACCATTTTGAAGCTTCATCTGTCATATGAATACACCCTAAATTTCAAGTCGTTCTGTAAAGTCATTTATTGTTTATCAGCTGATCAAAATAGACGTGTTTGAGTATTTTTTAAAAATGGGAAAAATCGAATATCGTGTAGTTCAACAATTCTTTGTTTTGGAAGGTTTGTTGGCAACTGAAATCCATGCAAAGTAAGTAAAAGTGTTATAGGAGTCTGCTCCTTCTTTTCCAACTGTTCATAGATGGACTCTAGAGTTTAAACGTGGTCGTACAAGCGTCAGTGATGATTAACGTTCATAATTGAAGAAACTGTTGTGCCGGTAAAAGATATGGTAGTAGAAGACCGTCGCACACTACTCAATTTTCATAAAATGCTGACTAAAACCTAAAAAAATTGAAGTTTTGTCCACGGTTTTGAAGTATGCCAGTCAAAAGTTTAACGTTTTTGACATATCATAACGTAATTCCCATCATTCCTCTGTTTCGAAATAGCCCGTAACGTTAACATAAATTTGCTTGTTTTTAACGTTTCATATATGCTCAATGTAACAGCGACAACATTATACGAAAGAAATTTATAATAATTGATATACACGTATGATACAAATACCCATGTATGCATTCGATTTCTGGAGGTCAGTAGAATATGTTTATTATCTATTCTTATTATTTTAATAGTTATAAGACTTTTAGAGTCATGACACCTCAGATGTAGAATTTGCTGTTTGCGATTTTTTTTTAATGTAGTGATATAGTTGTCTCTACCACATAATCCCGCTAAGTTATAAGCATGATATTATAATATATTTAATGCTTTATCATATACCATAAAGCAATTTTGCTAATTTATACAGAGGACTCCTTTTAAGTCTAACCTTTGAAGCCTAACGTTTTAAGCCTAAGGAAAATAAATTTATCTTTTTGAACATCGATATTCCAGACAGCACAATGTCTAAAACCGGGACATAAGACGTCTTTAAAACCTTTTTAAGACATCTTTAAGACGCCATAACGTAAGTGGTGGCGTCTAATCTTATGTTCCAGTTTTGGACATGTATCCAAATTTGTGCTCTCTAGGTTATCTATTCAACAACACTCGATAAATTTCAGTGAAATTAGATATTATGTTTTTGGTAGGATGATGACTGTAATACATTTACAGAACATAAGTTGATCATGTTATTTTAAAAACGAAGGAGATGATTGAATTAATGAGAAAATGTCCATCAAAAACATTTAAAGCGCAATGCAAATATTTACAGCAACATATACAAGAATTAACTAACTATCAAGAAACAGTACCAAATGAAATAAAACAATCAATAGCACATTTTACTTCCAAGTTTAAGACTAAGTGGGAAATAGCATCAAGAAATTATGAGTTATTTCTTAGTAAAAATCAAGAATGGCTTGAAACAAATGTAAGTTTTTCATCGAATGCTCCCCAGACGCGGAATACCGGTGGTCGTCCTGTAGTAGTCTTCACCAAAAGTAGTGACCGGTCAAATGAATTTACGTACTTCAGGAGAATTGGATGCTGCCAATATACTAAAAGATATAATATGTACTTCACTTACAAGGGCATCTAAATATCGAAAAGCATATATCAGTACTTTACACTCAGTAGTTAGTTCAATGCCTGAAGATAAAGCTTTATCAATGATTGTAGACGCAAAATTGTCGAAACATCAATACAATGTTATCAGATCTACTGCAAAAGATTGTAGTAGCAAAATTTTTCCAAGTTCTAATGCAATTTCTAGAGCTAAGAAACGATATTATCCAGAAGGTATAGTAACTGAGACAAGTGCTGAAGTTAAACTACAATCTTTGTTAGATCTCACAATTCAGCGTATTTTATTAGTACAAAGAGATGTTCTTAATACATTGACTCCTACTCAATTATCGAGTTTACAACTTATTTCGAAATGGGGTTGTGATGGCAGTTCGGAACAGAATGAATATAAACAAAAATTTTCGGTTGAAACTAGATCGGATGCTAGTGTTTTTATAATATCTTTTGTTCCTCTTCAACTAATAATTGGTGAATACGATGACAACAGTAAAATTGTCGTATGGAAAAATCCTCGGCCTTCTTCATCTAGATTTTGTAGGCCTATTAAATTACAATTTATTCAAGCAACGACCGAGTTAATTGTAAAAGAAGTGAAATATATTGCCAAATAGAAACGCTTATGCATTCTTTTATTGTAATGGACGAAAAAGAAATATTAGTCAAACACAAACTGTTGTTCACGATGATAGATGGAAAGATATGTAACGCGATCTCATCAAACACAAGTACTCAGAAATGTTATTTATGCGGAGCAACAACCAAAGATTTTAACAAAATAGAAGTAATGCTTCAAAGAAAAGTTGAGTCTCACCTGAAATTTGGTCTTTCTACGTTACATGCGTGGATACGAATGTTTGAATATCTGCTACATTTAGCATATAAATTATATATAAAAAAATGGAGAATACAAACAAAAGATGACAAACTGATAGTTGCAGAAAATAAGGAAAGAATTCAACAGAAGTTTAAGACAGAATTAGGATTGATCGTAGATAGACCAAAGCCAGGATTTGGAAATAGTAAGGATGGGAATATGACTCGTCGATTCTTTGAAAATACAACTATATCGTCCTCAATAACAGGAGTGGATGAAGAAGTGATTAAGAGATTTTATGGTATATTGCAAATTTTCTCGAGTGGCTATGATATAAATATTAACGCCTTTCAAATATATGCATTAGAAACTGCGAAAAAATTTGTTAGTATTTATCCGTGGTATAATATGCCTACTACGGTTCACAAGATCTTAATTCATAGTCCTCAAGTTATTTCTTCTGCAATATTACCAACTGGCCAACTTTCAGAAGAGGCACAAGAGTCCCGAAATAAAGATATCAAGACATATCGCTGAGATTTTACGCGTAAATTTTCGAGAACAATGCAAATAGAAGATCAACTCTTAATTTCCGCAGATCCATACATTACGAGTATTAGAAGTTTATCTAAAAAAAAATTAAAATACTTATCAAGAGATGTTTTAACACTTCTATTAGCACTTGATATAGCTGTATCAGTGACATCCTCATCACAATTTGCACAAAATAATTATATAGCTTCGTCTAGCGATACAGATTAATTTTTTTTATTCTTGCAACAATTAAATTATATGTTAAAATATTCAGTTGCTATATGTTACTAAATATTAAGTTATTTTTGTTTATACATAATGTATATATATATATTATATATATGTATATATATATATATATATATATATATATATATATATATATATATATGTATATATATTTAAAAAAAAATTTAAGTTTGAAAAAGATTCTTATGTTTTACTATTTACGAAAAATAGACCTAGTTGTCTGTTTTCAGCTAGAATGAAATTGTAAGACATGTTTCCTTTTATATGTAATAAATTTTTAAAATATCGTTTTATTATATTGAGTTTTATGTAATTTTCCTTATTTTGCGCATCACATTCGTAATTAGCGACCCCAAAAACTATCTAAATCCAATTTTGATACAAGACAAAACAATTTTAAGGTTTTGGCCAGCATTTAATGAAAATTGGCCAGTGTGCGTGAATTAACCGTGGATGATTTAGCTGAGGCTATAGGCATCTGGCATGGATCAGTATATGAGATCTTAACGAATGTTTTAGATATGAGCTATTCACAAGATGGATGCCGCATTTGCTAACATCGGAACAAAAACGCACTCAAGTGAAACTTTCTAAACAGCATTTGACTAGTTTCACAAAGAATAAAACTGATTTTGTGCATCGATTGGATGAGACTAGGGTTTACCAGTATAATCCTGAACTGCGACATCAAACCGCAAAGTGGACTGAGCTCGGTTGTTCACCTCTGAAGTAGCCAAAGTGATCAAAGTGGCCCAAAAAAAGTTATGGCATCAGTTTTCTGGGAGGCAAAGGCATTTTGTTAATTGATTACCTTCAAACCGGTAAAACAATCACAGGAGAGTATTACTGCAACTTTCTGGACCAGCTGGATGAGATAATTCGCTAGAAAAGGCCCGGTTTGCAGAAGGAAAAATTATCTTTCATCATGACAATGCACCCTCTCACAGAGATGCTATGGCAACGGAAAAACTGGTCGGATTAAAGTACGAATTATTGGAAAATCCACCTTATTCACCAGACTTTCATCTGTTCTCAAACCTCAAAGAATTCTACGTGGAAAGCGTTTTTCAACAAATGATGAGGTAATAGTATTCGTAGCTGGGTATTTTGAATGTCTTTCGAAAAACTCCTTCAGAGATAGGGTAAATGAATTGGAAAATCGCTGGAAAACATATACTGAGCTTAAGGGAGATTATACTGAAGAATAAATGTATTTTAATGCATTAATTTATCTTGTTTCAGTTCCGCGTTCAAAACTTATTGACTGACCATCCTCTTCCTCAACGTCGAAAAAGTATTGACGGGATAAATTAATTTCCAATTTATGGAATATAGGTTTTTGTTGGAAGCAGAATTATAATTCTTGAGATTGCTCCATGTCACATTGGAATAATTTTCCTATGTTTCGTCTACGATTGCACAAGGCAGCCTCACGAATCTTTACTCTTAGAGATTTGATCCCTGAATGAGCTGGAAGTAGCGCAAATTAAGTGTTTATACCTGACAATTGTTCATCGAATCGTGAGCAAGTATAATAATCGTTTTCTGCGAGTGATGCAGACTATAACTCCTATCTGATTGATCTCCTAGACATTATTTTATAAAGATTGGAGACAGAAGCAGGGAATTTGGCCTCTTTTACGTTGATGGTGACAAATGTATTAGCAATCCAATATTTATTGGGATCAGTTGGCCCTCTATAGAGTGAATGTTTCAAGATGCCGTTATTTTTTCTTTGTACCGAAACAGGTACAGTATGATTTTGTTTCCATTGTAACCTTTATATTTTAAAGTTGTTGTGATTAAAAAAACAACATTCATGTTTATTTTGTCCATGTGGCCAGATAACAAATGTGTCGCCAACATAACTGCACCACGGGTTCTAGAGGGGATGAGGTTAAGGTACTGTCTTTAGAGGCTTCCATAAAATCTTTGGCACTACAGGAAATAGTCGAAAACTATGGTTGATCCTGAAGTTTGTTCATAGAACATTCCTCGGTAAATAAAATCTGTAAACAATAAATATATTTCTTCTTTAATCAAAAAATTACCATAAATAAGTTAAGGTTATTATGTCAAGATATATCTGAGCAGTGCTGAAAATATAATAGATATTGCCCTAAAGATATAAGACGTTCGTTTAAGGGGTTAAATACACTTCGATTTTCAAAAAATTCGTTTTTGTTTTTTTTTATAGATTTTTATTCCCTATACTTCTAGGAATTATTAAAAAAAAATTATGAAAATTCCATTCCATTAAAAAGTTATAGCATTAAATGTGACCTGGCGTAGGGTTGGGAACGCTACCTGTCTCAATGCAGTGTCTGCAATATTACTCAGTCAATTTTTAATATTTTTTACCTTTTTTTTTAAATCTTAATAATTACTTTTTCAACAAAACGTCGAGAGGTTTTTTTTTTGAACTATTCTAATAGACAATTTTTATAAATAATTAAACATAAATAATATTTTATTAGAAAATTGCATACTACTAAAGTTCGAAACACCGTAAATTATTTATTTTGAAAAAGAAAAAAATTTCGACAATTTTTAACTACTACGTTATTTTACAAAACTAACTTTTATTTTTGCTCATTTTAATTAATAATGTTATATACCTGAACCTAGTAGCTTCTCTAATAATTCGATTTTTTTAAAAAATATTAGTTTTCAGTTTTGTACAAAAAAAGCCATTTCTGAAGATGAAATACTCAAAATTGGTACGAGCGTTCTATAGAGGTGAAAAAGATATATATATATATATATATATATATATATATATATATATATATATATATATATATATATATATATATATATATATACATATATACCCGTGGGGGGGGCGGGATAGAATATCTCCCCCGGTATGTTCTGCCTGTCGTAGGAGGCGACTTAAAGAACAATCTAGATGGTAGATGCCCAGATCCCACCAGCATCGCCCGGTGTGATACCATCGCATCGGCTTAGGCTGCGTGAAGTTGCTTAACGTTTCGTGGCTGTGCCGATGTCCCGGACTGTGGGACCAAATAGCATGATGAGGCACCTGGATACAAAAAATTCCGGAGGTAAAATAGCCCCCCGTTCGGATCTCCGGGTGGGGGCTGGTTCAGGGGCGTCGACATGCAGAGAACAGAATTTCAAAATGGATTTTTGCAACATGCGAGGTTTAAATTCGAACATAAATTCAGTGCACCAACACATGCAATCAAATAAACCTCATGTACTCGCTCTCTGTGAAACTAAGGTCAGTTCATCGACCAGCACAGTAAACTATCTTGATCCTGGGTACGATTTCTATTCCCGATTTAGGCGTAACTTTGGAATCTGTCTTTATGTCAGAAGCGACCTCTCTTGCCAACGAGAAGAGGCTCTGGAGCCCCCAAACTTTGATGTTATGTGGGTTAAAAATAACGACTCAACCAACCACAAGGTTCGTCTGTATCCTCTATCGGCCACCAAGTGATACAAACTTTAGAACACTTTTCGCTTCTCTTGCAGACACCATAGATCATTTACAAATTAACTATCCAAATGACGAAATTGCCATCCTGGGCGACTTTAATGTCCACAACATCAACTGGCTTAAATATTCAAATACTACCGACGAACAAGGTCGTGAAGCCGAATCATTTTCAATCAGTTGTGGCTTGACTCAGCTTATTGATGAACCAACACGGATCCCTGATCGAGACGGAGAGTTCGCCAGTCTTCTTGATCTGTTTTTTAACCACCAATCCGGAGATTTACACGGTCAGCGTAAATCCGCCGTTAGGTTCTTCCGACCATAAACTACTCTCGACATCGTATATTCTACCAATCAGTGACAGAGAGGCGCCCAAACCGCGCAAGATTTGGCACTACAAATCTGCAAAATGAGAAGATCTCATGGAATATTTTCGAACTTTCCCTTGGTTGGACGTTTGTTTTCGATCCGACGACCCATCTGACTGCGCCAGGGAGGTTTCCGATGTTATTTTGGCCGGTATGGAGGCTTACATCCCTGTTTCGAAGAAATGCCCTTCCAACGGCAAGCCTTGGTTTGACCTAAAATGCAAAGAAGCTGTTGCTTCTAAACATCTTGCATACCGACAGTGGCGTGAAGATCCTAACACCATAAATCGTAACATCTTTGTTCGTGCCAGGAACAGATGCAAAGAAATTATCGACGAAAACCAAGGAGGTACATAATCAACGGATTAGAAACAAACTTCTCGCTTGTCCCGGCAATTCCAGGTCCTTTTGGTCAGTCGCTAAGGCAGTTAGTCAAAATTTCACCAAATCCACCATACCCCCCCCACTCACACGGCCAGATAATTCTATTGCAACGACACCTGTTGAGAAAGCGAACTTGTTGGCTGAACTCTTTGCTTCACATTCTACTGTCGATTTCCAAGGAAAAAACACCACCTACTATTCCCATAGTGCAGTCAAGGATGCCCGATATTGTCTTCAGACAGCGTATCATAAAACGTATTTTGATGAAGCTAGACACCAAAAAGGCTTCAGGCGCTGACGGAATACCTGCCATAGTTCTCAAGAACTGTGCGAGGGAACTAACACCAGTTTTCTGTAGACTTTTTCAACCTATCCTACAGAAAGGGAATATTTCCTTCCTGCTGGAAATGTGCCACAGTTCAGCCGATACCTAAAAAAGGCAAGAAGACCTTGCCAAATAACTACCGACCAATCGCACTACTCTCAATAATATCGAAAGTCATGGAAAAGGCTATCAATCAGCATCTTCTAAAATATCTTGAAGGATTCAACATTATTAGTGATCACCAATATGGCTTTCGTAAAAATAGATCAACAGGAGATCTTCTGACTTATGTAACACATGTTTGGAACAACGCAATTGAACACTTTGGAGAATCTCGAGCGGTTGCTCTTGACATATCCAAGGCATTTGACCGTGTTTGGCACGATGGGCTGTTGGCTAAGCTACGTTCTTATGGTATGTCTGAAAAGTTCTGTTTGTGGCTCTCATGTTTCCTCAGAGAGCGTTCTTTACGAGTGGCAGTCGACGGATTCTTCTTTCTAACACCTTCACTATCAACGCCGGTGTGCCCCAAGGTTCCATACTGTCTCCTACTCTCTTCCTTATTTATATTAACGATCTGCTGGAAAAGACCGAGAATCCAATCTATAGCTTTGCAGATGACAGTACACTTATCTCTTAATTCACTTTGACCGCTAGGATATCGACTACTCAGACGAATATCCGCAGACAGCAGGAAGTCACTCAACTTAACAAAGACCTGGAAGAAATTCTATCTTGGGGTGACAGTAACCAAGTGGAATTTAACGCTACAAAAACCCAGGCGGCAGTTTTTTCTAAAAAAGTTAACGTTGCAGAACCCGACATAGTTATGTCGGGGCACTCCATCCCTCTAACATCGTCACTCAATCTGTTAGGCGTTAATTTGGGAGCAAATATGTCCTGGCATGAACATGTTGCAGGCATAGCAAGAAGAGCTTCTCAAAAGTTGGGAATATTGTTTCGAACCAGCCTTTACACTCCACAACAACTGTTAATTCTTTACAATGCTCAAATTCGACCCAACTATGGAATACTGCTCCCATGTTTGGAGCTTCCGCTCCCAAACATACACTGCATTTGTTGGATTCTATCCAGAGAAAAGCTGTTCGTCTGATTGGACACCCGGAACTGACCGACGGCCTTGATTCGCTGGAACATCGAAGAACGGTTGGCGACTTGAGCCTATTCTACAAGTACTTTAATGGAAAGTGTTCGAAGGATGTGGCCCGTTTAATTCCTCCCAAGCGGTAGCATATTAGAAGTACACGTCGCGCTAATGCTTCACATCCGTATGAGGTTCAGCTTGTTACTCCCTGTACAACGCTTTTCAAGCAGTCTTTTATATGGAGAACATCATACCTTTGGAATGTTTGCCCCAGGACTGTGTTTCCCATCGAGTACAATCTACAGCGATTCAAGAACAACGTGAATCGCTTTCTCCGCACACGTGTCGCCTCCTGTAGTGCTTTAGGGACTTCCCTGTAGCACGTGTGCTAGACCCATAAATATATATATATATATATATATATATAATATATATATATATATATATATATATATATATATTAGGGTGGTCCTTATTCCTAAGAAAAATGAGAAACTATTTCAGTAATTTTTTTGAATTTTTTAAATGACATTTAGGGGTCGCTACCAAGGTTGAATTTTTAAATAAATAAACTCAAAATCTGTATTTGTTGGATTCTTGTATTCATAAAGCCAGAACGTAAAAAATATTACAAAACTATTCTTGTTGTTATGAATTAAGATATTATGTAGATATTTTGAATCATTTATTTTTAAGAAACAAGGGTTGACTTGTTAGTATTAGGGTCCTCCTTCCTATACTCTTTCACCAACAAAAGCAAATATTGCTTTTGTTCTTCATTGGTTGTAATCAAATTATTATATTCTTCCATTAAAGCAACACCGCGCTCAGCTATGTCGTTCACTACTCGCAAAGAATGAACGATATTTTTGGCAGCTACATAATCAGTGTCTTCGTTCCAAGTTTTCCACGTCTTTATTCAAAAAATTTGATGATATACCTAGGATCTGGAAGAATCTTAAGGAATTACTACTCACGAAGTTTTCTATATTTTTTTCGTGGATATGTGTGATATCAAGGTTTATTCTTTTTAAGCAATCTTCTGTGCCTTCAATTTTCAGTGCTTTCTACCATTTTTTTCTTCTCTTGAACTGAAAGTTCGTCATCGAAAAAGGCAAACGAAACTAGCTCTTCCGACAAATACCACAAATGATTTAGAATTTTTCTCAGCAACAGTAGCTATATTTTCTTAAAAAGGCTTTAAGGTCTTTCAAATAATTGTTTAAGTCGTTTCTTGGTGCTGACCATCCGGTAGAGACTTGAAACCAATATTTAACATAAATTATCACCGTGAAAATGCATATTTCTCTCACAGCATTTTCGTCCTTCTTCGTTAGCTTAAACTGATGTTTAAATAAATAAATTTTCAAACAGTACAAGGCTCTTGCCATCCATCTAGCTCGATGTAGACCAGCAGGTCTCCTAAATAAAACGCCTTTTTCAGGAACACCTCCTAAGAAAATGGTTGTGAGATTCAACAGTTCCCTGTAGTCATCTCGAGGTTGATGTACTTGTAATTGTTTTTTTTCGGCAAAAGAAATCCTGTCTGCGGCCACTTTTGCAAGAATATTTGCCTCAGCGTCATCTGTTATTGTTTTGTAGTCGCTTTGATCAAGTGTTCCAATTGTTCTTAAATCTTTTAAATAATTGTATATCAGGACCACTAGATGGGGCAAGCGATTGATCCACTACAGCTGACAACATAATTTCCATTATGTGGTGACGACAAGCAAGCCAAACCATATTTTTATCCATTTTTCGCTCCAAAAGAACGCATACTCCACTTCTTATGCCGGTATTTACAGCAGTAGTGTCAAAACACAAACATTTTACCTTATCGCTCAAATTCCATGAATTTATAGTTTCGTAGACAGCTGACGCACATGCTTCCCTCGTTCCACGTTCCAATTTTGGAACTGCTAGAAGTTGATCAACTCCATGTCCTGATACCAAAATTGGCAGCCGATCTACAGAGTCGTGTCCAGTAATATCTTCTATAAGTTTACCGTCCCCAATGGATTGTTAATGACGAATTAGGTTTAAACTCGCTTTTGAGAGACTCTGCAACTGCTTCACACGCTGGCGACGAATAGAAGATCTATTAACATTAAATTCTGATGGATCACATCCTGCACTTTTCAAAGTAGATGTCACGACCATAGTTGCTTTTCTGTCACTCAATTTAGAGACATCGAGACTGGAAGCTAATTGGCTGTTAATAATGTCTTTTTCGAGCTCGTTTCTGAGGTGGTTGCATTTCGGACAATTCTGATATGCATTCGGAATCAGATGAAGTTGCTTCTTTACTGGTGGTGGCAGACGACGACGAAAGAAACGACAATGAAGAAAAAGAGCACTTTTCTGTTAAAGCCGTTTGCACGTTCGCGCAATTTTTCAAGGCGTTCTCCTTTCTCTTTTATTTTCTTTTTCTGTCCACTGAACTAATTAAAAATTGGCGTCGATTTTATCGCATTGCTAATAAAAACTGCTTGTCTTCTTCTACAGTCATAATATTTAAAGCATCACGATGAGCAATATCAAATAAATCTTCTAATTTTTGTTGCCAGTTTTGTTCTTTTTTCTTTAATGCTTCTGAACGTTTTTTTCTTGTTTTCTTTATTTTTGTTTAGATTCTGCCACTCTTTGAATAGTTTTTCAATTTTACTGATGATAGATGTTTTTTTAATTGAATTGGTACACTAGCTTTTTCCCACAAATTTATAACTTCGCAAGCCGCCAAAGTCGCAGATTCACGAATGCTTTTCTTTTCTTCATTTTTGTAGTAAAAAAACAAACGCAATACTTCACCGATGGATGGCAACGTTGATTGGTTTAATTCGGATAATAATTGACCGATAAGCCAAACCTTACTTTGATTTCTAGTAGCTTTTACTGAGTCCGCTACTTGTAGGCGCCATTGCAAGTTGAAACACGTTACTATGACTTTTACAAATGAAACGCGTGCGCTCTCGTTAATGACTTATTAGAACTGAAGTGCGAGGCGGGCTAAATCTCGACGCGTCGGTACAGAAGAGGAGTCGAGGGGAGGAGGGGATAAGGGGCGATTATCTATGCGAGTTTCACTTGCACGTAAAATGTAATATAAACACTTAAATGAAACATTAGTGAAACCCTCATTTAAGCTGTAGTGACCTCTAAATCTTAACAAGAAAAAAAAACTTATTTCATATTTAAATGTATATAATCAAATGACAAAGTGCCCCGGGGATAATTCGAAAGTCGAAAAATAAGGACCAACCTAATATATATATATATATATATATATATATATATATATATATATATAAAGACATTTGAGTTAGTTCAGGGTGTTCAAAATAAATTTATGCATTTCGACTATTTTAAATTGAACAATCTAAAATTATTATGTAATATTATTATTTTTTCTGATAGATTTTTTGAAAACCTTCGAACTTTTATTAAGTATGTCATATAACTATTTCTAAATAGTTTTCGATTTATTTTGAATTTTTCAATTTTTACCCTTGTTTTTAATACACACGCTATAACATCATAGTTGCTAAGACAAAATAAAAATGTAGACATTGGCAAATTTTGATATGTCTATTAAGCAAGTAAAAATAGTTTAATTTGTTGTAGTAAGTGACGTATAAAGGTAATAGTTAGGGATTTTCCTAAAATGAATTACTTGATATGGTTTATATACTGGGCGAGGCGGGAAAAAAATGTCTTTTGGCAATAAGGCTTTACGGAGCGAAGTATCCTAACAGACATATACCATCTAGAAAATCTTTTCAGTGCTTAATGGAACGGTTTGATGGTAGTGGTAGCGTTGAGCATACGACACGGAAAGTAGTAAACCAGAATGCTACCAATGAGGAAAAAAGAAATGGAGATTTTACTTCAAGTTAACGATAATCCTAGGTCAGCAGCCGTCATCTAGACGACTTATCTGACATATCCCAATCTACGGCTAATCGCACCACGAGAAAATACAAGTATCATCCCTTTCATATGAAACTACACCAAGAAATTCAAGACCAATTTTGATTTTGAACGACGAGTAAATTTTGTACCACCATGAATGGGAAATAATATTTTCTGATGAAGCTACTTTCCGCAGTAATGGAGCAATTAATAGCCATAACATGCAATATTATCCAACAGTTAATCCATTTTGGGTCCGGGAAGTTCAAAACCTTAATGAATGATGTGGAATATTAAATTTTCGAATTATTGGTCCATATTTTTTCCGCGAACCACTTAACAAGCATAGATATCTAAATTTTTTGCAAAACGAATTACCCCAGCTTCTTAAAGAAGTTGATAACTTAAAAAGGGAATAAATGTGGATTCAACAAGACGGAGCTCCTGCTCATTACCACCGGGAAGTTCGGGAACTTTTAGACGATCGTTACCCACAAAAATGGATCTGTAGGGATAGATTCATTCAGTGGCCCCCTCGATCATGTGACTTAACACATTTAGACTCCTTTTTGTGGGGCTACATTAAAGATCGTGTTTATATGAATCCCCCTACAACACCAGTAGAACTGGAAAATAAGATACGGGATGCGTGCAGGACAATAACGCCTTTTATGCTAAGGAAAGTGAAGGAAAATATAATAAAACGACTAAACATGTGTATTCAAGTAGAAGGGCATATTCTTGAACATTTATTATGTCATAATAATTAATCATTAGATAAGTTAAACTACATTAAAATTATTATAGTTGGCCCTCTATAGAGCGAATGTTTCAAGATGCCGTTATTTTTCTTTGTACCAAAACATCTAAAACAGAGAAGGTACAATATGATTTTGTTTCCCTTGTAACCTTTATATTTCAAAGTTGTTCTGATTAAAAAAAACAACAATCAAGTTTATTTTGTCCATGTGGCCAGATAACAAATATGTCGCTAACATAACTGCACCACGGGTTCTAGAGGAGCTGAGGTTAAAGGTACTGTCTTTAGGGGCTTACATAAAATTTTTGGCACTACAGGAGATCGTGGGGAAATTATGGCTAATCCTGAAGTTTGTTCATAGAACATTCCTTGGTAAAAAAAAATACGTAAACGATAAATATATTTCTTCTTAAATCCAAAAATTACCAAAAATTAAGGTTATTATGCCGAGATATATGTGACCAGTGCTCGAATGTTTAGAAATTCGTTGTTTTTTTTAAGGATTTTTATTCTCTATATTTCCAAAAATTATTGAAGAAAAGAATATAAGAAAATTCCATTCCATTAAAAAGTTATAGCATTAAATATGACCTGGCGTCGGATTGGGAACTCTACCTGTCTCAATGCAGTGCTTGCAATAATACTCAGTCAATTTTTAATAGTTTTTAACTTTTTTTTTTTAAATCTTAATAATTACTTTTTCAACAAAACGTCGAGACGTTTTTTTAAACACTATTTTACAAGACTTTTATTTTTGCCCATTGGATTATTTTTTGTGAAGTTATCTTCTTGCAGACACGGAGGTACCATATTTTTCCTTTGGTCCTTTTAACCCGATAAAAAATAATGTTAACATTTAAAACACATTTAAAAAAAAAAAATTCTTATAACTTAAAGTACAATAAAATATAATCGCCATTTTTTTGTATTATTCACTTAATAACCCTCAAAATATTTTTTTTTAATATAAATACATTTTGCAGCGCCCAAGTCTATGTAAGCCCTTAATTGCTTTAAAAATCCAGCCAGCAGACAAAATAGTAATATTTAAACTTTTGAAATAAAATACAGTATAAATGTTTCAATGAATTTATTCAGATTACTCTGACACGTGTTTCGGTCTCGCGACAATTTTCAAAGAGGTGTACAATAAGACTAAAGTTAAGTTTTAACAGATATTACATTTGAATGGTTAATTGGTCCTTAATTTAAATTAAGAGGTAATAAAATTGGGTTAATTACAGATAGTCTGTTTTAACACGGCGTCTAATATGGAGGTATCCCCAAATCCTATTTGGATCTTCGTTATTTTTATATTATTTTTAAGAGCTTTTTTTATGCTAAGAATTTCTAAATATAAACATATGTTTTCCTTTTTGAGCACTGTATAGCAACTTCACCCTCTCGTTATTAAAATGGCCATTATTTGCTATGCAGTGTTCAGCAAAGCCTCTTAATTTTTGTTTATTTAAAATAGAATGCCTGTGTTCCTTTAATATTTATGGTATGCTCCCGTTTGTTCCACATAGACAGAGTCACAGTCATCACAATTAAGTTTATATATACCCGATTTTCATTATTTGTTAGATCTTTCTTTGTTATTAATTAGATATCAGGCTATATAGCCTGATATCTAATTAATAGACCAGCACATTGACTAACGAGGCTAGAGGAATGGAGTGCCCCGACACGACTATGTCGGGTTCAGCAACGCTAACTTTTTTAGAAAAAACAGCCACCTGGGTTTTTATAGCGTTAAATTCTACTTGGTTACTATCACCACAAGATAGAATTTCTTCCAAGTTAAGTTGAACCACCTGCTGCTGTCTGCGGATATTTGCATAAGTAGCCAATGTTCAAGCATTCAAAGTAAGAATGATGGGATAAGCGTACTATCATCTACAAATCTGTAGATTAAATTCCTGTTCTTTTCCAGCAGTTCGTTGATGTAAATGAGAAAGGTAGTAGGAGACAGTATGGAGCTCTGGGGCACACCAACGTTGATAGTGAAGGTGTTAGACAGAAACTCGTCGACTGCCACTCGTAAAGAACGATCTTTGAGGAAACAAAAGTTTTCAGACATAGCAGAAAAGCGTAGCTTAGCCAACAATCCATCATGCCAAACACGGTCGAATGACTTGGATATGTCAGGAGCAACCGCTCGAGATTCTCCACAGTGTTCAATTGCTTTCCAAACATGTGTTACATAAGTTGGAAGATACCAACCCAACCGTTTTTTTGAGAAACTTGTACTGCCCTTTTG
Organism: Pachyrhynchus sulphureomaculatus; assembly: GCA_019049505.1. Lineage (NCBI taxonomy): Eukaryota > Metazoa > Arthropoda > Insecta > Coleoptera > Curculionidae > Pachyrhynchus > Pachyrhynchus sulphureomaculatus. Next base: position 24,665,037 of record CM032452.1, on the reverse strand, counting down.
TCATAAAAATGAGATTTGGTAACAAAAATCGCCGCATAAACTAAGTAAACCGATATCAAACAACCAAATCGCATCTATGAATTTTTCAGCCCAGTGCAACGCTACACTGGCCATATCTTCTGAATCAGTTTAAATATGACAAAATCGGTTTTAAGGCCTAATTTACTAAGACAAGGTAAGCAAAACATGAAATACGAATATCGTGAAACCATAATCTTTCCTTAAGGTAAAATGTTGTTTTATACTTTTTATTTAAAGTCGATTTTTGCTATAAATATTTTAAAATGATACTTTTTTTATAAGACAGGTTATATTGATCACAAAATTCAATTATTTGCACCTGCTACCTATTTATTACAAGTATTAAAATGACACTTGTTAAAAAGTTTTACAAGTTGTAAACGCTTTGTCATTTTTTGGTTTATATTTTAACAGTACTATTACTTATACCCAATATGAATTCCATGCTTCAAAGACACTGTGCTCGTTACATATATGTGGTTCCCGATGGTCTTAGAGAACTTATGAGTGACATATCGCGTGAAGTACTCAGAAGTCAACCGCCGAATATGTACATATTTATTGCAGATTATTTAGATGCTCTTATTGTAACAAGAGAAAACGCACGTGTCGCTGCAAGACTGGTACAGAGTCTGACAGAGATGGCTACAACAACGGCTACATTTTTAGAAGAAACCGGAATGTCAAGAGACGAAATCGATAATATTACGAAAGCTATTCAGAAAACTTTTAGAAGAAGTATCGATATAGGTAAAAAATAAATTTTGTTTATAAGATGGTGAGACTTTTCTAATTTCCTTAGTAATTTATTTAAAAACTTCGTTACGCGGGCTTTTCAGAAAAAGGTTTTTGTTTTGGAATAGGCTTAAAATAGTCTAATTTTGAAAGACTTACGAGAAAATATCGAGGAGAGGCCGTTTTTGCACTTTTTTTACATATAAACATTGATACGTAAGCGTACGAAAGTCTACTATGCTATGACAACCACTGATCGAAACTGCTAGGGAGAACTCAGTTCGTCTATACGCATGCGCCGAGATGATTATGCTACATTTACAGTCATAGTAAAATTTCAAACCAATTGAATTGAATTGAAATTTTCTTTGCGGAAAACAACACAAAAAAACAAATCACAAGGTTTTTTTTGGAATAGGCCTAAAATGGCCTACTTTTGAAAGATTGACGAGAAAAAGTCGAGATAAGGCTGTTTCTGCTAACCCGAAGTAACTTTGGTCTCCAGTCACTAATACAGCACTATATCATTTTTTCACATTAACAGTAATTGCTGATTATTTAGTTCAGATTAGTTTCCGTTAGTTCAAGTTAACAAAAACGGTTACCTCCCGATTTTTTCGTTCGGATCTCAGGGTGGGAGCTGATTCAGGGGCGTCAACATGCAGAGATCACAACTTTCAAATAGATGTTTGCAAAATAACGAGGTTTAAACTCGAACATAAATTCAGTGAATCAACACCTGCAATCAAATAAACCTCATGTACTAGCTCTCTGTGAAACCAAGGTTAGTTCATCGACCAGCACAGTCAATTTTCTCTATCCTGGGTACGACTTCTATTCTCGATTTAGGCGTAACTTTGGAATCCGCCTTTTTGTTAGAAGCGACCTCTCTTGTCAACGAGAGGAGGCTTTGGAGCCTCAAACCGGTTAAAAATAACAATTCAACAAACCACAAAGTTTATCTGCTGCCTCTATCGACCACTAAGTGATATTAACTTTAGAACACACTCTTTGCTTCTTTTGCAGATACCATCGATCATTTACAGATTAACTATCCAAATGCCGAAATTGCCATCCTGGGCAACTCTAATGTCCACAAGATCAACTGACTTAAGTATTCAAATACTACCGATGAGCAAGGTCGTGAAGCGGAATCATTCTCAATCAGTTGTGACTTAACTCAGCTTATTGATGAGCTAACACGGATTTACACTGTCACCGTAAATCCGTCGTTAGGTTCTTCTGACCATAAACTGCTTTCGACATCGGCTATCCCACCAATCAGTGACAAGAGTGGTGCCTAAACCGCGCAAGATTTGGCACTACAAATCTGCTAAAGGCGAAGAACTCATGGAATATTTTTGAATTTTCCCTTGGTTAGACGTTTGTTTTCGATCCGACGACTCATCTGACTGCGCTTAGGAGGTTCTCGTTATTTTGGCTGGTATGAACACTTATATCCCTTTTTCGAAGAAATGCCCTTCCAACAGCAAGCCTTGGTTTGACCGAAAATGCAAGGAAGCTCTTGCTTCTAAACATCTTGCCAACAGACAATGGCATAAAAATCCTAATGTCATAAATCGCAACATCTTTGTTCGTGTCCGGAACAGATGCAAAGAAATTATCGACGGTACCAAGGAGGCACAAAATCAGCGAATTAGAAACAAACTTCTTGTTTGCCTCAACAATTTTAGGTCCTTTTGGTTAGTCGATGAAATCAGTTAGTCAAAATTTCGCTAAAACCACCACTCACACGGCCAGATAAATCTATTGCAACAACACCTGTTGAGAAAGGGAATTTGCTGGCTGAACTCTTTGCTTCCCTTTCTACTGGTGATTTTCAAGGAAAAAGACCACCTACTATTCCCATAGTGCAGTCAAGGATGCCCGATACTGTCTTTAGACAGCGTATCATAAAATGTATTTTAATGAAGCTAGACACCAAAAAAGCATCTGGCACCGACGGAATACCTGCCATAGTACTCAAAAACTGCGCTAAAGAGTTTCCAACCTATCCTGCAAAAAGGGAATATTTCCTTGCTGGAAATACGCCACAGTTCAGGTTAGATACCCAAAAAAGGCAAGAAGACCTTGCCAAACAACCACCGACCAATCGCACTGCTTTCAATAATATCGAAAGTCATGAAAAAGACTATTAAACAGCATTTTCTAAAATATCTTGAAGAATTCAATATTGACCATCATTCGTAAACATAGATGAACAGGAGATCTTCTAAATTATATAACACATGTTTGGAACAACGCAATTGAATACTGCGGAGAATCTCAAGCGATTGCTCTTGACATATCCACAACATACGACCGTGTTTGGCACGATCGCTTTCAAGTTTCCTCAGAGAGCGTTCTTTACGAGTGACAATCGACTGGTTTCTCTCTAACACTTTCACTGTCAACGCCGATATGCCCCAGGGCTCTATACTCTCTCCTACTCTCTTTCTCATTTACATTAACGATCTGCTGAAAAAGACCGGGGATCCAATCTATAGCTTTGCAGATGACAGTACGCTTATCTCTTCATTCACTTTGAACGCTCGAACACTGGCTACTCATGCAAGTATCCGCAGATAGCAGGAGGTCGTTCAACTTAACAAAGGCTTGGAAGAAATTCTATCTGCCGGTAACAGTAACCAAGTAGAATTTAACGCTACAAAAACCCAGATGGCTGTTTTTTCCTAAAAAAGTTAGCGTTGCTGAACCCAACATAGTTATGTCGGGGCACTCCATTCCTCTAGCATCGTCACTCAATTTGCAGGGAGTTAATTTGGGAGCAATTATGTCTTAGCATGAACATGTTAGTTCGAGATGTTTTCAAAGAAATGTTTCTTGAAAGATTTTTTTTACACTGATGGACTTTTACCGTAGAGTGAAATATACTGTAATACTTCAAATGCTTAGAAATTATGCCTCTGTTTAGTGTAACGCCACCTATTATGGAAAATATGAACACCTTTAAGAACCCTGATCTATAATTTTTGTATAACTAAAAATATTTAGTAGGTAGTAAAAACTTTAGAACATAATGTTCCTTTTCGTAATCCATTTGTTTTTTTTTGGTGAAGCATACTTAAACCCCCTTAAGACTGGTTTAAAATATTATATTATATTAACTATTATCGATAAAGTTGAACTACCATTTAAATTGCCACAGTGAGAGTAATGGGAAGTGCATGTTATAGAAATGAACATTTCTTTATTTTTACACGTTATTTCGATAACCCTATAAATTCAGTCCTTCTTTTTTGCACAAAACTTGATGATAATCAATTTCGAAATCATGATAAACGTTTACTCTGTTGCAGATCGTCCGGGAGAGCCCATAAGTGAGGAAAAGGAGGAAGCTAACATAGTATCAGATGTGTTACAAGAGATAGAAATAAAAAAAAGATCAGGCGGAATTAGCAGCTACCATTATACAACAATCATACAGGAGATTTAAAGAACGCAGAGAAAGAGAAAAAGAATTGTTAGCGGGTTGGTAAAGGACTGTTTAATTGTAGTAAAATAAATTTTGCGAAATGTGTGTATTCCGTGGCCAATTCCCGTTGGCCACGGAACACAGCACACAGCAACAGATAAACAAACGGATACTGTTTGTTTATCTGTTGCTGCTTTACTATATTGTTTATCACATTGAACTGGGTGACTCCTTGAGTCAAGTAAGAGCTCATTTAATACTTATTTTTATTTAGTTGAATATTTTTGTAAACTTTGAGGAAGAGTCAAAACTGTAGTTTAGGTTAGAGAATTTTTTTCCAAAATACGTTTTATTTCCAAAGGTCTCAAAGAGTTGCTAAAGTTATGTGTCACCATATGTACCAGTTCCAACCAAAGTATTGTTGGATTTAGGTTGAGCAACACTATACATATCATCGTCATTAGCTTATTTATCTAAACCTCCCCAAGTTGTCTCCAATGAGCTTTGTTGTTTGCTTTTAGCATCCAATCGTGACCTGCTAATCTTTTTATGTCGTCCGTCCATCTTGTCTGTGGTCTACCTCTGTTTCTTTTGTGTTCTATAGGCCCCCATTTAACTATACGGAGTGTTCATCTGTTATCAATCATCCTTGCAATATGCCCCGCCCAATTCCATCTTTATATACATATTCGTTGTATTACATCTGCCACTTTGGATTTTCTTTGAATCTCGATTTTAGGAATACGATCTTGGAGTCTAATATTTAACATTTTTCCTCTCCATTGCTCTTTGGGTTACCTAGAGTTTAGTTATTATAATTTTATTTAAAGCCTACGTTTCAGTGCCATATGTTAATACCGGCACTACATATTGTCTGGCTTTTACTATATTTGGAATGTCCAATTTAAATGTGGATTGTAACCTTCCGAACGCAAACCAAGCTAACGAGACTCTTCTGTCCAAATCAGCCTTTAAATTATTTTTTGATATTTCGATTTTTTGTCCTAAATATATGAATGATTTCCGAAGTCAGCCCTTAAACCATTTTTTTGATATTTCGATTTTTTTGTCTTAAATATATAAATGTTTGTACCTTTCCTATTTTTTCACCTTCTATTAATAGTTCCTGGCTGTTATGTTTATTCTCGTTGTTCAAATATTTGGTTTTGATGGAGTTTATTTTTAGACCTATTTCTCGAGATTTATTATTTAATTCCATCAGCATTTCTTGTAATTTTTCTTTTTTGTGTTGGCGATCAGAGTGATATCATCTGCGAACCTTAAGTGATATAATCGTTCACCGTACATTAGTATTCCTTTATTTTCCCACTTCGACGATTTGACCATTTCTTCTAAAATCAACGTGGGGATATCGAGTCGCCTTTCCTAATGCCTCTTTTAATTTTGATTTTATTTGTTTTTTTTCTTCGAGCATTATTTGTGTAGTGGCATTTTTGTATATGTATTCAAGAAGAGTTGTGTATCTTTCATCGACTCTGCTGTTACTTAAGGCATTAAGGACTTCTCATATCTCTACAGAATCAAATGCTTTTTCGTAGTCAACCATTGCAAGGTGACCTTATATTCATTTGATTTTTTCCATATAATCGTTTAAAGATGGTCCAAAGTGCTGTATCCCAGTCTAAATCCCGCTTGCTCACCTGGATGATAGCTGTCTAATTTGTTCGCTAATCTATATTATAATTTTAGTGAGTATTTTGTATAGTACCGATAACAGGCTGATGAGTCTATAAGGCACCTGTTAAATAGAGTTCTATAGTCATTTCATTGTCCCCTAGTTCTTTGTTGTTATTCTGCATTTCTTATTACCACTCTATTTCCTTCTTCTTCTCCGGACGTTCTCGATATTTTCGTATCATATAGTCTTTGATAATATTTTTCTGTAGCTTCATTTATCTCTTTGATTGGTGCGATCTCTTAGTTATCATTATCTACAAGTTTTATTTGATATCTCCCTTCATTCATTTGTTTGTTTAAGTGTTTCAAATTTTTCTCTCTTTCAGAGTTTCTTCTATTTTCGAGTTCCTGTATTGTCTGACGTGTTCTCTCATGTTAATAGTTCTCTCGGTTTCATGAGATTTTGTGTCTCTTTACTTAATTTTTGTGTTTTGTCTTTTTTCGATGTTGCTATTTGTTTTGTAGTCATGGGTTGGTTATTTGTGCGTTTAGTTCATCAAGTTCTGTTTGGTAGTTTATGTGTTTTATATGATTTTCCAGTGCTTGTTGACATTCTTCTGTGTTTTGCTTTATTATTTCTGTTGGTGTCTTTATCTTTGTTTACGTTATCAATCTTCCTCTCTCCTGCTTCAGATCTAGTCTTATTTTTGATCTGAACTTCCGATAATAACTGTCAATGCTTATCGTGTTCAGGACTATGGTGTCGTTATACATACCTAATTTATATATATATATATATATATATATATATATATATATATATATATATATATATATATATATATATATATATATCTATATATATATATATATATATATATATATATATATATATATATATATATATAAACATATATATATATATATATATATATATATATATATATATATATATATATATATATATATATATATATATATACAGTGGCGAAGCAAAGTATGGAAACATTTAAATTACCATCTCTAGTCTTAACTTTTAAACGGTTTACAATTACGAAACATTTTTGTTATAAAATAAAAATTCCACTAAGATGACTAAGATGTCGAAAATATTTACTATTTAGTGGGATATCCTTTTGCCTCAATCACTGCTTGACATATTCTGCCCATAAAGTCAATAAGCCTAGCACAAAAATCGGGTGGTATTTTTTCCCATTTATGTTTTAATGCGATCCAAAGTTCGTCCCGGTTTTTTATATTTCTTTTCCTAATTTGTTCATCCAGATAATGCCAAAGATTCTGTATCGGGTTTAAATCAGGTGATTGTGAAGGCCAGCGCATCACCCGAATCCTTTTATGTATGTGTATTTAATATTTTCGACATCTTAGTCGTCTTAGTGGAATTTTTATTTTATAACAAAAATGTTTCCATACTTTTGTTTGTGCATAATTTTGTTACGTTAAAAACTAAGCACATTTCTAATAAACAATAACTGTTTTAGTCTTCAAAATGTTTGTTAGCATGTACACGATTAATAAATAAATATTATATATTAAAAGTGTTTCTCGGCCTAAATCGAACGAGACTTCTGTTAGAACTTGCACATACAACACACAATTTGAGCAACTCTTTTTGGAAAAACTGGATATTAAAAGAGAAGCAAGAATTGGCGACATTCCATCACTCTTTATAGCCAAGTGCGCCGAGATTCAAGCGCTCTCTACATTATTCAATGATCTGTGAGATCGGGTACTTTTTCCAAAATTATAGAAGAAATCTATAATTATTTAATTCTGGTGATACCTTGGTAAATAAGTACCGACTCATTTCCAAAGTTTCCACATTTGCCAAGGTCTTTCAAAAAGCTATCTATCAGCAATTCTTAGTAAAACTTAAATGACTGCACATTAGCATTTGTTTTACCCAGATAGATCTATAGACTCTAAACTTATTTGGACTCAATCACCTGAAATCTGGATAACAGAAGCCCGGTTGTTTCCATCTACACTGACTTCAGATAATTACTTGTCGTTAAAAAGATTAGCTGAAGTGGGTATAGGTCGTACTGTTCTACATTAGTTGAGGTCTTACCGGATGAACAGGGAGGAATTTGCTGAGGTTACGGGAATTAGATTGGACGTTTCTACCTCAGCATCGGGTGTACCCCAGGGCTATCATCTGTAACCACTGTTATTTAATGTTTACATAAATAATATTAAAACATGTTTTCAACATTCCTAATTTCTTTACTTTAAAGAGAATATCTAGTACCGGCGACTGTGATGATCTGTAATCCTTTCTCAACAGATTTCATATCTAAGGGCAAGAACATACTTTATTTGTGTATTGAAATAAGTGTTTTTCATAACATTCACAGGTAATTTTATTAAGAAAATAAATAGTTTTAATATTGGTGAATGTAGTTTAAAAAAAGAGTATCAGGCGAAAGACCTTGGGTTTCTTTTGACATGAAATTATTGTTTTATGCTCACATAGATAATATTGTGAACAATGCCTCTAAATGCTGAAATTTGTTATTTGACAGAGTATACGCTTTCGGCCTTTAAATGCATTAATAATACTTTATTACGCCATTCTGCTCAGTTGCCCGAATTTTACAACCACTCTCTGAAATGCTCATTAAAATATTTACAAATCACTCCTAAAATTTGTTCATAACAGGTCCTTAAAATATTTAACATTTAGACAAAACGCTCGGCATAGTGATTAACGAATGTAATTTTTTAATATACATAGTCACTATAAAATTATTAGTTTGAAAATTACTGCTGACAATCAGATGAAGTTTCGTAATAGAAATTTAGTTATGGTATGGTTTTATCTAACGAATTGTTACTTTCTCGATATTTTAAAATATTCAAACGTGCAAACTCTTTGTGTGATGAAGATTTACACTTTTTCTCTGTTTCTCTAGAAACTTTTAAAAATGTACCGAATAGATTACTTCTCAATATGTAATCTGAGACTGTTATTGTGTGTTTATATATATATATATATATATATATACGGATAAGTTGAAATACTGTAAAGATGTATCGGTAATAAATAAATTCGACACAGGAAGCGACCACAGACTTGTGAGAGCTTCCTTTAGAATAAACACAAAAGTTGAAAGACACAACATGATATATAAAAAGCTTAAGAAACCACCCACAATAGAATCAATAACCAGACAGCAATCAATAGTTGAAAAATCTTAAAACAGAAATTAAAATCCAAATCAGATCTCCAGGATATGAACATGGAAAATCTTGCAAATAAAATAACAGAAAGCATACAAACAGCTACCAAAACAATATCCTTTAGACAGAACAATAAAAACCAAAAATTGTCGACAAACACGATGAAACTCATCGAAGAGAAAAGACAAATTAATAGAGACTCGGAAAGATACAATTCCCTAAATAAAATCATAAGGAAAGAAACCAGAAAAGATATTCGGAAGTATAATACAAAACTCATTATGAATACAATAGAATCAAATAAAAATATGAAGGTCCTTAGATCAGGTAAAAAACATTGGCAGATCAAATATTATTAAAATAAAGGATCAAAATGGAACAACAATAAACGATAAAAATATGATAGTGGAATCCATACATAATTTCTACACAGAAATGTATCAACCAAAGAAACAACAAGAAGAGAGTAACAGGATCATATTAAATATTGGATCAGAGGAGATGCCAGAGATAGAACTTACCGAAATGGAAAATGCACTCAAACATATGAAAAACAATAAAAGTGCAGGAGAAGATCAAGTGACTGTCGACATGTTGAAACTCGGATGTGATGAACTTGTTGATGCAGTGAGAATTCTACTTAATAAATGTCTAGAACAAGAAAGGCAGAATGCTGAAGTCATATTATTACACAAAAAGGGAGATCCTGAGAATCTAGAGAACTATCAACCTATTAGCTTGCTGTCCCACTTATACAAATTGTTGACAAAAATCCTCACAAACCGCTTAGCATCGAAGCTAGATTCCTATCAACCGATCGAACAGGCGGGCTTCCGAAAGGGTTTTGGAACTAATGATCATATACAAACCCTACGCCTACTTATCGAAAAAAGCCACCGAATACAACATACAAATTCATCTGGCTTTCATTGACTACAAAAAGGCCTTTGATTCTGTAGAACAGTGGACAATAATGAATGCACTTAAGGACGCGAGAATCGACTCTAGATACACGAACCTGATAAAATATATCTATAGCCATGCCACAATGAATGTAAGAGTGGATGATGAGACGAAAACGGATAAGATCGAGATCAAGAGAGGCGTTAGAGAGGGTGACACTATTTCACCCAAATTGTTTACATTGGCTTCGGAAAACATTTTCAAGCTGTCGAGCTGGGAAAACAAAGGGTTAACGATAAATGGGATGTACCTAAACCACCTGAGGTTCGCAGATGATATAGTCCTAATAAGTGATGATTTAAATGAGCTAAATACTATGATTAAAAAACTTCATGATGCCTCTCTGACAACCGGTCTCGAGATGAACATAAGTAAATCAAAAATAATGAGTCCATCGCACAGAAATTTGATAATAGACAACAAGTTTATCGAGGCTGTGGATGAGTATATTTATCTGGGACACAAAATAAAATTGGGAAAAGAAAATCACACTGCAGAAATACCCAGAAGGATTGGACTGGGCTGGGCGGCGTTCGGAAAATTGGATTTTATCTTAAAAAGTAGGGACATTCCTATAAACCTGAAAAGGGAAGTCTACGATACATGTATTCCCCCGTTGACATACGGACTGGAAACTATAATATTAACAGCCAACACCACGCATAAATTAAAATGTGCACAACGGTCTATGGAAAGACAAATGCTGGGCATAAGTCTGAGGAACAAAATACCAAATGCAGAATGCAGACGCCGAACAAAAGTCGTCGACGTGGTAGACCGTATTGCCAAATTGAAGTGGCAATGGGAGGGTCATGTGGCTAGACAGGGAGGAGACGATGGGCATTGGAGACCGTGGGATGAAAAGAGAGGAGTCGGCCGACCCCAGAAAAGATAGGCTGATGACATCATCACAATTGCAGGAAGAAAGTGGATGGGACTCGCGCGGGATAGAGACAGATGGAGGGAGTTTGAGGAGGCCTATATCCAGCAGCGGAGAGATGGCTGAAGAAGAAGAAGATATATATATATATATATATATATATATATATATATATGTATATATATATATATATATATATATATATATATATATATATATATATATATATATATATAAAGAAAGAAAGCAGAAGTTGACGTATCTCACAAAATTTTTAAATATGAAATTAGTTGGGAAACTCAGCAAAGGGCGCAATAAGTGTTCACACCGTGTTCATTTAGCCAGTATTTCGGTTCAAGGTTGGGACCTTCATCAGGGCACAAAAAGAGAACGAAGCGACAATTGAAGTAGTACGGGCAAATAAAGAAAAGTATAAGTTATTTTAATTTTAATATGTTGTTGTAGAAAAAAATATATATATACTAATAAAACTAAAAGGACCACTTACATGGGAGATATAAATAGAACAAAAATGGCCATAAAACCAATTACATAAATGCGACTAACAATTAAATAAATCTTACACCAAACACTAACATATTAATTTAGTAAAAAGGCATTTACAAAAGGTATGCCATTAAAAACATTGGATGCTAAAATCAATTATAAATTAATTCAATTTTAATTAACCACCTGTGATTTGCAATTTGTATGACATATTTGACACAACGCTGACAGAAAACAGCCATCTGACAGAAGCAAGGGATCATTATACCTACAGAGCCAAAGCCCATCGAAAACAACCAGGACAGGACCGGCTTTAGTACGAAATATAAGTATATATCATCAAATTGAAAAGTCAATAAAATGGAAAAAAGTACAAGGGGGATAAGTTTAAGTCCGGTATGGAAATTAGGATAATATGCTGGAATTTAGAATAGAGAAAAACAGTTTGAAGAAGAACCAAAAGATAAACAAAACATTCCAAACGTTGATAATTAGCGACTATATTTAGTGAAGACAAGAGGATCAAAAAGGCTAACCGGTAATTAGTAAAGTGGCGGGAGGGGACGATAAATGGTGAAACGTAGAAGCTGAAAAAGATGAAAAGAAAAGAATTATACAACAGATAAGAACCCAGAGGTATCATGTTGAGGTGATGCATCACATGAAAGGAGAAAGCTATATATGTTACTCAAGCCATCAAGGTCCGTTCTTTTGTTAATGTTATTAGGATTCTCATTGATGTAACACATTTCAAGAAATTTTCTTTTAGAAAGATGTTTTGAAGAATGGAGAATTTTAGGTTCATTGAAATTGAAAGAATGTCCATTATCAACGAAGTGGCTTGCCAATGCACACCTATATGGATGACACCTGGTATCACTTTTATGTAATGCAATGCGACGATTAAGGGACTGCGAAGTCTGTCCAATATAAACTGAGGGACAATCACGACAGGGGATTAAGTACACCACATCTGATATGGTAAGAACAGGTAGAGAAGCCTTCAACTAAATACATCTATTCTTAAGGAAATAATAGTTAGCAATTTTGACATTAGGAATAGCACGAAGAATATGAACCAACTTATTAGCAAGACCTGGAATAAAGGGCAAAGAGAGTAACGAAAATTTTGTATCAATATGACCAACAGGTGGTGTAGGTATAGGGGGAGGTGATAGAGGGGATGCAGATGGAAGAGGAGGTTCTGGTAATATATGATTGATATGGAAGAGCTTGTTAACTTCATCTTTGGTCTTGAGTAGGAGCTTCTTGTTGTATCCATTCTCCATGGAGAGGCTTGTGAGCAATGTGTGTGCTTGATGTTGATAGTCTGGGTGTGCTATACTTCTTATTCTTCTATAAAGACCCTTTACGACATTGACTTTTACCCTCCAATCATGGCCGGAATTGGCCTGAATATATCTGCCAGAGGAAGTTGGTTTTCCATACCAATTAAGTCTGATGATATTGTCGGCGCCCCTTACGATTTTGGTGTCCAGGAAAGGAACAGCATTGTTAGACTCCTCTTCCATGGTTTACTGTAGGTGCGGATCAAAAGAAATGTTATATTTATATCACATCTCTCATGTAAGTGGTCTTTTCAGTTTTATAACTATATATATATATATATATATATATATATATATATATATATATATATATATATATATATATATTCTACAACAACATATTAAAATTAAAATAACTTGTTTATTTGCCCGTACTACTTCAATTGTTGCTTCGTTCTCTTTTTTAGTTTGTGCCCTGATGAAGGCCCCAACCTAGGACCGAAATATTGGCTAAATGAACACTTGTTGAGCCCTTTACCGAGTTTCCCAACTACATAAATATATATATATATATATATATATATATATATATATATATATATATATATATATATGTATATATATATGGTAATGGTAAGATATAACGCCTACCTCATAGGTGGCACTCCATCGGATGCTGACTCGCGGCAGCCATACATGCCATGCCATTTATATATATATATATATATATATATATATATATATATATATATATATATATATATGTATATATATGGTAAGATATAACGCCTACCTCATAGGTGGCACTCCATCGGATGCTGACTCGCGGCAGCCATACATGCCATGATCGTTCGAGCTAACTGAAGCTTTTTTTCTTTATTTTTTATTCTGGAAACAGTATGAAACTTTAAAAAAAAATACTTTTATTTTACCTGTTTTATTGACTCGCCGATAACTAGAAAAACACCGTTTTACTGTAATCGTCAACATCATGTGTGGAAACAACAGTTTTCTGTATTACATTAGGTTTTAATTAATATCAATTATATATTTAATGTCCACACGACTTTAATGTCCACAATATCAACTTGCTTAAATATTCAAATACTACCGACGAACAGGGTCGTGAAGCTGAATCATTCTCAATCAGTTGTGGCTTAACTCAGCTTACTGACGCACCAACACGGATCCCTGATCGAGATGGGGAGTTCGCCAGTTTTCTAGATGTGTTTTTAACCACCAATCCGGAGATTTACACGGTCACCGTAAATCCGCCGTTAGGTTCTTTCCACCATAAACTGCTTTCGATATCGAGTATCCTACCAATCAGTGACAGAGGGGCGCCTAAGCCGCGCAAGATTTGGCACTACAAATCTGCTAAATGGGAAGATCTCATGGAATATTTTCGAACTTTCCCTTGGATAAACATTTGTCTTCGATCCGACAACCCATCTTACTACGCCAGGGAGGATTCCGATGTTATTTTGGCTGGTATGGAAGGTTACATCCCTTTTTCGAAGAAATGCCCCCCGACGTCAAGCCTTGGTTTGACCGAAAATGCAAAGAAGCTGTTGCTTCTAAACATCTTGCCTACCGACAATGACGTGAAAATCCTAACACCATAAATCGTAACACCTTTGCTCGTGCCCGAAACAGATGCAAAGGAATTATCGATGAAACCAAGGAAGCACACAATAAACGAATTAGAAACAAACTACTTGCTTGTCCCAACAATTCCAGGTCCTTTTGGGCAGTCGCTAAGGCAGTTAGTCAGAACTTCACCAAATCTACCATACCTCCACTCACACGGCCAGATAATTCCATTGCAACGACACCTGTTGTGAAAACGAACTTGTTGGCTGAACTCTTTGCTTCACCTTCTATTGTCGATTTCCAAGGAAAAACACCACCTACTATTCCCATATTGCAGTCAAGGATGCCCGATGTTGTCTTCAGACAGCGTATCATAAAGCGTATTTTAATGAAGCTAGACACCAGAAAGGGTTCTGGCGATGACGAAATACCTGCCATAGTTCTCAAAAACTGTGCGAGGGAACTAACACCAATTTTTTGTAGACTTTTCAACCTATCTTACAGAAACGAAATATTTCCTTCCTGCTGGAAATGTGCCACAGTTCAGCCGATACCTAAAAAAGGCAAGAAGACCTTGCTAAATAACTACCGACCCGTCGCACTGTTTTCAATAATATCGAAAGTCATGGAAAAGGTTATCAATCAGCACCTTCTAAAATATCTTGAACAGTTCAACATTATTAGCGATCACCAATATGGCTTTCGTAAACATGGATCAACAGGAGATCTTCTGAATTATGTAACACATGTTTGTAATAATGCAATTTAACACTCTGGAGAATCTCGAGCGGTTGCTCTTGACATATCCAAGGCATTCGACCGTCTTGGCACGATGAACTGTTGGCTAAGCTACACTCTTGTGGAATGTCTGAACAGTTCTGTTTGTAGCTCTCATGTTTCCTCAGAGAGCGTTCTTTACAAGTGGCGGTCGACGGATTTCTTTCTATCACCTTCACTATCAACGCCGGTGTGCCCCAAGGCTCCATACCGTCTCCTACTCTCTTTCTCATTTACATTAACGATCTGCTGGAAAAGACCGGAAATCCAATCTACGGCTTTGCAGATGACGGTATGCTTTTCTCTTCATTCACTTTGAACGCGCGGACATCGGCTACTCAGGCGAATATGCGCAGACAGCAGGAGGTCGTTCAACTTAACAAAGACCTGGAAGAAATTCTATCTTGGGGGTGACAGTAACCAAGTGGAATTTAACTCTACAAAAACCCAGGCGGCAGTTTTTTCTAAAAAAGTTAACGTTGCTGAACCGACATAGTTATGTCGGGGCACTCCATTCCCCTAGCATCGTCACTCAATTTGTTAGGCGTTAATTTGGGAGCAAATATGTGCTGTCATGAACATGTTGCAGGCATAGCAAGGAGAGCTTCTCAAAAGTTGGGAATATTACTTCGAACCAGAAAGCTTTACACTCCACAACAACTGTTAAATCTTTACAAAGCTCAAATTCGACCAACTATGGAATAATGCTCCCATGTTTAGGGCTCCGCTCCCAAACATACACTGCATTTGTTGGATTCTGTTCAGAGAAGAGCTAGAAGAGCTGTTGATTTGATTGGAGACCCGAAACTGACCGGCGGCCTTGATTCACTAGAACATCGAAGAACGGTTGGCGACTTAAGTCTGTTCTACAAGGATTTTCATGGAAAGTGTTCGAAGGATGTAGCCTGCTTAATTCCTCCTAGAGCGGTACATGTTAGAAATACACGTCGCGTTAATACTTCACATCCGTATGAGGTTCAGCGTACAATGCTTTTCAAGCAGTCTTTTATATGGAGAGTATCATCCCTTTGGAATGAATGATTTGCCCAGGGCTGTGTTTCCTACCGAGTACAATTTACAGCGATTCAAGAACAACGTGAATCGCTTTTTTCGCACACATGCCGCTCCTGTAGCGCTTTAAAGACTTCCCTGCAGCACGTGTGCTAGACCCAAAAAAAAAAATTATATTATTAAAAAAACTAAAATGACATCATTATTTTAACTGCATCCAATAATATGTGCTTCCGCTTCATAAGTTGAAAGTACATAAATATTGGTACGAATAATTATATTTAATTTTCCTATAAAAACTATAAATTTTAACCTGTTTGATCAGTTTTTTTTCCAACATGGCCAAGTAAATATTCGAAAATTAATATTGACATATAACTGAAAATTAAATAAGCATTGACAATAATTTTTTAAACTAAAATATATTCATTGGATTATCAGTTAATTTATCTCTTTGATAATAATCCCACTGATTTTCACTAACTTTTCAACTTTACAACGATCAAAGAAAATGTCAACGTTATTCTACTTTCAAATATAAATTAACCACAACCTAACTAAGAGATAGAAGCACACTGCCCTTAGCAAAATGACAGAAAAACATAACAAAAAAATCCTTTATAAATTAAAATCACTTTACAACCACACAAATCTTCGTACCATACTAACAAAATTAAGTAAAAGTTTATTATATTTCCCAGAGATGAGTATGTCGAGTTTTTCTCATGTTTTTTCTGATGAATAAATGTAATAAAGTGCCACAAAGAACAATTTTTGAACACACCAGTTAGCAGTAATTACTTTAATGTTACATATAAAATAGGGTTGTTCTTTACTTTTAATCTCAAAAATACTAATAATCTACTATAATTGTAGCTCTGATGAAGAAAATGAAATATTTTCGAAAGCTTGACGTAGCTAAAAAGGTGTCAAAACCTTTTTAGTTCTTTTCCAAAGACAGCTTACCCCGAGAACATAATACTGCTGTTTAACTAGTCGGTCAAGACTACCCTTCTCCTTTATATATATATATATATATATATATATATATATATATATATATATATATATATATATATATATAACACGAATTATTTCGACCGTACAAATCTTTTTTTATAACTATTTTTTTTTAATTAGTATTGGGTATGCGGTTTGTCATTTAATTCTCTGTATTTCCTTGTACATTAACAACTTCATCAGGAGAAAAACTATAAAACAATGAACAATTATTATATAAAAAGAATAATAATTCTTCATTGTTTTATAGTTTATCTCCTGATGAAGTTGTCAATGTATAACTAAATGTAGAGAAATGAATTACGAATGAGAAGTTTTACTGACACACCGCATACCCAACAGTAATTTAAAAAAAAAATTAGTATAAAAATATATATATATATATATATATATATATATATATATATATATATATATATATATGTATATATATATCTATATATATATATATATATATATATATATATATATATATATATATATTTATGTATATATATATATATATATATATATATATATATATATATATATATATATATATATATATATATATATATATATATATATATGTATATATATCTATATATATATATATATATATATATATATATATATATATATATATATATATATATATATTTATATATATATATATATATATACATATATATTTATATATATATATATATATATATATATATATATATATATATATAAATAAATATATATATATATATATATATATATATATATATATATTTATATATATATATATATATATATATATATATATATTATACATATATATTTATATATATATATATATATATATATATATATATATAAATATATATATATATATATATATATATATATATATATATATATATATATGAGTTTTTTGGGTTTTAGGTTCATGGACTAATCCAAACTACTTATTTTAACATATCGCCACGAATTTGGGGCATTTTAAAAAGTATTTCTTTATGTTCTCACATTTCTAAAAATATATATATATATATATATATATATATATATATATATATATACATATATATTTATATATATATATATATATATAAATATATATATATATATATATATATATATATATATATATATATATATATATATATATATATATATATATATATATATATATATATATATATATATATATATATATATATATATATATGAGTTTTTTGGGTTTTAGGTTCATGGACTAATCCAAACTACTTATTTTAACATATCGCCACGAATTTGGGGCATTTTAAAAAGTATTTCTTTATTTTTTTTGTTCTCACATTTCTAAAAATATAAAATTATATAGCTTTACATGATATAAGTTTAAATATACAATAAAAAATTTTTATATTACAGTGAAATTTTGAAACACTTATGCACATACAACTCAAAATAGGTAGAATTAAAATTATATATTTTATTATTTCGTACGAATCTTGAACTTCGGTGGTTTACTTTACTATGCAAAGGGAATCCCGTACGGCTTGCTATCTTGTTAATTTTTTATTTGGTTGTTTATTTCTGATTTTATTATTTATTAAGTGAGAGTACGTTTTTTCTGTTTGATACATGGTGAGAATAAAATATTTTATTTAAGTAAATCGATGTAAATATGACTGATACCATCTATGTCGGCCCGATCGTTCACAGCGTTTATCTCTCGTTTTATTTCTATCGTTTCTTTTACTGATAATTTACTGTAACTTTGGTCTCGATTTATAATGCTAGTTTCGTTGAATTTGAATGTATGACCTAGTTCTGTCATGTGTTTGTGTAGGGCTGTTGAGGCGTTTTTGGTGAACTTATGTCCGTTTAGTCTATTTTTTAACAGTTGACTTGTCATACCAATATATTTCTTCGGACAATCTGCACATGGTATCGTATATGATATTTGATGTATTCATGGTCAGCGGTTGGCCTTTTAGATTCGTGAATATAGATCTTATTTTGTTATGGGCTTTATGACAGACCGCAATATCATCAGAGGTATATATATATATATATATATATATATATATATATATATATATATATATATATATATATATATATATTTCGTTTTTTAATATTTTAAACATAGAATATTGTTTCTTTAGAAATTTATTTCGAATTCGCTCTTAAGATAGGTATTAATTCTGAAAAAATCAACCTATAAAAATGTATCAGTTTTGTGTGTTTAACACAGAGGTAATTAATCAGTTAACTAATTTTGCAAAAAGCAAAAAAAGGGTAGTAACTAATTCTATTTTTTAATTAGATTGCTAAGTTGTGTCATTTGCCATGCAAGTTATATAAAATAGTAATTTATTGGAAACATAGTATTTGTTTGCAATTTCTACCATATACCAGACAACAGATGGTGCACCAATGCAGTTTGTGCTATAAAGACCTGACACTGCGCCATTTTGTTGTGTCATCAACAAGTGTCAGGCGCGCACGAGTTACAAATTTGAAGAGTGTGTGCATAATGTTGTGTTCAATGTCGAAATTTATACCGAACAAAGAGCATTCGCAGACAGCATTATTTTTTTGTTTTCATTTGAAGAAAACTGCTGTTGAATCATACCGATTACTTCGAGAAGCTTATGGTGAACATGCCCCATCGCAAAATACGTGTGAATGATGGTTTCAGCGTTTCAAAAGTGGTGACTTCGATATTGCAGACAAGGAACGTGGGAAAACCGCCAAAAAAATACGAAGATGTGGAATTGCAAGCATTGTTGGACGAAGATGATTCGCAAACACAAAAACAACTCGCCGAGCAATTGGGCGTTAGTCAACAAGCTGTTTCCAATCGGCTACGAGAGATGGGAAAGATTCAGAAGACCGGTAGATGGGTACTACATGAGTGACATTTTGCTCGCTCGATACAAAAGGAAGTCGTTTTTGCATCGTATAGTTACAGGGGATGATTTATTTTGAGAATCCCAAGCGCGCATGAGTAGACCCAGGCGCACCATCCACATCGACCGCAAGACCGAATCGCTTTGGCAGAAAGACGATGCTCTATGATTGGCGGGACCAGAGGGGCGTGGTCTATTATGAGCTGTTAAAACCTGGGGACACGGTTAATACTAAACGTTACCAACAACATTTGACCGATTTGAACCGTTCGCTGGCCAGAATACCGAAAGAGGCAACACAACGTCATTTTTCTTCATGACAATCACATACGGCAAAATCAGTTCGCGACACGTTGGAAGCACTCAGCTGGGAAGTTCTACCCCTTGCGGCTTATTCACCAGACTTGGCTCCTTTCGATTACCACTTGTTTGCATCGATGGGTCACGCACTTGTTGAGCAGCGCTTTGGTTCGTACGAAGATGTGAAAAAAATGGCTCGATGAATGGTTCGCAGCAAAAGGGGAAGATTTTTACTGGCGTGGTATTCACAAATGGCCCGAAGAATGGGGAAAAATGTATAACAAACGATGGAGCATACTTTGAAAAAAACACTTTTTATCACTCTTCCGAATTTAACATGAATTTACAGTTTTTTTAGAAAAAAATTTCATTTCATACTTGTACACCTGGTAAATTTGAAAAAATCACTTGATATTAAGATACAAAACATGTTTTCACGCAGATTGGATTTTATACTTTAACTTTAGGTTATATAAAGTTACTGAACCTTTAGAGTAATATTGCGAGACATTTTGACAAAAATAATAAAGTTATGAAAATTTAATCGACGCCACGAATATTTGTTCTGTGACAAATTGTATTTGAAAACTTGTCAACAAATCATAAAAAGTTTCTTAAAGTTTAACACCCTAAAAGGCTTGAAGATCTCAGAGATTTTGTCTAAGCTGCTAGCTGGAATTCGAGGGCGTCAACATGAGGGGATAGCGATTTTTAAGTAAATTTTTGTAATATACGAGGCTGAAACTCGGACATAACTTTAGTGCACGAACACCTGTAATCAAATAAGCCTCATGTACTCGCTCTCTGCAAAACTAAAATCAGTTCATCGTACAGCACACCACAGTCAATTTTCTCTATCTTGGGTACAATTTCTTTCTTGTTTAAGCGTAAGTTGGGACTCTTGCCAGAGGCGATCTCTCTTGCCAACAAATTTCTAGAGCAGCGAAACTTTGATGTTATATGATTAAAAATAGCGAATTAGCAAACTACAAGGTCTAGCTGCTAGCTCTCTTACTACCATGTGGTACTAATTTTAGCATACGTTTTGCTTCTCTTGCAGATACCATTGATCATTTACAAATGTCCTAAAAGCTCAAGTTACCATCCTCGGTGACTTTAACATTCACAACATCAACTGGTTCATCAAATACGGCCGACGAACACGGTCGTGAACCTGAATCATTCTAAATTAGTTGTAGCTTTACTCAGTTTATCAATGAACCAACACGGATTCCGGAACGAGGCGAAGAGTTTGCTAGTCTCCTTGACTTGTTTTTAACCACTAATCCAGAGACTTACGCTGTCACCGTAAATCCACCGTTAGAGTCTTCCGGCCATAAACTGTCTACGATATCGAGTATCCTTTCGGTCAGTGACAGATACGTGCCTAAACTGAGCAAGATTTGGTACTACAAACCTGCTAAATGGGAAGAACTCAGGAAATATTTTCGAGCTCTCTCTTGGTTGTAGATTCAACTATCTAACTGCGCTAAGGAGGTTTTCAATGTTCCAGGGCACCACCGGATCATTAAACCCATTTTAATGCAGCTAGACACCAAAAAAGGTTCTGGAGGTAATGAAATATCTGCTACGGTACTCAAAAAATTTTCGAGCGATCTTACATCACTGTTCTGTAGACTTTTTGACCTATCCTACGGAAAGGAGATATTTCCTTTTTTTGGAAAATGCTCTATAGTTTAACTGTACTCAAAACAGCAAGAAGATGTTGCCAAAAAACTACCGACCAATCACTACTTTCAATAATATCAAAAGTTATGGAAAATGCTATCAATCAGCATCTTTGAAAATATCTAGAATGATTGATTCAATATTATTATCATCCATATCCTTATTGCCTTCGTAAGCAAAGATCAATGGAGATCTTCTAACTTATGTGACAAATGCTTAAAATAACGCAAATGGACATTTTGGAGAATCTCGAGCGGTTACACTTCATATATCCAAGGCATTCGACCATGTTTGGCATAACGGATTGTTGGCGAAGATACATTCTTGTGGTATATTTGAAAGATTTTATTTTTGGATTTCATGGTTCCCCAAATAACGTTCTTTACAAGTGGCAGTCGACGGATTTCTTTCTAGTACTTTTACTATCAAAGCCGATGTGCCCCAAGGCTCCATTCTGTCTCTTACCCTATTTCTCATTTACATTAACAATTTGCTGAAAAGAATCAGGAATCCAATCTACAGCTTTGCAGACGACCATCTGCTTATTTCTTTATTCACTTTGAACCCTCGAATATCAACTTCTTCTTCTCAAGGTGCCTCATCCGTTCCGGACATTGGTGATTATCATAGGTATTCTCACTTTGCTTGCAGCTATGCGGAAGAGTTCAGTTGAGCTGAGCACGAACGAGTCACACAAATTACATTTTGTTTTAGTTACCTAAAACAAAATCTGTGAATAGTTCTATATCGGAATTTTTTTTCTCGAAATCAACTCAAAAAGCACTCGCGATCGACTTGTCGATCGCGATCTACCGTTTGAGCACCCCTGCCCTAGAGGATGAGCTGCAACAGTGGATATTTTTCATGTCTCATGATATGACCCAGGTATTCTAGTTTGCGCTTTTTCGAGATAAGAACCAATCCCAGATCTCCACGCATTCTCCCGAGGACATCTTCATTTGTTATATGTTGTGTCCAGGGAATTTTCAGTACGACGACAGTACAACCACATTTCAAAAACGTTAATTCTTTTTAGTATAGTTTCATTGACTGTCCACGCTTCAGCCCCATACAGTAAAACAAAGAACACTTAATACTTAAACATTACAATTTTTAGTGGTAGACTAATATTTTTGGCAATGAAAAATTTTCTCATCTGAAGAAATGCCCCTCTGGTCTTTTCAATTCGGCATTTAATTTCCGCCCCGTAATCCCGTATATCGTAGATGGTCGTACCCAAATAATTAAACGTCAGTACCCTCTCAACTCTTCTGAGTTCCACTGTCAGGGGTCATAGTTCGATATGTGGTTTCTTGGACACTACCATATATTTGGTTTTGAAAACATTTAGGCATCTTGTTGTGATTATTGATGGATTCTTGCAACTAAGTTTTGTAAGTCTTTGAGAGTACCAGCCACAATAGCAGTGTCGTCTGCATATCTGATATTATTGATACATTCGCCATTGATTTTTATTCCACTCTGTCCAGTTAACGCCTCCTAAATTATTTGTTCAGAGTATATATTAAATAAGGTTGGAGAGAGAATGCATTCTTGACGTACTCCCCCACAAATCTCGATCTCATTGGATCTACTACCGTCCGCTTTCATCATAGCTCGTTGTTTCCAGTAAAGGTTACCAATTATTATGTCTTTCTCATCTATTTCAGTCGATCTGAGTATTTCAAAGATCTTATGGTGATGGACGTTATCAAAGGTTTCGGAGAAGTCAATAAAACAGATGAAAAGTCATGGTTCATGTCTCTACATCTCTGAACGAGTGCTTGTGTGTGTGCTTCTCTAGTACCGAAGGAGTCACGGAACTCAAGCTATCGGCTCTCATGTAAATATCCGCAAACAGTAAAAAGGCGTTCAACTTAACAAAGATCTGGAAGAAATTCTGTCATAAAATGACAGTAATCGAATATAATTTAACGATGCAAAAACCCAGGCGACAGTTTTTTCTAAAAAAATTAATGTTGCTGAACGCGATGTAGTTATGTTATGTCGGGATACTTCATTCCTCTAGTACTGTCACTCAATTTACTGGGCGTTAACTTGGAAGTAAACATGTCTTTGTATGTACATTTGCATGCACAGCAAAGAGAGTTTCCCAAAAAGTATGAATATTATTTAGAACTATGAAGCTTCATACTTCACAACAACTGTTAATTCTGTGCAAAGCTCAAACTCAACCAACGATGGAATATTATTCCCATGTGTGAGGCTCTGCTCCCAAAAATACACTGCATTTGTGGGATTTTATTCGCTAGATTGGAGTCGCAGAACGGTTAGCGATTTGAGTTTATTCTTCAAATACTTTCATGGAAAGTGTTCGATGGATGTAGCCCGCTTAATTCCTCCCAAAACGGTTCATGCCAGAAATCCACATCGCATTAATATAACATCCGTATGAGGTTCAGAATATCACTTCTCATACAACCCTTTTCAAGTGGTCTTTTATATAGAGAGCTCCAATACTTTGGAATGATTTGCTCAGGATTTTCTTTCCCACCAAGTACAATTTTCAGCAATTTGGTACCAATGTGAATCTCTTTTCCGCACATGCGCTACAGGAGCGTGTAGCCCTTTATGGATTTCTCTGCAGCGCGTGTCCAATGTTCTTAAAAAAAGTATTTTTAAAAGTCAAAATTTTAAAAAGAATCAGAATTTTTTATATTTATTTTTATGCGAGTTTTGAAAACGGTTCAAAAGAATAAAGTTAATAATTGATTTTAACGAAAAAACGAAATTACTTCCAGGGCAAGTAACCCAGTCGCCAGGGGTTTTTTGAACTCTCATTAAATGTTAGAAAGTTGCATTTTGGACGTAGAATACGATAAAAAAAAAGATTTCTAAAGTTTAATATACACTAAGCCCACAAAATCTAAAATAAAATAAAAAAGTCAGGTTTTTTTAGTAATATCTCGAAAATAAAAAAGATATAGAAAAACTAATAGCACCACGTGAAAGAGCGGAATATATATATATATATATATATATATATATATATATATATATATATATATATATATATATATCCCCAGTTTATAGCGTCACTCTGCGCCTTCCGGTTCCTAGCTTCCATTTTTTGGCCGATCATCCCAGTCACCTGGTCGTAGATTTCGTTCGGACATTGCTTTTGTTATGCCCATAGACCAGGTTATTTTCGGCCTTCCCTTTTTCTTTCTTTCTGTTGGTGTCCACTGTAGGATTTGTTTTGGGATTCTATGGTGTTGCATCCTTTGGACATTGCCGTACCACTTTAATTGTCTCTGCTGTACGTCCTCTATCAGTGTTCTTTCCATTTTCATTTTTGACCGGACCCTTTCATTTGATATCCTATCGAGCTTGGAAATTTTTGCCGTTCTTCGCCAAAAGTCCATTTCCAGAGCATTTAACCTTCTTTCAAGAGTTTTGTTTAGTTGCCATGTTTCGCGCCCATATAGAACTATACTTTTGAAGATGACGTTGTAAATCTGTTGCTTTCTTTGCCTACTGACATTTTTTGACCACAGAATGGAATTCATGGCACCGATCAGGCCTTTCCCCTTTGCTATCCTCTCTTCCACTTCATTTTCCGTTCTTCCAGTGCTGTCTATTCTAGTTCCCAGGTAAGTATATTGGTCGCATGCTTCAATTTCGATGTTATTGTCCAGTTTCAGGTCCTGCCTATCCCCACCGATCCGCAAGAACTTTGTTTTGCTCATGTTTACTGTGAGTCCCCAATTGTTATATTGGTCTATGAGATCTTCTGGATCTTGGGCGATAACCACCTGGTCATCGGCAAAATGTAGCGTATAGAGTGTTGTCTCATCGTCTATTTCGATACCCATTCCTCGACAACTCTTCCTCCAATGATCGAGGGCCGCATCAATATAGCTTTGAATAACGTTGAGAACAAGCAACACCCTTGTCTAAGACCTTCTGTGACGTGAAAACTTTCAGATATTTCTTTACCAATCTTTATTCTTGATTGACAATTTGAATATAGTTGTTTTATCGCTTGTATGGCGGTAACGTTAATAGATGTTCTTTCCAATACCTGCCACAGTTTTTTTATTGGTACATTATCGTAGGCCTTTGTGAATAAAGATTAGATGAACTTCTCTGTTGGTTACTACTTTCTTTTCGGCTAATTGATTAAGGCTAAAGATGTTATCTATACAAGTTTTTCCTGCTCTGAGTCCCGCTTGCTGTTCAATTTCGTACGGAGCATATTCTTGTTCAATTATTGCTCTAATCAGTTTTCCATAAAGTCTGCTTAAGGGGCTGGTGACCGATATGCACCTGTAGTTCTTACATTTATCCTTCCTTCCCTTTTTGTGAAGAAGAAAGAGCGGAAAATTTTACAAAAAATAGTATATAGATTTATTTTCCAGATTTTTTTTTATTAAACTTTTTAGCGTAAATGTAAAGATTCTTGTCTCCTAAGAGTTCTCTTCAAACAAATTCTCCTTTACTGTAGGGTATGTGCACCAGTGGTCGATCACCACTTATATTTGGAATCTGTTGGAAAAAGTTTTTATCGCATAATCCGTGACGACGTTATATTCAAGTGATATTTGAACTTCTCAACTTTAATCCAGAATCAGTTCCAGGACCCTTATCGACGGATCGAGAAAGGAAATTTAAAAAGAGATTAGGCCGGTCGAGAAGAGGCGGTAAACCTACTTTTTTGGTACCCGTGGCGTACAGTCGACACGCTTGGGATGTTCAATGAAACTGCCTATAAAACGTTGAAAAACTATTGTTTTATCCGAACTAAAAGTGTTCAAGACATGATGCAACCACAGGAAATGTTACTATATCTCGGAATTCCGTCAGTTCTTCGAGAGCTGCGTGTTTTATGAGCGATAATAGTCATCATAAGCTGGTCGACTACTGGACATCTGGTGTTTTATTTTTTTTTCCAATAGTCGACCATCATAAAATTATAGATTTCCAGGTGTTCCATGTTGATTCCAGATATTTGATCGGCGAGTAATTCGGGGAAAATCCACCATAAACTAATTGAGATTTTATGTATGGGAAATTTATTGATTTATGGTCGTTGACAATAAAGCAATAAATGAATGGGTTTTTCAGTATTTTCCACTAATCTCAAGTGTGCGAGTTGCAGCCCTCTTGGGACGCTAGATGTACTGAGCATATGCATTTTTTACCTGAAAAAAAGGGGATCATAAAAAATAGGAAAAGGGCAGGAAAAACAGTTTTCCGCCTATGCTTCTTATTTAACCCTCTGCGACTGACGTGCAGAAATTTTAACAATTCAATTGACGTAGTAGACTAGTGGACATCTTTTTGATGTTGAATAGTTTTGGGAATTGTTTACTAAATACCTATAGTGTTTATTTGATGTACAGCAATACATAATATGCAACTTATTTAAACATATGTATTTGAGATAAAAGTCAATTATATAAAATTATACTCTTTATTAAACTTGGTATATTTTGAACATCAAAAATTAAAGCATTTCCTTAAGTATGAAAAAAACATAACATAACCTTTAAGGATTTAAATTAAATTAACACTTATTACTTAACATATATTTTAAATTTGAGCAACATCCTATGATAAGATCAAAAGTTACAAAGCCTCAAAATATTACAAAGGGGATTGGAACATTACAAGCAAATTGGTTTTGAGCAATCACAGCACATGTACTTTGTTTATGGCTTTACTTTAGTAGGACAAATATGGCACAGTTTTCTTCCACTTGTTGCCACAGAGCGGGTTTTCGGACGTGGAGGGGGCAGATCTTTTCCCAAAATGCGGCTGACGGTCAGGCGAAATTCTCTTGGCAACTTCTCGAGGTATGCGCATGTCTGCATGTGATCTAACACTAATTCTGTCGCGATATTTAGCAAAAATGTCCCTCTTCTCATTTTAGAATCATGATTTGGACACGCCTGGTACAATACGAAACAATTAGTGCCTGTCATGTCCAATATTCTATAAAAAATTGCCATTGGCCATCGACGAGTTTTGCGGCTACACGAATATTCTGAGCATTTTTGTCGATCGCGTCAACACCTCCTTTGGTATCACTGTAATCTGCAATCATCAGTAGTTCAGGTTCCTAGGTTAGTATCGCTATCACACTGATCATTTTATACTTCGGTAAAAATTTTTTTTTAAAAGCAATCAATGTATGGAAGACTAATTGCGCAAGTCTAACTTGCAACTGACCGGTTATTTTTATGGCATGGTAAAAAGTTTATTCGATAACAAAGGTCATGTTGGGAAAAGTAACAAGATGTTCTTATTCTCTGGAAAAATTGAAAAACCACCCCATTACCTCATTTGGAGCTGTAGATTTCAATTATTCAGCAAGTGGTCGACTACCGGAGCGTAGACATGTCGACTACTGGGATACAGTGTCGACAACTGGTGCTCTTATGTCCGTACATTATTTGCTTATTTATTCGACAGAAAAACAATTATACATTTTTTTTCAAAAAGCACTAATGTAAAGGGAAGGCTTGAAATTCGATATATTACTACCAAAAGGGTCCAAATACTATGACGGATTTCATTAAAGCTCGATTAAGTAGTACATTCTTCTCTAACTTTTTTGGACATGTTATATTGTTTTTCAATTGATTATAGAATGATAAGTAAGAACATTTGGACTTAAATAACGCTCCTCTAAAACTCAAGTTTTACAGTTTTCAGCATGTACACTAATGGTTGTATTAAATAGTCGTATCAAAATCCATTGACTCTGTTTTTAATAATACCTTAGTTTGCTGCCGTGTTGATAGGCTTAAAACTACTACTACATATGATTTTCAACGTTTTGAAAGTCACTTAGATCTAGTTAATATCTGCAAAGCATCTTCTATGCTTCACTTGTATCTTCGAGACTAAAATGTCACTATAAAATGCCCATGACTTAAAATATGCTATGAATAAGTTATCTTTCAGTATGAGAAAGTCAAATTCAATATTTATTTTACAATTTGTATTTATTTTATTTACCATTTTTTAAATACATATCCAATAAAAAATCTAACGAAAATAGTTCATCCTGCTCCTGTATTTAGGCGCTTTGTTTTCTACAGTTGTAAGATCCAACTCATTAGGCTGAATTGGTTGGCTAATATGTCCTCGCTTATTTAGAAACTCATTCTCCTCCCCTAGGTATGGTGGATTGGCGAATTGCAGCCAGAAGTGCTATTCAATTATACCGAAAATCTGGAGTAACCAATGAAGAAGCAAATAGGGCGGCCACTCTGATCAAGGCTGCCTATAAAGGTTACTACACAAGGCGTTTTTATGAAGAAGTTGACAACCACTGATCCATCTGAATCTCTGGAATCTGAATCTCCTCCTTCGGAAAAAGAACCCGTAACTGAAGAAGACTTTAAAGAGGAAGAAAATGATGATATGCAAAAAACTGTAAAAATAAACTATGAAACAGTAAAACCCCATGTCGATTTTGACACAGGTAGGATAAAACACATATATTGTATTTGGTTTGATTCAGCCGATACTTGGTGAAAATCCATAAGTAAATGAATTGTAAAAAAGTAAAACACTGCTTTTTCAATTGAATTTTAAGTGGAAATTTAAGTAGTGTTTTACTTTCTTATGAATCTTTTAAATAAATTGTACTTATAGTTTAATTATACATTCAAATTTTAACAAAATAGCAGACAATTTCAGCAAAATTATCGCCAGTGATTTTCTGTATCGCAATAGTTTTTTCTTTCGAGAAATAAAATTTTGAAAACAAAATTTTCAAAAAAATTTTCAAAGGGCCTGTTATTACGCAAACAAAATTTTTAGAAGTAACATTTTTAAATGGATTAATTTTTCATTAATCAGATTTTAGAAAGGCTTATACACAACTCTTTTGAATCAACAGTTATTTCTAAATCTAAATTTAAATAATGTTAAAAGAGCTTAGTTCGGATAACAGAGAAGCAAGTTCGTAGTATGATTAATTTCATACGCATAGCCACGGTTTGGGAGAAAGCAAGTAAGGGATATCAAGTAACACGTAGGCTGAAGAGCTTTTGGTCTAGCTTCTTAAAACACATTTTTTTTGCAAAATTCGATTTTATTTATCAACATATTCTCCTTCAAGAGTGATACAACCAGTCCCACGCTTTTATAACATTTCTATACCTTTCTTGTTGTCGCTGTGGGCCAAATTTGGAGAATACGGTGGATGAGGAAGCAATTCGAACTTAAATTCATGCAATTTTGCCGTCATAACTATTAACTTGTGACACGGTGCATTATCTTGATGAAAGAGCACTTTTTTCTTGTTCACTTGGGGCCGTTTCTTTGCGATTTCTGCCTTCAAATGCACCAATAATTTTATATAATATTCGCTATTGATGGTTTTTTCCTTCTCACCATAGTCGATGAAAATTATTCCATGCGCATCCCAAAATACAGACGCCAAATCCTTCCTAGCCAACTGTTGTGTCTTTGGTCGCTTCGGACTGCTTTCACCGGCTGCTGTCCACTCAGCTGACTACCGATTTGATTCCGATGTGTAGTGGTGGATCTATGTGTCATCCATTGTCACATATCGTATAAAAAAATCCTTTTCATTGCGCTTAAACAGGTCCACTGTGAGCAAACGCGGTACCCATTTCGAACACAGCTTTCTGATGACCACATGCTCATGCAAAATATGACCAACACGTTCTTTTGATATTGTTAGGGTGTCAGCTATCTCACGCAATTTCTCTTTACGGTCATCGAAAACAATTTTGTGGATTTTTTTTTGTTTTCCGGTGTAACCACCTCATTTGGGCGTCCAGAGCGTTCAGCATTATTTGTATCTGTACGACCGCATTTGAATTCAGCATATCAGTAAATGATGAGTGATTTTCCATGGCCAGAGTTACCGTAACACCTATCAAGCCATTGCTTTGCTTGAACGGCATTTTTTCCTATCAAAAAACATTGTTGAACACACGAAATTCGATTTTTTTTTTCCATTGTTTTAAAAATATCAAAAGTGGCGTCACTAAAACCACTGTAACTTGTAAACTAATCCTCGAAATGTCTCGAAATTTTGATACAAATCGTTTGAAAGTTGGTACTTCCTAAAAATCATATGAATTTTTTGAAAAAGGTCAGACCAAAAACTTTTCAGCCTCCGTTTTACGTAATGAAATTTCGGACAATTTGCTCTAAATAATTGCGTTCCGCCCCTATTGACAGTCAAGAGTGATTGAGCTGCAGATGGATTTACGTTATCATACTGAATCTAAATTGAACTCCCACCTTTTTAATAATGTGTATTACAGACAATTAAAAGAAAAAGCAGACATGTTCCGTAGGAGGTCATCGTCGTCTGCCAGAGTGTCAGTGTTTAAAAATTGACACATTGTCATGTTTCCGAGTAAAAGTTAGTGATGAATAAGGAAGTTTAATCTCTGCAGTTTACAAAAATAATTGTCTGTAGGGTGAAACCAGTTGGTATTGTCACCTGACAGCGGCTCAGAAATCGCACGGCATGACTGTATATTCACCGCGGATGATCGTCTATCGCTACAATAGGTACATAAAACTATAATAGTAACTAGCCCTAATCCTCTGTCTATGCATTGTTATGGGCGAAATTATGTATACCAGGTACTAAGAAAATACACCAAACTTAAAGGTATAATCTTTTGCTACAAATAACACTAACAACAATCAATTATTGTTAAAATTATTGTGATATCTTGAAATTTTTGAGACATTTTATTTTCATGCTCGACACACGTCTTTCTAACCATATTAGCATTATCAGGAGCAATAACTGACTGTAGGCGCACTAATCGCTCCTGATGACGTAGGGTTAGCTTAACTCGTATCGCGTACAAAAACAAAGTGTTTGGTGTGGTGGTGATAACTTTTGTGTAGTGTTAGGATAATAATATTTCCATCTGCATGAATGAATTTGGAAGAGAACCAGAATTATTCTTTGGATGTGGTAAAGTAAAGCATCATTTGTTCAATATAAGCCTTCACTTTTACATGTAATGAAATATTATTATGTAAAATTATATATATGTATAAGTAAATTTTTTAGTTATATCATCTGATTAATATTCGTCTTCCTAAATGATATAGGTCTTTTTTTTAAAGTTCTTCAATCTCTGTAATTTGTAAATGCAAGTAAAGATACAATATTTTTTAGAAAGAACTGAACTACGTATTAAATTATGGCCGAACTCATTTGAAGAAGAAGAAGTTAACACATTCTTGATTTGTCGATTCATTTTTAAAACAAAAAAAAGAGAAAACAAATCACAAAAACAACACAAAAAGGAAACTAGAAATTTAGATTCTTTCTAAACATATAGTCCGTTTATAACGAACTCCAAAAAGTTACTAAAAATGGTTCGCTATATCCGAAGTTTGTTACAAACAGTAAACAAAATCTAATATCATTTTTCACTAATTTTTATTTAGATTAAGCGCTAATGCTTAGAAAAATGAATAATAATAATTATTAAATTAAAAGAAAACGTTCAAAGGAAAATAAAACAAGTCACACTAAGTTATTATTATGTATGTGGGTACATATACGAGTATAAACGAAAACATTAACATACGTAGTTTATACAATAAAATCAGTAATTTTCGTTTGTACAGTTTTACTTGAAAAAGAAATGTTGTTCATATAATTGTCAGGGTCACAAAAACTACTCCATATATGTTCAGGAACTTCACGAGTTTCCAAAAAATTACGAGTTTCAGTCATTTTCTTAGTCATTTCTGAAATGGATGGAACATAAATATTATCTCCTTCCCCAAGCTCGCCTTCGTCCTCATTATCGCTGGAAATCTTTCCAGAATTCACTGATGTCACAATTTGATCATCAATTAATATTTCTCTCGTCATTAATTCATTATCAGCACATATAAATTCTTCAAAATTAAAGTGATTAAACATCTTTTTAATCTCGATTTCCACTGTACTTTGTTGAATATCAGCATCCTAAACAAATTCTAGACAATCAGTTACAAGAGTTACAGAAAAAATGTTACCTTTATCGATCGTCTCTAACATTTTTTATAAGTAAAATCTTTATATAATGGCATTTTAAAGAATGTATCAGACCTTGATCCACAGGCTGGAGCTTTGCAC
Organism: Pachyrhynchus sulphureomaculatus; assembly: GCA_019049505.1. Taxonomy (NCBI): domain Eukaryota; kingdom Metazoa; phylum Arthropoda; class Insecta; order Coleoptera; family Curculionidae; genus Pachyrhynchus; species Pachyrhynchus sulphureomaculatus. Next base: position 24,631,994 of record CM032452.1, on the reverse strand, counting down.
TTGTGTTTGGAGGCATAAAAACCAATTTTTATTTGCTGTAGATCAACTTCAGGGTGCGCTGGACAGTTGTCAATCAGAAGTAATATTTTTCCATTCGTTAATTTTAATTCTTTGTCCTATTCGATCAGTTCGTTTTTAAAAATTTCTGATGTCATCCAGGCTTTTGTTTGCAGTTTGATTGTACTTTACTAGTAAATGTTTGTTTTTAAAACATCTGGGATTGGCGAACTTTCCTATCACCAACAATTTTCTTTTCTTTGTTCCAGACATATTTGCAGTTACCAACACAGTAAATCTTACTTTTGATAATTTTCCACCAGCACAATTCTCTCCGACAAACTTTAATATTATATCAGGTGTCATCTTGTAAAACAAACCCGTTTCATTCACATTAAAAATGTCCACATATTCATAACTTTCTCGAATTTCCGGCCATACATTGATCAACAACAGTCATATCCACTCCTGCAGTTTCTCCTACTATCTTACCCCCACTAATATTATGTCGCTTTTTAAATCGTTCAATGCAACTTCTAGGATAGTTAAACTCAGTGTTCTCTATTTTCCTTCCCAATTCACTAGCTTTCTCTTGTAAAATATAGCGTGTAGTAGGAACATGTTCATGTCGTTTTGACTAAACTATTTAAGGATTCCTTTATCGACGTGGTCACGTGTAGATTTTCTTACTTTTTTATAACTAAATTTTTTTTATCGTAGATTGATAAGATTTCTTGTCTCTTTTTCCATATGGTGGAAACCGTAGAGTTAGTTAAATTCAACTGTTTGCAAACATTACTTTGTTTAATTCCATTTTCTATTTTCCTTCTAATATCGTGTTTGTCTTTTAAAGTAAACGCTTTACGTTTTTGTGTACTCATTTTAGAATAAAAACTTAAACATTCACTTTGCTACTTTGATCAAATATACATTAGAACTGCATAATACAACAAATAAATTGAAAATAATACTGCTCGAACTAGAGTCACGGCGGAAGCAAGTAGAATAGGGATTTCCAGCGTGTTCCCTAGATCAAGTCCCGCGACATCGAGCACAGAGAGTGGCACGTTCGTTATAAACGGACACAAAACATCCAAATTTGGTTCGCTTTATCTGGAATTTCATTATAACCGATAAAAATTTGCATTGGTTTTATGGAAGTTTTTTCGTGCATTATAAAATAGTTCGTTTTAACCGGAAATTCGCTATAAACGGGTTCGTTATTAGCAGACTTCACTGTATATTCTTATTTTCCAGTTTACATTTTGGTAACTGAACTCTTGGAACTGAATAATGCGAAGAACTACTACGTTAAAACTTTAACCAGTGTAAAGAACATGGAGTAGCTTATGTTACACTATCTTTAAGTAGCCGCTATAATATGAAAATTACACAAATCTATGCTCCAACAACAACCCACACAGATGAAGAGATCGGGGACTTCTGTATTGATATAAAATTGGCATAAGCAAAAAGTCACTATTACAATACCTTTCTCAGGTGATTTCAATGAGAAAGTTGGAAAACAACTTGTCGAATCCAAACTAGCTATAGGGAAATTTAGGTCCATACAAAGAAACGAGAAAGAACAGATATTGTTAAACTTCCTGCACATCCATAAATTATACGTAATGAATAGCTTCTTCGAAAAGAAAGACCTGAATAAGCCCACGCGTACCACAAAGAATGAAATAGATTTCTTCATTCTGACACAAATAAATTGTAATAGATGTTAGAGTTCTAGTTCCTTGAAGGACCCTCCTGGACAGCTTGTAGGAGTTCCATTCGCTTTCGGTAAAAACAAAATCAGGGAATTGTTGGATAAAGAACACCAACTCTCTTGGACTACAGGAGCAGGGTTTTGTCAAGCCAAACTCCCTACGACAGGCAGAAGAAAGGAACTCTTGTCGATGTCAAACCAAAGGTTACGTCTAAGTATAGGACTCCTTACGGGACATGTGGCACTACAGGACCATCTATATAACCTCAAACTGGCTGAGCGGAAAACATGTCGGCTGAGCAAGGGAAAAAGCGAGGACAGTATACACATTCTGTGCGAATGTCTTGTACTAATGGTCAAGAGATATAGATACTGGAGTCAACTATTCTGTGAACCCAAAGATCTACAAGAGGTCAGGGTGAGTAGCCTAGGTCTTTTGGCAGAAAATACTAGGCTAGGACTGCAACCCTGACTCGACTCAGTGGGGCGTCACAGAAGAACTTTTAGATCCATGTGACACCAGGGACTCAAGGTACCACGCGCTCATTTTACTACTACTACTATTACTAGAGTTCTAGTTAAGTTTTGTACTGAAAAGTAAGAACGACACTGAAAATTAACCTAAAAAATTAAAGAACAAAAATGATCTGTGAAAAGAAGTAAAAAAAATATAATATCCCTGATGATATTACAAATTACCAAACAACCATAATACATGTTTTAGGTTACTATTACACAGCACGACTTGAAAAATGTATTTTGAATGAGAGTAATCATTTCGCGTAGTTTGAGGGTCGCTGAATCCGAATCCGGCATCAGAATTGCTCTATCACGTCAGGTTTTCTAAATATCCTAACCTAAAAGTGCAAAAAAAAACGCTATTTTCGCCTATATTTGAGGTTATGTATCATCGCGTAAAAATTTTTTCTCTATAAAACTGTGTTCAGCATCTTAAAGTACAAGTCTTTCTCTTCCGAATGCCGTTGAGTTTGCTCAAATAACTTTTTTTTTCGCTGAGATATCGCATTTTGAAATTGTTATGTTTGTGAATTTCTCTATATTTTGAAACACATGAAGAACCACGTGTACATTGAACAGTCGATTGATTTTTTGATTAGGGTACATTGAAAATGTTTGAAATTCAATTTTTTATAAAAAATTCAATATGGCCGCTCAAATTTGACTAAAGTTACAGTATCGTCTGTGGAACTTTTATGAATTATTTCGTTAATTACATTCAAAAATAACGTTATTAGTTAAGTTTTATTGTATTCTCGAGATTCGTAGTGTTAGAAAAATGTAAAAAAAGTATTAATAATAATCGTATTTAACATGGCGGAATCAATATGTCGACGAAAAGGCTAAATTATGTAAAATAAATGAGTACCCAAGTGACCATTCGTTTTCTATGTTTTTGGGGTCGCACAAATCAAATTTGATGTTAGATTTTTATTTCTTTAAATGAAAAATTCAGTATGGCGATCATGAAAATTCATAAACTAGGTATTTTTAAAAAGTAAAAGTGGGTACTCGTCCCTAATATTTTCGGGGTCACAGAAAGGCATACGCCACAAGCCATAAATTAACATAACTGAATGGATCAAGCCCTAAACTTACATAACTGAATAGCACACACCAGAAGCTTCATCAAAATTTTCACAAAATCAGCAATTACTTTATACTGAATCACTTAATTTTAATTAATATACATTTCGTTTGCATTTTACAAGAGTATGGTGTCTATTTCTTGCTGCAATTTTTTCAAATTTTTAATCGTTTATGGCCTAACCGATTAGGTTACATTATTTTAAAGCTTATGGTGTATATCGTTCGGCTAGTTTGTGGCTTGATCAATTAAGTTATGTTACTTTAAATTTTGTTGTGAGAAAACAAAAATTTACAATGCTACATAACCTTAAATATAGGCAAACATCACTATTTTTCCACTTTTAGGTTAGGATATATCGATAACTAGGGCCAATTGAGAGATTTAAACCTCGGATTCCAATTCAGTGCATCAAAATCCTTCGGAAAAATATATTCTAGTTTCTGGGTTAAAATCTTGTCGGCCTGTGTAATTTACAATTATACACATCATAATATCACAAACCCAAAAACTGCTAAGTTTCGGACCCCGAATCATTTCATCGATATATTTTATTCAAAACTTTAATAAATATTTGCGAGTTTTGGGTTGGTGATTTGAAATTTGTTGATGTAGGACTTGCAGGCTTCAAAAATTTAAACGTTAGGTATATAGGTCTAGGATTTATATATATGTCTATAAAATTTTTACATTTTTATTTCATCGGTTTTGATTTTATGTACTTGACTTTTAATTGTTTACTACTTTTTTGATAATAAACATGTGAAATCATTTAAATGTAAAAATTCGTTTTAATAGAATTTTAGTTGAAACAAGTTACCGTAAAGTTCTGCATTTTATTACTTTTAATAAAATCTTTTTTAGTATAAATAAAAACATAAATATTTTTTTTACATACTTCTCAGCACAAAAAATTCTTTAGGTCAATGAAAAATGTCTTCACGAAAATGTGTAAATGATTCGAAGATGTTTTGTAATGTGTGTGGTAATTATACTCCTGCAAAAAAGCGCGAGATCATATTACCGTCTACTAAACTGATTTACAAGGAATATTTTCATAAAGAATTAACTAATTTAAATAAAAAGTGGGTCCCTAATATGATATGTAAATCTTGCAGATCATCTTTAAACCTTTGGAAAAATGGAAATAGAAATTCTATGCCATTTGGTACTCCTACTATCTGGCGAGAGCTAAAAAATCATGTAGATGGTTGTTATTTTTGTTTATGTAACGGTGGCAAACTTATAAGTTCTTTTAATTCTAAGAATAAAAGGGTAATTAAATATGCAAATGTGCATTCAGTTACAAAGCCTATCCCTCATTCTTCTGAAAATCCCATTCCTTTACGCACTGCACACAGAGATATATCTACATCTTCATCTGAGATTGAAAGTTCTGTTAACTCTTCTATTTCAAATGAAATAGGAGACAAAGAAAGAGAACAAGATGATAAAGAATTTGTAGTTGTTTATAGTAGTAAAGAGCTTCGCTCATCAACCGGTAAACCTCAGACTTTCAGTCAAGCAGAGTCGAATGACTTTAATAGAGATTTAGGGAATTCAAAAGAAGAATCGATGCTATTAGCTTCAAGATTGCAGGAAAAAGATGTACTTTCCCCCGGGGGTAAGTTTTACGTGGTACAAACATCGTGAGGAGGAATTTTTGTCATTTTTTTTGGCGAGACAGAATCCCTAGTTTTTTGTAAAAATGTTCCAGGTTTAATAGCAGCTTTAGGCCTTAAAACTTATGATCCTGATGAATGGAGGATTTTTATAGATTCCTCTACTCGTAGTTTGAAGGCAGCTCTTCTTCATAATGAAAATCTATACGCATCAGTTCCCGTGGGATATTCAACAGTTCTCGATGAAAAATATGAAAATATGAAGCTGCTTCTGGAAAAAATAGATTACAAAAAACATGAATGGATGATATGTGGCGATTTTAAGGTCATTTCCATTCTTCTTGGCCAACAAAGTGGATATACTAAGTATCCATGTTTCTTGTGTGAGTGGGACAGTAGAGCAGATGAAGATCACTGGTCGAAAAAGGTCTGGCCTAGCAGACACAATTTAATACCTGGATCAATGAACATTCTTCATGAAGCATTAGTCGATCCAAAAAAAATTCTCTTACCACCATTGCACATTAAGTTAGGTATCATGAAGCAGTTAGTGAAAGCACTAGAACAGTGAAACCCATGTTTCAAATATTTATGTGAAAAATTTCCAAAACTTAGTGACGCAAAGATAAAAGCAGGTATTTTTATCGGACCACAAATTAAAATGTTATGTAAAGATGAGCATTTCAAAAATATTATGTCTGCTAAAGAAAAAGATGCCTGGCTTGCATTTGAGAAAGTAATAAATGGTTTTTTAGGAAATAAAAAAGAAAAAAACTACAAAGAGCTTGTAAGTGACATGCTACAAAAATTTAAAAATCTAGGCTGTCGCATGAGTCAGAAACTACATTTTTTATATAACCATCTCGATTACTTTCCAAAAGGAAAATTGGGAGATGTAAGCGATGAGCAAGGAGAGAGATTTCACCAGGATCTAAAAACTATTGAAAGTAGGTATCCAGGAAGATGGAATGCTGTCATGATAGCCGACTACTGCTGGTTATTAAAACGTGATGATCTGACAACTTCACATAAACGACAGGCTACTAAGCTTAGATTTCTGCCAATAAAATAACTTCATGTTACAATTTTTAAAAATAGCGATTTAATAATCAAATATAAAAATCAAAAGAGGCAAAAACAAAAGAAAAAAATTATAAAATACAAAAAAAGAAAACAAAAGCAACAAAAAAGGAAAAAAAAAAGACAAAAAAGGAACCAATGATCGATACCTCCTCGCGGTTGGTTCGGGATAACGCAAATTTCGGCTAAAAGCGATCAACAGTAGTTGAAAAATCTTACCATGGTAAAGCAAAATAGACATCAAATTCGAATTTAATAATCTAAATTACATAACGATATACTAGTAAGTATTTTTTTTTAATCGAACATTTTTTTTTTACACAATATATTCGCTTTCCATATGTAAGACCTAACAATTTCAAAATGCGATATCTTGATGAAAAAAAAAGTTATTTGAGCAAACTTAACGGCATTCGAAAGAAAATGTCTTGTACTTTAAAATGCTGAACACAGTTTTTAGAGAAAAAATTTTTTCGCGATGATACATAACCTCAAATATAGGCGAAAATAGCGTTTTTTTTGCAATTTTAGGTTAGGATATTTAGAAAACCTGACGTGATAAAGCAATTCTGATGCCGGATTCGGATTCAGCGACCCTCAAACTACGCGAAATGATTACTCTCATTCAAAATACATTTTTCAAGTCGTGCTGTGTTATCGAACAGATATGGATATTTTAAATGAAACCATCACAGAAACAGTAACATAAGCGCAATAATACGGTAGAAAGTCAAGACCAAAGGTAGAAAAATTGAGCACAAATACAAAAGGTTCGATAGTTCAAAGAAAAATTAAGTGAGAACAAGACGCAGGCTCAGAAGCATTAAATGCCCTAAACAAAATAATCTGAAAAGTAATACGTAAAAGAATAGAAAAGGTACAAACATTCATATATTTAATACAATATATCGAAAAATCAAAATATAAAGGCTGACTTGGATAGCAGTGTCTCCTTAGTTTGGTCTGCGTTCGAAAGGTTACAATTCACATTTAAATTGGATATTCCAAATACAATAAAAACCAGAGTGTTAGATCAATATGTACTGCCCAGGTAGCCCAAAGAACAATAGAGAGGAGAATGCTAAATATTAGACTCCAATATCGTATTCCTAACATTGAGATACGAAGAAGGTCAAAAGTGACAGATGTAATACAATAAATATGTATGTTAAGGTGAAACTCGGCGGAGCATATCGTTAGAAAAGCCTTATGATTAAATGGAGGCCTAGAGAACATAAAAGATGCAAAAGTAGACCACAGACAATATGGACGGACGACATAAAAAGATAAGCGGGACAAGATTGTATGCAAAAAGCAAACAACAGAGCTCAGTGGAGACAACATGGGGAGGCTTACGTCCGACTATGGATGGAATAAGCTAATGATGATGATGATGACGAATACGTAAAAATTTACAGAGATCTAACACAGTTGTTCTCAAAAGTTGGGAATATTATTTAGAACCAGAAAACTTTACACCCCACAACAACTGTTAGTTCTTTACAAAGCCCAAATTCGACCAACTATGGAATACTGCTTCCACGTTTGGGGCTCCGCTCCCAAACATACACTGCATTTGTTGGATTCTGTTCAGAGAAGAGCGGTCCGTCTGATTGGGGACCCGGAATTGACCGGCGGCCTTGATTCGCTGGAGCATCGAAGAACGGTTGGCGACTTGAGTCTGTTCTACAAGTATTTTCACGGAAAGTATTCGAAGGATGTAGCCCGCTTAATTCCTCCCAAAGCGGTGCATGTTAGAAATACACGTCGCGCTGGTGCTTCACATCCGTATGAGGTTCAGCTTGTTACTCCGCGTACAACGCTTTTCAAGCAATCTTATATATGGAGAACGTCATCCCTTTGGAATAATTTGCCCAGCGCTGTGTTTCCCACCGAGTTCAACTTACAACGATTCAAGAACAACGTGAATCGCTTTTTTCCGCACTCATGCCGCTTCTGGAGCGCTTTAGGGACTTCCCTGCAGCACGTGTGCTAGACCCATAAAAAAAAAACAGAAAATACTAGACAAATAATTGAAGAAAATAAAAATCTGAAGGTACTTAGAAGAAAAATTAAATGTAGGAAGGAAAATATTTTTAAACTAAGAAACATGGACGAAAATGAAACCACAAATTAAAAAAGACTATTAGAAGTTGAAAAAAAAAAATTATACGAAAGCCGTAAACATAGGCAACCCAAGAGAATTTAAAGTAATCAATCAGGGTTCAGAAAATTTATCAAATATAACAATTGAAGAAGCAATAAGAGCTGTGAAGGAAGTGAAAAAACAACAAGTCGCTCGGAGGCAGAGACTATCGAATACCGACTTCGTTTATTTTTGTCATAGGATGTAATCGCCATAACCACAGTATCGTCAGCCTAAAGAATATTATTTATTTGCTCCGCATTAAGCAGCAATCCTTCATCAGCCTCTTCCGATGACTCTCTGAAGATTTGCTCGGAGTATATATAGTGGAAACAAGACACAATCCTGCATAAATCCACGCTCAACCGATATTGCTTCTGAACGCTCTGCTTCTGTCTTAACAAATGCCATCTGGTTCCAGTAGAAGTTGCTAATAATCCGCAGATCTTTTCCAATCTAGCCCAAGGTCTTTCAGAATTCCTAACTTTTTGTGATGTTGGACTCTATCAAAGGCTTTTCGATAGTCGATCAGGCACAAATATATGTCACAATTGACGTCTCTACATCGCTGAATCAAAACCTGCATAAAAAATAAGGCCTCTCTGATTCCCATCGCACCACGAAAGCCGAATTGTGTAGCTGACGTATTTTCTTTACACAAATTGTATATTCTTCTCTGAATAATTTTCAGAAATGTTTTTAATTGTTCGATATTCTCCGCATTTTTTAGCGCCTGCATTTTTTGGGTTCATTATAAACTCAGAGTTTAACCAGCTTTCTGGTATTCTGCCTAAATTATAGTTTTTATTGTAGATCACCGTAAGCCACTTAATCCCATTCTCTTCTAAGAGCTTAAAAAACTCCCCATGGAATTCATCGGGACCGGTGACTTTTCCAATTTTTAGTTGATTTATTGCAATGCTCAGTTCATCGGTGGTAATACAGGGCCCAACCAAGTCTACTGAGCATTATGGTTGATCTGGTCTTGCATCAGAGAATAACTCTGTGATATAATCTGGCCATATCTTCAATTTCTCCTTCCTATCGATAACAACGTTTCCTTTTATGATCTATTAAACGTCCATTTGATTTTGTTCTCCGTTCTCCAATTAAGTCTTTGATTTTTCGATAGATATTAAAGCTATCATACTTTTCCTGCAACTCTCCTACCTCTTTACATCTTTCACCATTCCACCTATCTTTAGCTGTTCGAATTTCTTTCTGTATTTATGTGTGTAGTCTGCTATATTCTTTTTTGTTACCTCTGTTTTTGTGTAACCGTCTTTCCTCCATTAGTCTTAGAATGTCACCTGTCATCCATTTCTTCCTTTTATGTGTTTGTACCATAGTTAGATATCTATTCTTTAGTCCCCCTGTTATTTCATTTAACTTTTCTATTCCAGAAAAGAAGAAAAAAAATATATATAATATCCCTGATGATATTACAAATTACCAAGCAACCATAATATATGTTTTAGGTTACTATTATCGAGCAGATATGGACATTTTAAATGAAACCATCACAGAAACAGTAACATAAGCGCAATAATATGGTAGAAAGTCAAGACTGAAGGTAGAAAAATTGAGCATAAATACAAAAGGTTCGATAGTTCAAAGAAAAAAATTTACAGTGATATAACACAGAAAATACTAGACAAATAATTGAAGAAAATAAAAATCTGAAGGTACTTAGAAGAAAATTAATTGTAGAAAGAAAAAATATTTTTACACTAAGAAACATGGACGAAAATGAAACCACAAATTAAAAAAGGCTATTAGAAGTTGCAAAAAAAAATTTATAGGGAATTATACGAAAACCGTAAACATAGGCAACACAAGAAAATTTAAAGTAATCAATCAGGGTTCAGAAAATTTATCAAATATAACAATTGAAGAAGCAATAAGAGCTGTGAAGGAAATGAAAAAACAACAAGTCGCTCAGAGGCAGAGACTGTCGAATATCGACTTCGTTTATTTTTGTCATAAGATGTTGTAAACTCTTCAAGTTATCGCCATAACCGCAGTATCGTCAGCATAAAGAATATTATTTATTCGCTCCGCATTAAGAAGCAATTCTTCATCAGCCTCTTCCAATGCCTCTTTGAAGATTTGCTCGGAGTATATATAGTGGAAACAAGACACAATTCTGCATAAATCCACGCTCAACCGATATTGCTTCTGAACGCTCTGCTTCTGTCTTAACAAATGCCATCTGGTTCCAGTAGAAGTGCTAATAATCCGCAGATCCTTTCCAATCTAGCCCAAGGTCTTTCAGAATTCCTAACTTTTCGTGATGTTGGACTCTATCGGGACTGGATCTGGATGTTGGACTCTATCTGGACTGATCGACTATCTTTCGATAGTCGATCAGGGACAAATGTATGTCACAATTGACGCAGAATCAAAACCTGCATAAAAAATAAGGCCTCTCTGATTCCCATCGCATCACGAAAGCCGAATTGTGTAGCTGACGTATTTTCTTCACACAAATTGTATATTCTTCTCTAAATGATTTTCAGAAATGTTTTTAATTGTTTGATATTCTCCGCATTTTTTAGATTTCTTGGGATCGTTATAAACTCAGATTTTAACAAGCTTTCTGGTATTCTGCCTAAATCATAGTTTTTATTGTAGATCACCGTAAGCCACTTAATCCCATTCTCTTCTAAGAGCTTAAAAAACTCCTCATCGAATTCATCGGGACCGGTGACTTTTCCAATTTTTAGTTGATTTATTGCAATGCTCAGTTCATCGGTGGTAATACAGGGCCCAACCAAGTCTACTGAGCAATGTGGTTGATCTGGTCTTGCATCAGAGAATAACTCTGTGATATAATCTGGCCATATCTTCAATTTCTCCTTCTTATCGATAACAACGTTTCTTTTTATGATCTATTAAACCTCCATTTGATTTTGTTCTCCGTTCTCCAGTTAAGTCTTTGATTTTTCGATAGAAATTAAAGCTATCATACTTTCCCTGCAACTCTTCTACCTCTTTACATCTTTCACCATTCCACCTATCTTTAGCTGTTCGAATTTCTTTCTCTATTTATGAGTGTAGTCTGCTATATTCTCTTTTGTTACCTCTGTTTTTGTGTAACCGTCTTTCCTCCATTAGTCTTAGAATGTCACCTGTCATCCATTTCTTCCTTTTATGCGTTTGTACCATAGTTAGATATTTATTCTTTAGTCCCCTTGTTATTTCATTTAACTTTTCTATTCCAGAATCTATGTCTTCGTTTAGCTCTGTGTCTCTGAGTTCTTTATTGAGATCTTTTTTAATTACGTTTACTACATTTTTGTCTTTAACTTGTCGCACATTGTATAAGTTTTTCTGTTTTCTTTTTAACTTTTATAAGGTAATTCTTAGAACCCCCACCAGGGTATTGTGATCCGAGTTTATGTCAGCACTGGGATGGATATGTTTTGATAGATCCAACACTATTTCTAAAATGTTTATTCAATAGAATATAATCTAAAAGAAAGTCGAGAAATTTGCAGATGTAAAATGACCAACAAAGATCCCATGAATGCTATATTCCATGCCTTTCCTCCTTCGACTATAGTTTTCTGAGCCTATACTCGTCATCAGGTAGGCTTTAGGCAACGGTATCGATCGTAAAGATCCAAGTACCGTGGAGAGTCCAGTTGGAATGATTCTCGCTGGCTTATAGCAATCATGGTACCTTAAAACGAGTAGTATCTCGTTTATTTAAGGTATATATGGTCTAGTAAGTCAGATCGATGATTCAGGTACATATTTTGATGTTTTTCAATGCATTCTTTTCTAATTTAGCAGCGTTCACAACTGCCCCCCCCCGCAGATCCGATTGAAGGACTAGAGAGTCCGGAATTTTATGTTCTGAACTTTGCCATCATACTAGGTACGAGGGTGGATTGAAAAGTTCGCGGCCTAGTCAAGAAAACAAAATAAAATACGTACAAAAATATTTTTATTTTTCGACGTAATCTCTACCCAGCTCTATGCACTTCTTCCAAGCTTCCACACCTGTTTGAAAAAAAGATTCCTCAAGGTCTTCAAAATACTGGTTAACTGCAGCTTCTACCTCTTTATTTGATAAAAATTTCTGGCCACCGAAGTGTTTTTTTAGGTTTGGAAACAGGTGAAAGTCGGAAGGTACTAATTCAGGAGAATAAGCCGGGTGCGGCAGCAATTCGAAACCACAATGACAAAGTCATAGACTCAACAGACGTGTGAACGCGAGCATTGTTCTGAACAAAACTTTTTTTTTCAGTAATCCTGAGCGTTTCTCTCTAATTTCTTGACGTAAACGACGCAAAAAGGTGCAATAGTAAGTCGAGTTTATTGTTTCGCCTTTCGGAAGGTAGTCCACCATAATAACACCTAGTATCACAAAAAAACTGACGCCATCACTTTTCCAGCCGATCTTCGCTTTCTTTGGGATCGGTTCACCGGATTTTTTCCATTGCTTGGATTGTTGTTTTTGAGTATAGTGATGAACCCAGGTTTTGTCCATTGTCACAAACCTTTTAAGAAAATCTTGCGGATCAGCCTCAAACATCTCCAAACAGTCGCGACAAATTATGAGTCGAATTCGTTTTTGTTCAACTGAAAACAATCGGCAATGATGTTTTGTGGTCGTTCATACGAGATGCCTATAGTGTCTGCAATCTCCCTGATGTGTAAAATAAATTAAATTCAGTAAAATAAAATAAATAAATTAAATTCAATGAAATAAATTAAATAAATTATATAAATTAAATAAATTAAATTCAGTAAAATAAATTAAATAAATTAAATTCAGTAAAATAAATTAAATAAATTTAATAAATTAAATTCAGTAAAATAAATTTAATAAATTCAATTCAGTAAAATAAATTAAATAAATCAAAGGGTCTTTCAATATATTACACACTTTGCCGATGTTTTCTTAGTTGTAGACGTCGTAGGCCGACCGGAGCGAGGGTCATCTTCGATACTCTCTCGTACACGTTTAAATTCTGCAACCCATTTTTTCACAGTGGTATATAACGGATCAGATTCCGCTGGTGTTGTTTTCATATCATCGTGGATCTCCTTTGGTGTTAATCTTTTTTTAAACAGGTACTTAATGACCGCACGTTATTCAATTTTTTTCCATTTTTCCAAAAACGCTATACTTGAACTCACTAAACTCGTTCTATCCTAAAAACCACAAATTCTACAGCAACAAAATTTTACACTGTGACAACCAAAGAAAGTATGAATTTATTGAGGGTACTACAATAAAAATATTATAATTATTTTTCTGTGAGGCAGCGAACTTTTCCGTCCATCCTCGTATATTCAATTTGAATCATTAATGCAGAGGTTTACCATTTCCTTCTGCATTCACATGCCGTTGACTACTTATGTAGTTCATCTGCCTTTAGGGGCGATTTCTTACTCTGAGGACAAGAGAGTACCCTATTGCTAGTTTTAGGAACACTTATATTTTGCATATATTTATGATAAATTTGAAATTATTAAAAATCTCTGATAATTTATTTAACATGAAATGAAGCGTCGATAAATATGAAAAAATATGATATTTTATTGATTTTTTTTTTGTCTTAAGGATCATCTGCGAAATTTCAGCAAGAACAACATAGAGCATCCAGGAAAAGTTCTACATCAAGTAGTATTGTCAGGCATTCTCTCAAGTATCTTATTGATACTGCCGTTACTAAAATCGGTAAGCGGTCGGCCATTATAGACGAAGAGGAAGAAATTAGCTCGAAGGGACCTGTTTTGATGGATTTAGCAGAACAAACGATGCCGGTTAGTAGAAAACAATATTACACACTTTTCGTACAATATACATAGTTTAATTATAAACTCTGTCAGTAATTCTAAGAAAAATATTGAAAAGAAGACTGAAAGTAACAAACTTAACAAAAAAAAAAAAAATTTAAAAAACTGTATTAAGAATGTGTCAAAACTATCTACAGTTATTGAAAATTTACTCTATTTGTTTAATTCTTCCGTTAACAAGGGTTAGTAATTATTTTACACGCCTTAATTTTAATATTCTTCAATAAATGTGAGACGTTAATTTCATTCGTCATTACATTTTGTTTTCTTAAATAATTTCCGTCGATGCGCAGATATACCTGATCTGATAATACCTTTTGTTCAGGATGCGCGAGGATGGGTTTGTCGCGGTATACAATGAGAAATTAATGATTATTATTGTAAATTTTTATTGTAGGTTAAATCCCAAAGTTTCTTAGCTCGACGAGTTTTTTTCCAATAACGTCCACAGAAGAATAAAAATGGCCTCCAAAGTAGCCCGTAACAGAGAGCACTGCTTACACACGATTTTTGTGTGGAAATGTTCTTTAGAGATAATAGATTCGAAATTGCTTATAATGTTTTTCATTGGTTTTTATTCTTCAAGGAACTTGTCAAAATGAAGTAGTCATGCATCGAAGATGAGTACATTACCGTATATATTATATTACAGGTTTTTACTTCCATAAAAATGGAAGTATGATAATAGTTTCTGTTTTCCTTGATTTTTCAAGACTAGCTCCACTCTCCTCCAACGAACTTCTTGCTTGCGTAGATAGAAGGTACTATCAGCTTCGACTTCCCGCAAAGAACGACACCGAATATCACCGTCCAGTAAACAGGGAACAAAAAGTGGTTATTTCAGGGAAAAATATAGAAGTTTTTTTGGCAACTATCCTTTATGTTTTTTGAGGTGCTGAATCCGAATTTCAAATTTGCGATCTCATAAATGTTGTGAGATTTAAGTAAAATAAAAAACGGCAAAAAAAATGTTGTTTTTTCAGTTCCTTGCTTATAACTTGAAAAAATTATTATTATTATATAGAAGTATTCCCAAATAAAAATATACTATATTGAATTTTCAGTAAATTATGCCCTACAAGTTTTTTATCAGGCAAATGGTTTAGCCGCTAGAGGGCTTTGAAATTTAGTAATATTTCGGACATAATGCTAAGTCAACAGCACTCCCTCATTTCTCGCTCAGAGCTCAATTTTCACGATATCTTATTTAAAACAATTTAATTAGTTATATTTAATAAAATTATTAACCTACATTTGTGACCAGAGAATAAAGCTCCGAGTGAGAAATGAGGCAGTTGCTCTTGGCTTAGTGCTATGTCCAAAGTTTTACTAAATTTCAAAACGCTCTAGCGGTTAAACTGTTTGCTTAACAGAAAAATCTGTAGGACATTTAATGTATTTTATTTTTATATCGCAATATTTTTCTCCAAAAGTGCGAAATTTTCAAGTAGGGAAAGAGAGGGAAACATGGTTCACTTAAGTTGAATAATGAAAAAAAAATACTTGGCATTGAGAAAATCAACTATTTATAGACTTTCAAAGTAATCATACAAATATCAATAATTTTCATCACAACTGTTTTTTTTTATGGGTCTAGCACACATGCTGCAGGGAAAGAAATCCCTAAAGCGCTACAGGAGCGACACGTGTGCGGAAAAAGCGATTCACGTTATTCTTGAATCGCTGTAAATTGTACTCGGCGGGAATCACAGTCCTGGGCAAATTGTTCCAAAGGGATAATGTTCTCCATATAAAAGACTGCTTGAAAAGCGTTGTACCAGGAGTAACAAGCTGAACCTCATACGGATGAGAAGTATTAGCGTGACGTGTACTTCTAACATGCACCGCTGTGGTAGGAATTAAGCGGGCCACATCCTTCGAAGACTTTCCATGAAAATACTTGTAGAATAGGCTGAAGTCGCCAACCGTTCTTCGATGTTCCAGCGAATCAAGGCCGCCGGTCGGTTCCGGGTCTCCAATCAGACGAACAGCTCTTCTCTGAACAGAATCCAACAAATGCAGTGTATGTTTGGGAGCGGAGCCCCAAACATGGGAGCAGTATTCCATAGTTGGTCGAATTTGAGCTTTGTAAAGAATTAACAGTTGTTGTGGAGTGTAAAGCTTTCTGATTCGAAATAATATTCCCAACTTTTGAGAAGCTCTCTTTGCTATGCCTGCAACATGTTCATGCCAAGACATATTTGCTCCTAAAGTAACGCCCAACAAATTGAGTGACGATGTTAGAGGAATGGAGTGCCCCGACATAACTATGTCGGGTTCAGCAACGTCAACCTTTTTAGAAAAATCTGCCGCCTGGGTTTTTGTAGCGTTAAATTCCACTTGGTTACTGTCACCCCAAGATAAAATTTCTTCCCGATCTTTGTTAAGTTGAATGACTTCCTGCTGTCTGCGGATAATCCTCTAAGTAGCCGATGTCCGAGCATTCAAAGTGAATGAAGAGATAAGCGTACTGTCATCTGCAAAGCTGTAGATTGGTTTCTCGGTCTTTCCAGGCAGATCGTTAATGTAAATGAGAAAAAGAGTAGGAGACCTTGAGGTACACCGGCGTTGACAGTGAAGGTGTTAGAAAGAAATCCGTCGACTGACACTCGTAAGGAACGCTCTCTGAGGAAACATGAGAGCCACAAACAGAACACTTCAGACATACCATAAGAGCGTAGCTTAGCCAACAGCCCATCGTGCCAAACACGGTCGAATGCATTGGATATGTCAAGAGCAACCGCTCGAGATTCTCCAAAGTGTTCAAATGCGTTGTTCCAAACGTGTGTTACATAAGTCAGAAGATCTCCTGTTGATCTATTTTTAAGAAAGCCTTATTGATGATCGCTAATAATGTTGAATCCTTCAAGATATTACAGTAACACGAGATCAACAAATGAAGTCTTTGGTTGGATTCATCTTGGGATACCCTAGTGGGTAAGATGGTTCAAGGTGTCAGGCAAGATTATTCAGAAATATGCCGAACATTATTGATCTTAACAGTCATCACAAAAATATGTTCCCCTTCCAACATAAGAAGAATATGTTTCGTGAGTCCAGTCCTTGTACTCTGAGCATTGTATCCAGTCTTCAGCTGAAGGATGAACATACTGTTCTTTGCATACCATACAATAGTAATCACGAGCGGTTTGGAGGCATTTCTAGAAGTTACTATGTTTTATTTTCCAAAATTTTTAATAGCACGCTGTTCAGACTTAATAAATTTTTGTTTTTGGTCCACTTTGACTGGTGTAGAAGTCAGAATCTCAGCCTTTTGACTATTTCTCTTCCTTTGTGTCACTTTTTGACCTACAGTACTTGGAATCGGATGTATGGATTCGAGAATATGATCAGCTGTTGACTGGAGATCAGCAGTTGCAAGAGTCGTGGGACCAGCTGGTGTAAGCCGTAGCCGCAGATGCAACCGACGGTGTAGGTGGAGGTATCCTATGACCTGACGATAGGAGACTGGTAAATGGAACGGCCATGTGAACTGGCTGCGGATCTGTAATCTCAGATGTCACTTGGTACGTCGATTGGAGGATATCAGTACTGAGTTGCAGCGTATTAGTGTCAGAATTTTCTACTTGCGGTTGATCTGTCACTTAGGCAGGAGCAAAGTCGCAGTGTTATATGGCCATATTCCAGCAACACGGAATCCACTAACGGAATTCATTGAAAACGCACCCTTCAAATAAGTGGGATTGAGAATAGAAGCCACGTCTAATTGAGTGATGGTTCTACCTGGATGAGCTTTGTGAAATGTTGCAATTTCTTGCTCGAACTACTTTTTGATTGGCCCAGATTGTAGTATGTAGGGGGAACTATAGAAATATTATATGATGTTTCGTTGCATATTCAAGCGCAGGATAAAATTTGTGCTATTCATGATTGTCTAACAAAAGAAGCAATTTCTTTTGTTCTGAAAGGGCGCGTCTTTTCAACCAAAAGTTCCAACCAAATCAGAAAGATTTCCCCAGAAATGCAGTCCGAATCGGCTAAAAAGCCTTGTGATCCAGATGGAGCTCCATCAAGAAGGCGTGGTACAAATCGTTTCCGTTTAAATATGAAAAACGGCGGTAGGAACGACTCTGCTGCATTACAACAGCATACTACTGTTGCTAAAACACCTCGTTTCACACTGGAGATTAGTCCAACCTGTCGCTTGCCCTATGAAGACAGGATTTTTGGTGGTTTGGTAGTGGATGTGCGGATGCCAGTCTCACCCATGTTGAATATTTGGGTAGAATCCAACGAGTGTTTGTCGATCAATTCTTTTAAAAGATTATAAAATCTCTCTACCTGGGAACGATTAAGTCCTCGGGCTCTAGCCAAAGACGTAGGTTCAGGAGTCCTTAACACAATCGAAGTATATCTCTTTTGAAATCCTGATAACCAGTCTTTCCCTGAGCATCTTTTTGGAAACTTATCGCCTTTGCCCAGTTTCTGAGCGAATTCTCTAACAGTTTATTTAAAATCACTTGGTGTTAGGCCATAAAATAAATCATCCATGCTTGTGAGATATGTTTTTAATGTGTTTTCTTCATTTTAAGTGAAAACTGGTCTGAACCTACCAAATTATTTGGTGCTAGATTCTTTCTTGTGATGTCTTAGCAAAGTGCTAAATGGTATGTTATATTTCTTAGCTGCTGTTCGAACTAAAGTTCGGCCTGCCTCTTTCATAGCCCGTTCTAAATTTTTTTCTGTCCAATCGCCCCTTTTGGTCTTTCTTTTATAATTTGAAACCATCGGAAACAGAATGAAGGTGAATGTAAATGAAATCGGATAAGATGAATATAGGAGGGCAAGATGAATAGGGTCATATTCATCTTGCTCGATAGGGTACTTAATGGATAAAAAATAACCTAAAATTCTAATAATAGCGGTGTTGAAAAAATCTATAATACAAATTAATTTATATAAGATGAGACAACAGAAACAACCTAAATAGAGGATGTAGACGATTTTTCGTCACTGAAGTGCGTACTCCCTTACTAGCAGTCAGGTTCGGACTGGCTTACGAACCATCGCCTAGCCGCGCGTCCTCTCGCGCTAGAAATGTTCATGTACCGAGCGAATAGAAAAAGATATGAGAATGATTCGTGTTGCCCACTATAATCATCTTGCCCTCCCGTCCCCTAAGAAGCGAATAACTAAAAAATAGCTTTTTTGCGTTTTACACAAAACGCACACCATTTACGATGTGGAAAAGTTGAAATTTGGAGTCAGCTCTCCAATAAACATAATGAACAGTTGAGAAAGAACTTCTATATTTTTTTCCTGAAATGACCTGTTTACTGGCCTTTCAACTGATATCGCATTCAGTGATATTCGGTGGCATTCTTTGAGACAAATCGAATCTCATAGACCTACTATCTAAGCAAACAAGAGGTTCTTTTGAGGCGAGTGGAGCTAATCTTCAAAACCCAAGGAAAACAAAAACTCTCACCATACTTCCATTTTCATGGAAGTAAAAATCGTCAATATAATATATACGGTAATGTACTCATGTTCGCTGCATCATTGTTTAAT
This sequence comes from Pachyrhynchus sulphureomaculatus, assembly GCA_019049505.1. Taxonomy (NCBI): domain Eukaryota; kingdom Metazoa; phylum Arthropoda; class Insecta; order Coleoptera; family Curculionidae; genus Pachyrhynchus; species Pachyrhynchus sulphureomaculatus. Next base: position 24,612,477 of record CM032452.1, on the reverse strand, counting down.
TTTGACGAGTTTCTTGAAGAATAAAAATCAATGAAAAATGTTAGAAGCAATTTAGAGTTCACTATCTCTAATTTACAAAAATCGTGTGTAAGCAATGACCTCTGGTTCCTACCTAAATAAAATATCTGGTTTTGAAATAGTATTCTTACTATATTTTTTCATTAGTTACAATCAGAGATTGTGCCGGATCGTTGAAAATATAAATCCGCGGATACGGATACGAATACGGATCATTGGTGTCTAGATCCGCGATTACGGACACGGATACGGACCTCAACTTTCTTACTCAGTCGGTGCGCGTGACCTTGAAACGACAGTAGACGCTTTGCGTTGGTGATAGGACGTGTTTCGACTTGCACTGCGCGGATTTTTTGTTTTTTTTTTTATAGTTTAGTGTTGGTTTAGTGTGACACGGGGCAGCATAGATTACGTTTGTGTGCTTAGTTAAAAGATTTAATTATTTAAGTAAAAAAATGTCTACGAATTCTACGAAGAAGTTCAGCAGTGTTATATGGAGATATTTTACGATAATAAATGATGAATGTGTCAAGCGTAAAATTTGTGACGGAAAGTATTCCCGTAAGGGTAAAGGCACAACTTCTTTGAAAAATCATCTACAGAGAAAGCATTCTCAAGAATATGATTTATTCTTAAAAGAAGACTCCGCTAAGAAGAGTACCGAGACAATTTCACAGCCGGGAACATCTTTACAAACGGTAAAAAGAGAATTTAGACAAAGTTATTTTACAGAATACATAGAGAAAGCCAAAATGTGGAATAATACAAACCCCAAATCAATAAAAATTGACTCTTTAATTGCTGATATGTTAGCTTTATCTGATTTACCTTTTCAACAAGTAGAAGAATTAGGATTCCGACGATTGATAGTCCATGTTGTTCCAAATTATGTTTTAAAAGGCAGAAAATATTTTATGGATCTTGTTTGCAGCGAACTTTACGATAAAGTGTCATCGAAAATAAAGAACATGTTGCAAGATATTGAGAAAGTTTCCTTCACATCAGATATCTGGTCAGATTCTTCATCAGGAGTTTCATTGTTATCCTTAACATGTCATTGTATTACCAAAGATTTTATACGAAAAAAAATCCTTTTGAAAGCGGAGGTTCTTGAAGAACGTCACACGGGAGATTATATATCGGAAACATTTCAAAATATGTTAGAAGAATGGGGAATTCCGAAACAAAATGTGCATTGCATGGTAAGAGATGGGGGATCCAATATGAAGCGTACCTGTACTTTATCTGAAATAAATAATATCGACTGTACAGCACATCAGTTGCATCTGGTGGTCAAAGAAGCTATTAAAAAAGTTGATACAATCTCCATATTACTTACAAAATGTAGGAAAATTGCAGGACATTTTAGCCATTCTACAATGGCAAAGCAAAAATTAGAAAAAGTTCGACTCAATCAAAAAATTTTAAACATTTTGCAAGACTCACCGACACGCTGGAATTCCAGCTATTATATGTTGAAAAGATTTGATTGCGTCAAGGACTCGCTGTCACTTTATTCTTCTAATAATAAAATAGAACAGCTTAATGCCGAAGAAGATTTTGGTTCAGGAATTGGTAAGAGTGCTGAAGCCTCTAGAGGATACCACAAAAAAATTGAGCTCACAAAACGTATGTATATCCGACGTTATTCCTTTAGTACGAGCATTAAACAAAGTATATGACGAGATTCAAATTTCTGCTAATAGTGGGGAAAATCTCAACATCAGTACATCCGTCGTTCCTGATTTTGTATCTTCTTTGAAGAATGAATTAGATTATCGTTTTTCTGAAAATTGACAAAAACGTATTGTTTTAACTAGCTACATTTTTAGACCCACGGTACAAAGGTAAATTCTTCAGTGACTTTCTCATTAAAGAAATAAAACAGAAATTAGTTACAGCTTTAGAAACTGAAGTAAATCTCACAACAACTACAATTAGTACAGAGTCTGTACTGTACTGTCCTACAGACAAACCAATTCTTGTTAGAAAAGAACATTGAAATAGTTTGGAAGATTATATGGCCAATATGTTAAATAGTGATGATGACAATGAGGAATCTGAAAATCAAACATCAGATACGAAAGCTAATTTGCTCACAGAATATGCCAGAGAAAAAAGATTATCAAGAGACCAAGATCCATTACAGTATTGGCAGATTAACAGTAAAAAGTTTGGAGGTCTCACTCACATCGCTCGCACATATTTATCGTCGCCTGCAACAAGCGTTCCAAGTGAGCAGTTTTTCAGTGCAGCAGGAATTGTTTATGATCCTCATCGTAATAGACTTTCGGGGAACAAAGCTGCCAAATTACTCTTTTTGAAGTACAATTTACCATTACTTAATTTTGATTATGACATATAATATTTTTAAGTTCCTGAAAGTGTGATTGTTTTTTCATCTAATGTTAACACTTAGAAGTACAAATTAATGCTGTTAAATGTAAGAATAATTATTTTTATTAGTATTTTCGAAAATCACGGAGATTTAAATTTTGATCTTAGTATAAAAGATAATTTAATTAATATGTTATAACTTTCTGTATAAATATTTCATTATTTTAATAAGCATATCACAAAGATTTGTGATATCATTGTAAAGACCTTTAAGTATCTTTGAGGAACTATTAGTAACAAAGAATGTTTAAATATTTGATTTTTGCAATATAGATGTGCCAAATATGTGATTTTAAGAAATAAAAAATATTTTAAATGGAATTTAATAGTATTTCATTGCTACCTAATCACCTATATTTAGAATTTCGTATATGTAATAAAATTTAATAATATAAAAAATCCGTTCGAGATCCGCCAAAAAGTAACGGATACAGATACAGATCTTTCTCCTCCCTCGGATATCCGCGGATACGGATACAGATACGGATATCCGGCTCATTACTAGTTACAATAGTGCCATTAAGTACGAAAATACATTAAAAATTGCACTAATTTGGAAATTATTCAGAAAAACCTCATCTTATGAGTAATAACATTGAATAAATTCGATTCAGCACACACAAAATACATTGGTAATGGCACCAACAGATAAACAACTGATCTTACTGAATTACTTTAGGAGGTTTTTTTCCATTTTTTTCAGGTGTTTTGCCCTACTGTGCGGTGTACCAACAACACCCTGAGTTCCCTGTACGAGCCTTTCGGTCATTTACAACGATTTTAACGACAAGAAAATTTTTCTCCCCTTTTTGCTTACTTTTAACAATGCTTAAACAACATCTGCCACTGTTTGGCATTAAAAGAAAAACTAAGCTCGATTGGGTACACGGTTATTGATTATTAATGAACAGCTCCTCTAGCTCACTGAAAGAGATAAGCTTAAATATTAAATGCAGAAGTTGTAAAATAGAGACTGTAACATGACACAAATTTTCTATTTTTTTAAAAGAAAAGCCCTGTATATTATTTACCCGTTTTATAGAAAGCATCACAAATATATGTTTTTCCAGTATAATTGTGCAAAATAGGGAAATAAAACACATAAATAACTGCTTCGAATTTGAATATGCAATAACGTAAATTGACAGTGTCTTTTATTTATGTTAAGAATTCTATTAGTAGTAAGTTAAAACCCAATGTTCATTTAAACATACTTTTTCGAAGAGTAAATAAAACTAAATATTTATTAAAAATGGTTATAAAAAAAACGCAAGTACAACGGGAATATACAAGACCTTGTGGAAAGAAAAATGACTCAAATACATTTCTAAGAATATATAACCACATGTTAACTGAAACAACATTCAAACGAAAGAAATGGACGGCATAAAGAGGAGAAAATTACGTAAATGAAGAATTTGAAGTTTTTTTGCATTTCCAAGGTATCTTACTCTTATGAAAACTAGGAGAAAACTAAGAGTTACTCTTATTATCATTTGAAAAAATTCAATAAATTTCTCAGATAGATGATGATAAAGATCGTGGTGAAACATATTACATGATTCAAAATTGGACGCAAAAAGCAAACAACAGAGCTGGAAACAACTTGGGAAGACTTACATCCGACTATGCATGTAATAAGCTAATGATGATGAATACGTAAAAATTTGCGGAGATATAACACAGAAAATTCTAGACAAATAATTGAAGAAAATAAAAATCTGAAGATACTTAGAAGAAAATTAAATTAAGAAAAAAAAAATGTTTTTAAACTAAGAGACATGACACTAATCAGTATATACCACCATTAGACCAAACACTTTATTTTTGCACTCGACGCGAGTTTTGCTAACTATGTTAGCTTCATCAGGAGCGATGATTGACTAAAGCTAAACTACAAATCTACCCTATTTATACTTAGTCTAACCCTTGAATTACTCAGGCGGAACTAATGGCATAGTCGAGGCCATCAGTTTCCGGTCAAATAACCAGCAGAGGCCCTCTCTCTTTATTTAAACTACTTTTACATTTTATAATTTCCATCCTTTCGTATGCTTTCAACAATCTCCTATCAGATACATTTTTAATTAATCTTAGATTATCTAATTACATCAGCTTCAAGGGCATGGTCGGCAATGCTAGACTTTTCTGTTATACTGTTTTTAAGTGTGTTAAATGTTCTTTAAATCGTGTTTTTAATTGACCTTTTAGTTTGCCCAACATACTTTTTGTCGCAGTCATTATAACTAATTTCATAAATTCCGCTTTTCTCACAATTAGAAATCTTATCTTTGGGATTTCCTAAGACATTCCTCAGACTATATGTTGACTTATAGACCAATGTGAGGCCTACCTTATTAAATACCTTATTGAGTCCCCTACTACATTTCGGATTATATGGTATGGAGACATGCTTGGTGTTATTTTCTTCGCGTGTAAAAAAAGGTGGAATTCTGAATATTTAACCTGAACTTATTATTGAAGTCTAATCTATTCAGAGCAAAAGTGAACAAATGATGAACTAAAAAATGTAATGCCGCTAATTTGTGTTGTTTGCAGTGAAATGTATCATTAGGAATATATCTATCTATTACTGTGTCTTTCCTATATATATCAAATTCTAATCTATTATTATTTTTAATAACTAAAATATCTAGAAAAGGCAGTTGTCTATCTCTCATCTATATTTGCTTTCTTTGTATCAAAAATCGCGAAAACGTCATCCACATACCTCTACCATACCCTTGGGAAATATTCAAATTCTTGACTGGCTTCGGTTTCAAACTTACTCATGAATAAATTGGCTATGAAAGGCGATAAACAATTACCCATAGCTGCTCCTTCTTTCTGAACATAAAATTGACTGTTGAAAATAATTTTATTTAGATAATGTTAAGTGTTCATGAATAATTTCGCCCTGATATTTGATTGCGACATGCTTCCATAACAAATGATTTACTATTTTCTGGAAGTGTACTAATGAAACTTTCAAAGTGAGCAACTATTTCTGATAACTTATCTCTAGAAGGGGGTACTGCAAAGTTAAGACCTTTATTTACGATGTGAGTTTCATTTCGTGTAAAGGATTGAGATGAATGATTTTCTACAATATTTACGAGTTCTTAAAAACTATTCCTCTTGGATAAGAGCCTTTGTAATTTTTTACTTAGAATAGAGAATTCCTTTTTAATTGAATATCAATAAATAAAAACATTTTCCTCTGGAAATCGCTCCATACTTCATATTCAATTTCATTCAAAAAACATGGTTAACAACACAAATTCTAATTCACAACAAAACATAAAAGTAGTTAAAGAATTGAGGAAGAAAAATGTTTTCTACTTAAAAGCGATTAAAGGAAATAAGGTTGTTTTTAATGGATAAGAAAGATCACTTTGAACATGTACATAATTTTATCGAAACTGGCCTTTATACAAAGGTAATAACAAATCTATTACCGAGAATGATAACAGAGGTTAAAATTCTTTAAAGAAATGTAAGAACCTTATCTCCGATTCGCTAAAATTTAAATTAAATGTGAGTAATCCCACCATACCAAAGTTGTACTGCTTATTCAAAATTCACAAACCTGGAAAAGTAATGCGACCCATTGTTCCATCGATCGGATCACCAACATATTTGATATCCAAATGGTTATCAAAAGAACTTGAGGATTTACCGTTAAATACTTTCGCAGTGAAAAATTCTTTAGAATTCATTAATAAAACAAAAAATCTAGTTTCTAGTGAAGTGTGCAGATAACACAAACTTTACAATATCTCGAAGAATTACTTAGAGTGAATGGCTTTGAGAACGAAATTATTCTCAATATAACAGTCAATTTTATGTTCAGAAAGAAGGAACAGCTATGGGCAATTGCTTACCACCTTTCGTAGCCAATTTATTCATAAGTAAGTTTGAAACCAAAGCCAGTCAAGAATTTGAATATTTCCCAAGGGTATGGTATAAGTATGTGGATGATGTTTTCGCGATTTTTGGTACAAAGAAAGCAAATATAGATGATTTTGTATCCAGATTAAATAGCAGGTATAATTCCATTTAACTCACTTACGAAATTGAGAACAAAGGACAACTGCTTTTTCTAGATCTTTTAATTATTAAAAATAATAATAGATTCGAATTTGATATCTATAGGATATCAGGACAGGACGTTGATCATACTGTAACATTAGATAATCTAAGATTAATTAAAAATATACCTAAAAGGAGATTGCTGAAAGCATACGTAAGTATGGAAATTATAAAAATGTAAAAGTAGTTTAAATAAAGAAAGAGGGCGTATTCCTTATACTATATATATATATATATATATATATATATATATATATATATATATATATATATATATATATATATATATATATATATATACTTATATATATATATATATATATATATATATATATATATATATATATATATATATATATATACGAGTATATATATGGATCATTCCATGCCAAATCGACCACTTTTGACCCCGACCCCTTTCGATTTGGCTGAAAGTTTTTATCTTTTTTCTACCCTATGAAAAACGGTTCTCAGAATTTTTTCAAATTTTTTTAACCCACCTCAAAAAAAGTTATGAATTTTTCAAAAAAATGGCTCTTTTTTTTCAAATTGCCATAACTTTGTCAAAAACTGGCCGATCGAGACTTTTTTTTTTTCAAAATGCTTTTTTAAAAAAAATACAAAAACATTTTAGATAAGAAAATCTATGAAATTTTTGCCTGTTTTGAGAAAAACCGTCAATTTTTTGAAGTTCGCCATTTTTATTTATTTTTTTTTTTTTCTTAAAAAAAACTTCAATCAATTCTGCAGTTATTCCCGCCAATCCCAGAGTGGGCCGAATTTTTGTTCTATTTTTTTAATTGAAAAAAAAATTTTCAGTATTTCACAATTTTTTTAATTTTTTTTTTTGAAACTTTGTTTATATAATAAAATAAATGCATGTAAATGATTTCACGGTATGACCCAGATATATATATATATATATATATATATATATATATATATATATATATATATATATATATATATATATATATATATATACCTCTACTGGTTACTTGACCGGAACTGATGGCCTCGCCTATGCCATTAGTTCCGCCTGAGTAATTCAAGGATTAGGCTAAGTATAAATAGGGTAGATTTGTAGTTCTGCTTTAGTCAATCATCGCTCCTGATGAAGCTAACGTGGTTAGGGAAACGCACGTCGAGTGCAAAAATAAAGTATTTGGTGTAGTGGTGATATATACTGAGTAGTGTTATTGTGCCAAAGATTCCACATTAAAAAGGATTATTAGAAATTGCAAAAGAAATTTATAGGGAATTATACAAAAGCCGTAAAAATAGGCAGCACAAGAATACATACATACAAGAGAATTTAAAGTAATCAATCAGGGTTCAGAAAATTTATCAAATATAACAACTGAAGAAGCAATAAGAGCTGTGAAGGAAGTGAAACAATAACAAATCACTCAAAGACAGAGACTGTTAAAACAGGGAGGAAAAAAACTACTAAAAATAATATTTTATCTTCCTCCACCTACAAGCAGTAAAGATTCCCATTAGAACTTGACCACTCGTATTCTTGAAAAAATTACATAAAGTTCTTTTGCATTTTCGAGGTATCTTACTATTATAAAAACTTGGAGAAAGCTAATAGTTACTCTTATTATAATTTGAAAAAATCCAATAAAGTTCTCTGACAGATAATCTTAGAGATCATGGTGAAACATAATACAAGATTCAAAATAATTTACGGAAATATGGTTCTCACCAACAGGAAGGTTTCCTAGAGTAGCATTTAACCCAGTAAAATAAAGAATTACGTTTCTGCTTCTGCCAGGAAATAATGCAATATATGGAGCGAAATACGGACCTGTTTAATAAAATTTCCTTTTTTAGTTTTTAATAGAACACACGTTTACTTTTAGGCAAATGAAAATTTATCAAATATAACAACTGAAGAAGCAATAAGAGCTGTGAAGGAAGTGAAAAAATAACAAATCACTCAAAGACAGAGACTGTTAAAACAGGGAGGAAAAAAACTACTAAAAATAATATTTTATCTTCCTCCACCCAGAAGCAGTAAAGATTCTCATTAGAACTTGACCACTCGTATTCTTGAAAAAATTACATAAAGTTCTTTTGCATTTTCGAGGTATCTTACTATTATAAAAACTTGGAGAAAGCTAATAGTTACTCTTATTATAATTTGAAAAAATCCAATAAAGTTCTCTGACAGATAATCTTAGAGATCATGGTGAAACATAATACAAGATTCAAAATAATTTACGGAAATATGGTTTTCACCAACAGGAAGATTTCCTAGAGTAGTCTTTAACCCAGTAAAATAAAGAATTACGTTTCTGCTTCTGCCAGGAAATAATGCAATATATGGAGCGAAATACGGACCTGTTTAACAAAATTTCCTTTTTTAGTTTTTAATAGAACACACGTTTACTTTTAGGCAAATGAAAATGCTGGAGCAATACGAAGAATGAAATATTCTGGCAGTAAATCTGTTTGTTACGGTATATTAAATAATAGGGTAATAGAACTAGTAGTAAAAAAAAATGAATGGAAGCAGTAACATAAAATGTTGAAATTTTGTATTACATAAGAGACATGCAAAATAAAACTGCGTTCAACACATTTTTATGTTGCTATTTAAAAAACGAATTGAGAGGTGAAAAAAACTTGCGAGAGCGAATCATCGAATTTATAGGTTTCATTGAACAGAATGAGAAACATACAGGGTGAGTCAACGATAGAGTAAAGTTCATTATCTCATTTCTTTTGGAAATGACGAAAGAATATTAAATACAATAGTTTTAGGGAATGTTAACGTGCACAATTTAAAATTATTTTTGAGTATACAGGGTACTTCAAAAAAGTGTGGCGGATATAAAATATGTTTTTTTAAATGGATCATTCTATTTTCTAATTTATTTTTAAATTCTGCATAAAATTTTATAACTTTTTTATTAATAATCTTATTTATCTAAACCTAGTAGTAGTATTTCGATTTCTTTTTTAAAAATACTAGTTTTCAGTTTTTTAAAAAATTGGAGTTAGGAAAACAGGTTATAGGGATTGCTTCTTATATATCGTTGTTTGCATCATTTTGACAGTTTTTTGGTATCGAAAAACTGTATTATTTCTTTCATTATTTTCCACTGGTCAATCATCTGTGAGGATAATGAGGCAGAGAAAGGTGTTTCTTCATATATCTCGTATTATATAGTCTCTTCAGGATTCTTTGAGCCAAAGGATCTGAAAATTGTATTTTTTTAATTATTTTTCATGGATAAAAATAGTGTGTGTTCAAGAGATAGGAGGAGGAGTTACAGGGGTTGATTCGTATATATCATGTCTTATGTCATTCTCATGGTTCTGTAGAGTCGAAGATTCGGAACATTGCGTTAAAATGTAGGCACACATTTTATTTTGCAAATTCGACTTTATTCATCAATATAATCTCCTTCAAGAGCGATACAATCAGTCCAACCCTTTTCTAATATTTATATACCTTTTTTATATAAGGATTTACCTTTGCCTTCACAATAGGCCCCAGTTTCGGCGACTACTTCTTCATTGGAGCCAAATCATTTTCCCGCGAGCATTTTTTTGAGGTCTGCGAATAGATAATAGTCGCTGGTGGAGAAATCTGGAGAATAGAGTGGATGAGGAAGCAATTCGAACTTCCATTCATGCAATTTTGCCATCGTAACCATTGGCTTGAGACTTGGTGCATTATCTTGATGAAAGAGCACTTTTTTTGTTCATTTGGGGCCGTTTCTTTGCGATTTCTGCCTTCAAACGCACCAATAACTTTATATAATATTCGGTATTGATGGTTTTTCCCTTCTTAGTAGAGTCGATGAAAATTATTCCATGCGCATCCCAAAATACAGACGTCAAAACCTTCCCAACCGACTGTTGCGACTCAGCTAACTACCGATTTGGTTCTGGTGTGTAGTGGTTGATCGATGTTTCATCCATTGTCACATATCGCATGAAAAAATCCTTTTTTTGTTAGCTTAAACAGGTCCAAACAGCGCTCAGAATCATCAACAAGTTGTTGTTTTTGGTCCACTGTGAGCAAACGCGGTACCCATTTCGAACAGAGCTTTCTCATGTCCAAATGTTTATGCAAAATATGACCAACACGTTCTTTTGATATCTTTAGGGTGTCAGCTATCTCACGCAATTTCACTTTACGGTCATCTAGAACAATTTTGTAGATTTTTTTGATGTTTTCCGGTGTAGCCACCTCATTTGGGCGTCCAGAGCGATCAGCATCATTTGTATCTGTACGACCACGTTTAAATTCAGCATACCAATAAATGATGAATGATTTTCCATGGACAGAGTCCCCGTAATACTTATCAAGACATTACTTTGAACGGCATTTTTCCCCATCAAAAAACAGTGTTTAATCAACACCCGGAATTCGTTTTTTTCGATTGTTTTGAAAATAACAAAAGTAGCGTCACTAAAACCACTGTAATTTGTAAACTAATCGTCAAAATGGCATGAAATTTTGACACTTATCGTTTGAAAGTCGGTGCTTTCTGAAGATCATATGGATTTTTTGACAAGGGCGACATCTATGTGTCAGACCAACAGTTTTCAGCCTAAGTGTTATTTGTTCAATATTTTCAATTCAGAAATAGTGTGTTGAGGAAAATGTCAGATTTCAGTTGTAATTATCTCTAAAGCTTTTTCTTCTCAACTGTCTTTTGTGATTAATATATTTCCATAAAGTTGAAAGTAAAATTCCGTATTCTTTCAGAAATACGTGTTGCAAGGGAAGTACTAGATACACAATAACACCATAAAAATATATATTGCGCTTCTAGAATTAAAAATTCTATGAAACTGAAAAATAATATACAGGCTATTCCACTGTAAAAAATATGAAAGTTGTGTAATATGTCACCTCCGTATTTTTTTAAAGGAAACAATCTTATTTATAATTGAGAATCCTGCATATTGCCTATATAGTCATAAAGAATGAAATATTACGTTTGGAGTGATACCATACAGGTTAAGCTAGGGCTATGTGAAATGTCCATTTGTTAGTTTTGTTTGTCCACCGTTGAAAAATTTTTGCCTATGCACCAGGTTTTCACGTAACAAAAATCCGATTGTAGGTAAATGGGTCTGAAACCAAACTTCCAGTAGGTAACGGTGTTGAAGAACCAATGGTAATTAAAGAGGAGACAGATGATAAACTTACTGAAGATGGACATCCCGAAACTGATGTTGGCACAGGTGAAGACGAACACGTGTAGTCCCATAGGCCTAGAACAATCTAGAAAATAAAAGACAACAGGACGTTTTACTTTTATTTGTGTTTGCAGGATTATTTTTAAAGGAATTCTCGCAACGACGTAATATTCTCTGATGAAAAATTCTACTAACTAATTTGTAATGATTTTTTTAATTTTTAAATTAAAGTGCTTTTTGCTGAAATTTTATGTTTTTTTTTTCACCAAAAAGATCAAAAGTTGCCTTTCAATTACGATAAAACATATTTAACTTAAAACATAGGCATGTTTTAAATAATACTTGAAACTTGACAGCTGACTTAACAGGACGCTTACGGTGTTTCTTGTTTAATATGGGCTCTCATGTGCTAATGGTGGTGCTGCAATCAGATCAATTACCTAATCATACGTCAATTATGTTTAAATATTTTTATAAAAAAGTACTAATTTCGTCTCTGATGTGGAGTAGGGAAAACTAATATTAAGCGATTATCAGACGTATGCCGTGGTAAAGCTACCGCTAAGTCTGACAGATCATAAAAAGTTCCATGCGCATCCCAAAATACAGAGGCCAAAACCTTCCCAGCCGACTGTTTTGTCTTTGGTCGCTTTGGGCGGCTTTCACCGGCTGATGTCCACTAAACTGACTGCCGATTTGGTTGCGGTGTATAGTGGTGGATCCATGTTTCATCCATTGTCACATATCGCATGAAAAAATCCTTTTTTTGTGAGCTTAAACAGAGCTAAACAGCACTCAGAATTATCAACACGTTGTTTTTGGTTCACTGTGAGCAAATGCGGCAAACATTTCGAAGAGAGCTTTCTCATACCCAAATGTTCATTCAAAATATAACACTTCTCTACATAAAAGTTTGTTTTATTTTGTACGTGTTTTATACCATTTTGTTATGGCTCCTATACATTTTACATTACTTGTTTAACAAAGTAAAGTTGCACCGCCCAGATGTGTAGGGGCGTTAAAAATATTTTTTTTAAAGCATTATTAATCCGCGTACCTTATAGCTTTCATAATAAATAAGAAACTAAATGATAAATCGTGGATACTTGGATTAGAAAGTGCAAATTTGGAGTAATCGTCCGACGTCTTGCCTATTATTGCACAAGGCATCATCGGAGAGTTCTACTCTCCAGCAGGGATCCCTGAAGATACCTCGTGCAATCTTAGGCGAAATATAGGAAAGTTACTTCAAATTAACACGTTCTAATCCCAAGAACTGCCGTTTTTTATCTGACCAAAATCGTAAAAGCTTCCCTTCCAAATTAAATTTTAAATATTGTCCTTCACTACTGCATACAAACATTTTTTGATGAATTAAGTAATTTACTTCTGTTCTTAAGAATTTGCTCTTTCTTTACGTGACAAAGTCCCGATTTGATGTTTCTGCACAATTTTTGCAAAATCTTGCAAAATCAATTCCAATCTCAAAATCTCAATAACCCAATTTTGCCTGACGTGAAAGGAAGTGTTCTGCATCTTTTATTAAATATAGATATTACAACGATCTACTCTTCCTGAAGTCAGCCTGTTCTACCGATTGGGAGTAAGGTAGTAATTCCGGCTTCAAAAAGAGTTTTAGTACTTGTGATCATCTCTTAACTATCAGAATAGCAATAGAGAAAGCAACAGAATATAACTTAAAGTTGTACCTAGTATTTATAGATTATCAAAAGGCTTTTGATAGTTTCGAGAACTAAGGCGTCGAAAGAGCCTTGTACAACACCAGAATAGACTATAGGCATACTCAGCTCATAAGAATAATTTACAACAAGGCTCAAATGATAGTGGGAACGGATAGTAAAACAAATCCTAAACCTATCAAACGCGGACTAACACTGGGAAATACCATGAACCCAAAACTATTTATAGCAGCATTAGAAGAAGTTTTCAAGGAACTCGAATGGGAAAAAAAGGGGATCAGTATAAATGAACAAAACTTACTTCATCTGAGTTATGCTAATAATGTAGTGCTAATATCAGGTAATTTTGATGACATACAGGAAATTGTTACTGAACTACAAAACAAATCATCAGACTACTGCTGAATAGAGATAAGACAAAGGCTATGACAAACGAAGACAGTCTGCGAGACTTAAGAATGGAGCCTGGGAACCTTCTAGAGACGAATATCTGAGACATTTGGGCCGAATGTGGTTGAAATCATACGATAATATTAATAAAAAACTGGTATCTCAAATAAACAAACGAATATTTTTGCTAGAATATCCTCGAACAAAGGTTACACCTCGTTTCCTTGAGGATAACATTAAGAGGCTTTGGAGAATACCACAGAGAACATCGGACAACAATGTAACTAGACTGGAAACCATAACGCAACAGCATTCATAAGTTATATATCTTTGACACTGACCAGTACATTGAAAGACTCGAGAGGACATGGGATCGGCTATTACAAGATCTTAGGACTCAATTACCATTTCATATTTTTGATGACGTCATTTTTGTTCAACATAACAAATATAAATTTTATTTTAATAAAATTAAGAAAAATAATATTAAAAAAATAGAATTTTTGAAAAGGAAATTTCATAAAATTAAAATGGGGAAAGACAAGTGGTTTAAAAATATCTCTAATGTGAAAACACTACCTAATATAAAAGGGTTTCTAGCCCTTGGTCCCAAGTTTAGTCTGACAATATCTAACAAAGACATCAATATGTTTAATATATCATCTGAAGCAGAAGAATTAATTCATTATGTCCCCCGAATAAAAAAGATTATATTGGTGCAAGAGCTGTAAACTTAATTACTAATTATGTAATATTACATAAAAGCGAAAATTCAACCACCTATAAATTAGAAAAGGAAACAAAGAATTTCTTAAAAAATCATCCTGATTAAATAATTACTAGGTCTGATAAAGGCAATGTTACCGTTGCTATGTCGAAAACTTCCTACCTTAAGAAATCACATGCCTTACTTCAAGATGATACTGCCTATGAAATAATACATCACGATCCCACTTTGAAAATAGAAACAAAATGTAATAAATTAATAAAATTAGATGGAAAGTTTTTGAATGAAGCAACTGCTCGTATACTTACAACTTATAATTGAATTTGCCTTAAATATTAGGGTCTACCTAAAATACATAAACCTGACATACCTTTAAGACCAATCGTTTCCTGTGTAGGAACATCTACACAACCACTTGCTAAAAATATATCCTCTATTTTGGAAACAACTTTTTCTACTTTTAATAAATTCAGAATTAAAAATACCTTCAAATTTGCAGAGAAGGTGAGCGATTTCGTTTTACTAGAAAGTTTTGTACTTGCTTCTTTTGATGTGGTTTCACTTTTTACTAACATTATTTTAGATCTTACTGCCGCGATATTGGATGAACATTTCACATTAGTAGAGAGATATATAATATTCCTAAACAACAGTTTTTACAAACCATTACTTATTTATATGTACATACATTTTTCTCCTTCGATGGTGCATTCTACAGGCAGAAAGTACGCGAATTCTGGCTGAAATCGTCATGAATAAACTCCTTTATTTTGTTATTTCATAGGTGGATTTTGAGTTTCCCCTATTTTTCAGTATGTGGGCGATTTGCTAGCAGCTTTACCTGCCGGAAGTGTTCAGGACTGACATGTTCATTTATATTTACAGTTGTTTCAATCATTAACTAGTATTCACTGTTGAGGAGGAGACTGACTGTGCTGTTCCGTTTTTGGATACTAGGGTTGTGCGCTCTGATAATAATACGGTCAAACTTGACTGTACAGGAAAAAATCAAGTTCTGGTAGATATATCCCATTCCACTCGTACTACCCTATGAGACCAAGGCTGAACATTATCAGAGGTTTAAAAAACAGAATAGATAAGATATGCCACCCTTATTTCAAAGAAAAAAATGTAAAATTACTGCACAATATTTTGTTGGACAACTACTGTTCAAAAACTCTTATAGAAAAGATATTTCACTACCGTGACCAACAACGATATTAAAATAGGAAAGTTACAATATATAGAAGGCCTCTCCCAGTCTTTGTCTTCCGTGTTTGCAAATACAAATATAAAAATTCCTAGCTATAATTTAAAAAAGATGAACTGTTTTTATGCTAAACTAAAGGACAAAACCGATACTTTACAAAGATCTAATATAATTTATGGCATTCCTTGTCAATGTGGTTTGGTCTACATCGGACAAACGTCACAAAAACTCTCTAAGAGGCTAGCTTTTACACAAGAGTGATAGCAAACATAAACCTAACGTAACAAGTTTGCGTTTACACGTCAATAATGCAGACCACAGAGTACAATATAACATCAACTTCATTCTGGATGTTGAAACTAATTACTTCAGAAGAAGTTTCTTGGAAATGTGTTACATAAAACCTTGCAAAAATAATCTCAATCATAAAAAAGACATAGAAGGAGTGGGCTCTATTTACACATATTTGCTAACACAGAATCACACCAAACCAATCAAAAATAACGATTTTTAAGAAAAAATTAGTTTCCAGTAAAATTGACGGTTCCTTTTCTGTTATTCCTGTTTTTAAATATTTTGCATGTCTTTTTGTTATAAAATTAAAAAATTAATATAATTAATAATAAATAACTTTTTCAATAATGGCATTCACCAAAACATATTAAGACTCTAGCCTTAATGTTTGGGTTTTTTGTCGACCCGCCGACGACCTATAGTACCAACAATATCCGGTGTCGGACTCAAAAATCACTAAAAGTCACTAAATACGATGTCAAAAAAATTTCAAATGGAGTACCATTTCAACATCATGGTCATTCTCACAGTTGTTTTTAGTTCTAAAGAGAATTTTAAAAAATGTTACTAGCTTAGTTTTATTTTCTAATTCCTGTGTATTTCTCCGAGTATCCTTTAGTCATGTTCTTTGTATGATTATGTTTACTACCTGGCCAGTCAAATGAAAATTTTGCTACGTATTACCAGAGACTAATTAACTACTGAATTTTGTAAGTAAATTATTATACAACGTTATTAATTTATAAATCACATACCTTAACGAGCGTCTTAGATTTGTTTTTCTGTACCTTGTTTGCATTTCAGTATCCAGAAGAAGCTACCAATTAGGCAGCGAAAGCTTGATAACAAAAAATAAAAAGCCGATACTAGAGTCTACAGATCTTTGACTGCTCATCTCTTTTCCTCATTAAGGGCGATCCCCAGTAGTTAAACTTGTTTGTCACCAGTGCCCTGTTACTGTCTTGCACAACAACAAAGAATCTGGGTACAGTACAATAACTATAGAAATGATAGGGGTCTATTTAACAAACATCTTGGGTAAACGTCTTGGTTATGCTTATTTTCAAAAAGGGGACCAAATCCATCACACTGTTATCGGTACTATACAAAATCCTCACTAGAATCATAACATATAGATTAACGAACAAATTAAAGTCTTATCAACCACTTGAACAAGCGGAATTTAGGCGGGGATACAGCATTTTGGCCCAGTTATACTACTAGTGAAAAAAGCAAATGAATATAAGGTTCCCTTGTAGATAGCAGTGGTTGACTACGAAAAAGCATTTGGTTCGATAGAGATATGGCCAGTACGCTTTAAGTAATAACAGAGCTGACAAAAGATACACATCTCTTTTTGAACACATATATAAAAATGTCACATCACAAAAATTGAAGAAAAAATAAACAAAATCAAAATTAAAAGAGGAATTAAATAAGATAACTTAATACCCCCAAAGCTGTTCACGTTCATTCTAGAAAACATGTTCAAATCGCTAAAGTGGAAAAATAAATGAATACTAATGGACGGTGAACGGATAGATGATATCACTCTGATCACTAATACAAAAGAAAAATTACAAGAAATGCTAATAGAATCAAGTAACAACTCTGGAGAACTAGATCTAAAAATAAACTTGATCAAAACCAAATATTTGAACAACAAAACTGAAGATAACAGCCAGGGACTGTTAATAGAAGGTGAAAGAATAGGAAAGGTACAAACATTCACAATTTAAAGGCTGACTTGGATAGTCATTAGCTTGGTCTGCATTCGGAAGGTTACAATCCTCATTTAAATTAGACATCCCAAATACCATAAAAGCCAGAGTGTTAAATCAATATGTACTGCCGGTATTAACATATGGCATTGAAACGTGGGTTCTAAATAAAAGTATAATACATAACCTCCAGGTAACCCAAAGAGCCATGGAGAAGAGAATGCTAAATATTAGACTCCAAGATCGTATTCCTAACATCGAGATACGAAGAAGATCAAAAGTGACGGATGATACATAACGAATCTGTATATTAAGGTGGAATTGGATGGTATATCTCAAGAATGAATGATAACAGACGGACACACCTTATAGTTCAATAAAGGCCTAGAGAACATAAAATATGCAGAGGTAGACCACAGACAAGATGGACGGACGACATAAAAAAAATTAGCAGTACACGATTGGATGAAAAAGGCAAACAACAGAGCTCAGTGGAGACAACTTGGGGATTCTTACATCCGACCAGGAATGGAATGAGCTCATGATATCAATATAAGCACTCCACTTACCAGGTGTACAAGTATGAAATACGGATTTTTTTCTAAAAAAAACATGTTAAATTCGGAAGACTGATAAAAAGTGCTTTATTCAAAGTATGCTCCATCGCTTGTTATACATTTTTTTTCCCATCTTTCGGGCAATTTGTGAATACCACGCCAGTAAAAATCTTTCCCTTTTGCTGCGAACCATTCATCGATCCATTTTTTCTCATCATCTTCGTACGAACCAAAGCGCTGCTCAGCAAGTGCGTGACCCATCGATGCAAACAAGTGGTAATCGAAAGGAGCCAAGTCTGGTGAGTAAGCCGCATGGGGTAGAACTTCCCAGCTGAGTGCTTCCAACGTGTCACGAACTAGTTTTGCTGTGTGTGATGGAGCATTGTCATGAAGAAAAATGACATTGTGCTGCCTCTTTCGGTACTCTGGCCTTTTTTCAAGCAGCGAACTGTTCAAATCGGTCAATTGTTGTGGTAACGTTTAGTATTAACCATTTCCCCAGATTTTAACAGCTCGTAATAGACCACGCCCCTCTAGTCCCACCAAACACAGAGCATCGTCTTTCTGCCAAAGCGATTCGGTCTTGCGGTCGATGTAGATGGTGCGCCTGGATCTACCCATGATTTTTTGTGCTTGGGATTCTCAAAATAAATCCACTTTTCATCCTCTGTAACTATACGATGCAAAAACGACTTCCTTTTTTACCAAGCGAGGAAAACGTCACACGTGTTTTTGCGCTTTTTTCCATTTGCCTGTCGTTCAACTCATGTGGTACCCATCTACCAGTCTTCTAAATCTTTCTCATCTCTCGTAGCCGATTGGAAACAGCTTGTTGACTAACGCCCAATTGCTCGGCGAGTTGTTTTTGTGTTAGAGAATCATCTTCGCCCAACAATGCTTGCAATTCCACATCTTCGTATTTTTTATGGCGGTTTTTCCACGTTCCTTGTCTGCAACATCGAAGTCACCACTTTTGAAACGCCGAAACCATCATTCACACGTATCTTGCGATGGAGCATGTTCACCATAAGCTTCTCGAAGTAATCGGTATGATTCAACAGCAGTTTTCTTCAAATGAAAACAAAAAAATTGTGCTGTCCGCGAATGCTTTTTGTTCGGTATAAATTTCGACATATTGAACACAACACTATGCACACATTTTTCCAATTTATCACTCGTGCGCATCTGACACTTGTTGATGACACAACAAAATGGCGCAGTGTCAAATCTTTATAGCACAAACTACATTGGTGCACCATCTGTTGTCTGAAATCCGCATTTCATACCTGTACACCTGGAATAATTTGTATCAATGAATATAGTCAAAAGTTTGTATATATTTAGCATAATATGCAGTATTTTCCATCATTTTTGTGTTGGGAATAACTGTATTTAATTTAAACGTCTTTGTTGTCAACAATAACAGTTTAGGTATTAAAGTCATTTAAATGAAAAAGCAGTGGTCCGAAAATGTTTGACTGTAACACACCAAGCTTTACTCACAATTTCTTAGAAACCAAACCACAATCATTACTTTTTGGGTTCTATCATGAAAAAAAAAAAAGGTTTTTATACAATGAACAGATTCGCATGTGTAAGTCACATAGCAACAAGTCAAAAGCTTTCGACTAGAGAGAAGAGTCGAGTTTGATTAATTAGGATTTCGTGTATAAATATAAAAGAAAATGCGTGCCGAAAACTATGGGATATCACGTACAGCATCGTGCGCAGTTTATTTTGGAATGTAAATTGTAAATAATCCGCTCTGCTGAATTGCAAGGAAAACATATAAAAGCAACATGGATCGATTTTATATTACACTTAAATGTGCAATGTTTAAAAACATAGTGATATGAAAAATTTTAACTTTCTCTAGTTAATATGTCTAATTTTTCTTAGTGAATATTTGCTTTTAAAATACTAAACTGTTCATGTTTTTTATTGTTCACCTCCCCGCCTGAGTAGGGATTTTACCCTTTTTTATGTCTTGTAAGATATTGGCGAGGATGTCGTAATACCCGGTAATGTTGTCCAAGTGCCAAAACATACATTTTTGTATTTCGCAGCACCTTTTAGCCAACGCGATAGTGCTGCCACGGATGATATAGCATTTCTGCAAACAACTACTACTACCTATATACGTGGCCAGACGAAATATACTTAAATAAATTAATAAATAAAGTATATCGACCCGCAGAGATTCGAACCCGAGACCATCTGCACCGCAAGCAAGTTGCTACGCCATGGAGCCACGGGCCACCACAAAGAATACAAATGTACTTTGTTTCCTCAAAATCAGTTATTTTTACTTTCCTTGCTAAAAGACAGTAGTGTGTTCGTGAAAATTAACGCTTCGAAATTTTTTACCTTTCTTCATGTTTTAGAGTTTTTGGATCACGAAAAACATAGTCATTTATTTTCGTCAGTCTGTCTGTCGGTCTGAGATATTAATTTCAAATTTAGTACCTACATTTACCAATGAGATGAAACCCATGGTTTTTGAAGGATATCGCTTTAGGCCAAGAGACGAAAGAGTACGGTCAATAAATTTTATATTTTTTAATAGTAATATTATTTTACTTATCCTGTTTTTTTGTTGAAATATTAAATAAATTTTATGCTTAAATATTTATAGTAAAACATATAAGTGATGAAATAGTTGGGGGAGGAGATTAGAGGGGTTGATTCGTATACAGGGTGCCCCATATATATGGAATAATGATTCCACAGAATCATCATAATCATATCAGTGTATCAAAAAAATGTTTAAATAAAAGTTATAGGGTATTATACGACGCATATCCTAACGTTGACAATAAAATGTTTTGATCTGTCAGTTCGAAGAAATTACGCCATTTTGATTTTTTTTTAAATAAAAAGCCCTGTATGTTATTTTATTTTTGAGTCCTACTAAAAATTCTAGATATTATTTGTCAAACATACCATATGTCTAAATTAAACTGTTTTGGAATTATTGTCATTTGAAATTTAAAATAGAAAAGAGACAAAAAGCTATTAATAAATACTCTAGGTTTAGTTTTAAGGTAACAATTGCTCAAAATGGCTACCGTTAACAGCGAGGCAATGTCATAAACAGCCTGAACAGAGTTTTGCAGAGAATCCGGATTTCTTTGTTGTAAATCTTCTACAGTTTCAGGTCGACTTCGGTAAACTTTGGTTTTCAAATGACCCGTGCTACGTCCTGTTGATACCACAGATTCCTTTTAGGAGTATCCAAATTATTTTCATCGGGAAAAAGACCTGCATAAGTTGGAACAACTTGCTCTTGGAGTAACTGTAGATACCGCTGTCCTGTAAAATTTCCATCCATCGATAAGAAAAGGACCAATGATAGAATGGCCTGCAAGGAGTCCCGACCTTACGCCACTCGATTTTTTAATGGGGTCATTTGAAAACCAAAGTTTACCGAAGTCGAGTCGACCTAAAACTCTAGAAGATTTACAACAAAGAATTCAATATCAAGTAGCATAGATCAATCCAGATTCTCTGCAAAACTCTGTTCAGGCTGTTTATGATAAATTGTCTCGCTGGTAACGGTAGCCATTTTGAGCAATTGTTACCTTAAAAATAAACCTAGAGTATTTATTAACAGTTTTTTTGTCTTTTTTTATTTTAAATTTCAAATGACGATAATCCCAAAACAGTTCAATTTAGACATATGGTATGTTAGACAAATAATATCTAAAATTTTTAGTAGGACTTAAAAATAAAATAGTATACTATTTAAAAAAAAAAATCGGATGGCGTAATTTCTTCGAAGTGGCAATTCAAAACATTTTATTGTGCCGTATAACACCCTATAATTTTTATTTAAACATTTTTTTGATACGCTGATTAATAAATGTTGTGGAAACATTATTCCATATATATGGGGCAACCCGGTATATTAGGTTGCATGTCATTTTAATGGTTTCTGAAGTGGAGAAATCCAAAAGTTGGGTTGGTTTTTACTGTTTCAATTTTAAACTAGGAAGAGGCTGAAAAGTTTGTTTAATATTATATAATTTAAACAGCATTTTGAAATATTTACAGGTTTTTTTGATAAATTTTAATCATATTATTTATAGTAAAATATGTAGGGGGTTAAAGGGGTGGGGTAAGAGTCAAAAGGGTTGCTTCTTATATAGGGTGTTATAGGCCTATTTCAGGGTTTTTGGAGTCGAGGAATCTGAAAATTGAGTTATTTTTACACTACTTTCAATTTTAATGGGGCAAGGGTGTGAAAGAGGTGGGGTAATCAAAAATGGTACAGCTTTATGGTAATTTTTCCAGGTTTTTGGCTGCGATAATAAAGAAACTTTAAGCATAATTATTTATTTACTATAATTAATTATGGAACGTATAAGTGGTGGGGAAAGGAGTTAGAAGGGTGATTTCGTATTTACAGTGTTATGGATCTTTTTTCAGGTTCTTTGACTCAAAAGGTCGAAAAATTACTTATTTCTTGGTAATTTTGAATAGGAATACGCGAAGAACGTGAAAGAGGTGGTATCATTAAATATTATATAGTTTCAATATTATTATGAAAATTGTTCCTCATTCTTGGTGGAGATATTTTATAAAGTTTTAGCTAATTTTTTATAGTAAGGTATATGAGGTGAAAAGAATGGGGTAGGGGATTAGAAGGGTGGTTACATATATATTATAATATAGTTCTATATCATATATATATTCTATATCAGTGTGCTTTTCACTATTTACAATTTTAACAGAAACAGAATGTAGAAGGGACTGAGATCGAGTTACAGAATGACCTAAAAAATATTAAGTTGATTATAGAACAACTTTAGGAAACTCAAAGGGTTAACTTCGTCGAAACTAACTTACCTCTGACACAGTAGGTAAATTATTTTTTACTCTCCTTGCCAAAGGGAAGTATTGTATTCCTGCAAAAATACCCTCAGAAAATTTTACTTTTCTATGTTTTAGGGTTCTTAGATCACCGAAAACATATTTTTCTGTTTCAGTCGGCGTGTCTATTTGCCTGTCGGTTTGCCGATCTATTGGCACCATAGTTTATAGCCTCAACTTTCTTTATTTTTAATAAATACTAAATTCAGCTCAAAAAATAAAAAAATACTGAAGAGTTATTTAGTTGCTGAAATAAAATTGAATTGTGTACAATCTTTACGTCCTGAAAGAAAGAGAATAGAAAAACCCAGGTAACACATATCGTCAAACAGATCGGCCGCGGCCCCTTAAAGTGGCAAGACACATACAAAACTGAAATGGAATCATTACCAGATTGAGGCCGTTGGGCGAGAAAAGAAACGCGAGTAGATCCCAATAAATATAGTATCACGAATTAACGAAATTTGCTGTATTAAACTGGTATCAGATCGCCCAGAACAGAGATAAATTATAACATATGAGGCCTATATCCAATGAATAGAGAACGGCTAACAAAGAAGAAGAAATATAAATAAGCATTAATTAAAATTTTTAATTGACAAATATAAAAATCAGCTGTAGGGTTATTTTGATAGAATATGAATTCTAAAAAAAAATTTGCCCTCAAGGATGATTCTTCGTGAAAAGTGATAAATCACTAACACATATTAAATACTTCAAAAATATTCAAAGCAATCGCTTTTTCGGGTGAGAAATGGCATAATAAACACTATTTAGCGTTTTAAAAGACATTCGGTATTGTTTCCCCAAAAAAATTATTGCTTATGTAAGTATTCGCAAATGTTACTCTAACAGATAAATGTTGGCGCAAAGTAAAGGTTCTTGTAGGTTGAAATTCAATTATATAGTCTTTCCTTCAGTTAAAATTGACTTATTTCTCTTTCATCAACTAATAACCATATTCATTGCAATGCTTGCCTTTCTGTTGACTTCTTGTTGTGTATCAGTAGACATTTTTATTGACGCGTGTGTCTACTTACAGTTTAACGGCACTATCTATTATATTATCCAAAAAATTATTTACGTACACCAGAGATAATGGATGTCCTAAAATAAAACTCTGCGAAACGCCTAAGTCTAGACTAAATTTTAATGACTCTTTTTCGTTACACTTCATACAAAGCCAAAGGTTAATCACCAGATTCCGGATTATCTTTTTAGTTTTTTCTCTAATATTCACACTCCGCTCCAGTATATTTATAATAATCTTTTCATTGCTTAGTCAAATTGCTAAATAAGGTCAAACAGCATGGTTACTACGTAATTGACTTTGGGACAGCAATAGGTGTATGTTAGTTGGTATAGATTGTTCTAATTTGAAGTCATGCTGTACAGTAGAAAAAGTATGGTATTTAAAAAAATAAACACAATTGTTTTCTAATATATTGAAAGTTCAAAACTTTTATGAAAAAGACTAACCATAAATATTAATCTGTAAATTTAAACAGAAAATCTAACCAGCCACTGGATTTCACTTAAAAGCCGTTGAATTTATGCAGATTTAGTTTCAAAATAAAAAGGAAGAGGCGTTGTAAATCTATGTTACTGTATGTTAAGTAACAAAAATGTATGAGAACGTAAATGTTTAGCTATCCGTATGCTGTAGCATGTTTTTAGTTGAAGGAGATATTTTTGGCTTATATATATATATATATATATATATATATATATATATATATATATATATATATATATTTTATATATATAATCGTATATCTCTTCTATCGTATGATGTAGGGTAGTTATCTATTTTCCTT
Source organism: Pachyrhynchus sulphureomaculatus (assembly GCA_019049505.1). Classification (NCBI taxonomy): domain Eukaryota; kingdom Metazoa; phylum Arthropoda; class Insecta; order Coleoptera; family Curculionidae; genus Pachyrhynchus; species Pachyrhynchus sulphureomaculatus. The sequence goes on along the minus strand of CM032452.1, from coordinate 24,587,513 downwards.
TTTCCCTCTCAATCTTCACGTATAAACTCTCTATTCTTTACCATTTTCACTGCGTCTCCTCTCCTTAAGTATACTTCCAACGCTCCTATTCCAGGTCTATCTAGGTCTTCCTAGCTTCTGTTTTCCATGTATTCGGGCTTCATACACTTGTTTCACTTGTCTATCATCCTTCATTCTCTGCACATGACCCCACCATCCCTGCTGTCTTTGTTGTATATATTCCATAATTGCTTGTACTCTCAGCCTTCTCCTTACTTCTGTATTCCTTATTCTGTCTTTCCGTGTAACTCCTTGTACTCTTCTCAGGTATTTCATTTCGACGGCTTGTATCTTGTTTTTCTGCTTGTCTGTTAGGGTCCATGATTCGCATCCATATGTTAGGATTATCCTATAAATTGCTTTGAACACTTTTATTTTTGTTTGTTTCGTCACTTCCTTCTTCCTAATGAATTTATTATTTATTGCATAGTAAAGTTTTTGTTCGTTTTTTCGATTCTTTCAATTCTTTCCATTCTATTTGTTTCCTATTTTCTGTGTCTTCCATATTTTGTTGTTCCAATTCTTCATAACTTGTAGTCTCTTTTTTTTTATTATTTCCTAATAGTTCTTCAAAGTATTCTTTCCATCTTTCCATTATTGTTTTCTCTCTTGTTAGGATTTCTTGGTTTTTGTGTTTCACATATAATTTGGTTATAGGTTGCTCTTTCCTGAATGATCTAAGGACTCTGTAGAATAGCTTTTGATTTTTCTTTACTATCTTTTTCTTTGTTTCTCTTACCAACTCTTTAACTCTCTTCTTTTATCTTTTATATAGTTTATATTGTTCTGATGTTTTTGTTTTGAGATATTTTTTCCATTCTTTCTTCTTCCCAATAATTTCTTCTTGGATATTACTATTCCACCAAGATGTTTGTCTTTTACTGTTATCGGTGTTGCACACTCTGCATACTTTGGTAGCCCCGTCCAGGATTATATTCTTGAAGATGCTCCATTTTTCTTCTAAATTTGAATGTTTTATGTTTCTGTATCTTTTTTCGAATACCTCATCAGTTATTTGTCGATATTTGATCATAATTTCTTCATTTCTTAGTTTACATGTCCTTATTGAATTGTATTTTCTTATTGTTGGGTTTTCATCTTTTGGCAACCTTTCTTTGATTGTTCCTACTAGTAGGTAATGATCACTGTATATTTCAGCTCATCTCTTTATTCTTATGTTTGTTGACATATTTTCTTTTGCTCCTTTGAATCAGTATATAATCTATAATTGACCTCTCTTGTTTTGTATGTTGAACACTTGTGTACTTATGTATGTCTCTATGTTGGTAAAATGTGTTTGTTAAGATGAGATCATGTATTTGGCAATAGTTTAGCATCGTTTTCTTCGTTATTATTTCTAATTTCTTCACAGTGCTGTCCTATTGATGTTGTTTTTGTATTGTTTCTTCTGCCCACTCTAGCATTAAAGTCCCCGGCAATATACAATTTTTGGCTTTTTAAAATAGCAAAAATATACATTTTCTATCGTTTATAATTTTGGCTGAAAATTAGTGGTATTAGGTATTCTTTCAACTAAAAGTTATGAAAATATGTATTCGCATTCTAAGTTTTTTTTTTCTCTGAAAAATAAGTTAGGCTCTCTGAAAAGTTTTCGACCTAACAATAAAAGAATTTTTTTTTGACGTGAAATATGTTTTCTTCTGAACTTCAATACATTTATTCCAGTGTTTTTCAATAATTCAATGCCATCATTACAGTGTGATACCGGAAGGTCTGCAAAATATTCATCCACGGCTGCAATAGCTTCGTCATTTGATGTAAAATACTTTCCAGCCAGGAATTTTTTCAGGTTTGAAAACACATAGTAGTCAGAAGGAGCCAAATCTGGTGAATACGCTGGACGTTTAAGCAATTCGTTGAATTTTACCATCGTCAAAACACTTGTGTGAACAGATGCACTGTTTGATGAAAATTATTCAGTTCTTTTTTACAGCAGATCTTTTCTCACGAATTTTTGCATCCAACTGATTCAAAAGGTTACAATAATATTCACAGTTAATTGTTTTACCTATCTGAAGATAATCGATCAACAAAACACCTTTGTAATCCCAAAAAAACTGTTGGCATAACCTTTCCTGCTAATGGATCCGTCTTTGCCTTCTTTGATGCACTTCCACCGGCTTCAGTCCATTGTTTCGACTGTTCTTTTTGCTCTGATGTATAGTGGTGGATCCTAATTTCATCAATAGTTATGAAACGACACTTGAAATCCATTTTATTTTGCTTAAAATGATCCAAACCAGCTTGAGAAATATGCATTCGAATAATGTTTGTGTTCAATTGTTATGCAAAATATTTCAAATATGTTCTTTCGAGATGCTTATGGCCTCAGCTATTTCACGCACTTTCACTCGTCGATTATCTAACACCATATCGTGGACTTGTTGAATGATTTGTGGTGTTGTAGCAGTTTTTGGGCCACCTTCGGGTGGATCATCTTCAAGGCTTGTACGACCAGATTTAAAAAGAGCAGCCCATTTTTTCACAGTGCACTTTTAACAATTTTGGATGAATTTCTATTGGTGCTAAACCATCCAAAACGAATAATTTAATCACTGCACGATATTCAATTTTCCCCATTTAAAAAAAATCAATGACACGTCAATATTAATCAGCCGCTAATACTCGAATGAATTAACAGATAGAAATAAAATTTTACATGTGTTTATATAAAGGATGGAACTTTCCAGTACAATTATGGTCTCACAGTTTCGCGCCATCTATATGTCAGGCCGAGAACTTTTCAGACAGCCAGGTATATTTGAAACAAAAAATTCGTCAAATTATTTAGCCAGTACTTTCCCGGCAAATACGAGTTGTGAAGTACATTTTTTCAGGACACTCTAATATTAGGTTGTCGAAAGAGTATCAAGTCCTATGTTCTCTAGATGGATTTAAAATCGCCTATATCCAGTAATAATTACCAAATCTAGTCTTACTAGCATGCATTTTAAAGGTTCATTTTTTCCTAGATTTTAAGATCATGTTACGACACTCTTTTTCTCCCTATAATTTATATTTTTATTATATTTTTTATTTATTGCACTGATTTCAATTTTTGAGCAGTGTAGCTTAAAACAATGTTTTAAATTTTGGAGCAGTTTAATTTAAACCGGCAGAGTGTGTAATGCGTGTTGCCGTGAGCCATTTTAAAAACGTCACTTTAAGGAAGGAATATTATATAGAAAATATATTTAAACAGCCAGATCGAATTTTTAAGGGCTTTTTCCACCATGAAGTAGTACTGGCTTTTTCAACCATGAAGCCGTAGTGGCTTTCTTCTTCAGCACGCCAAAGTGTTTTTTTACCTCAGTGATGTAGCAGTGCAGTAACGGTTTCTAGCTCTCAAGTTTAAGGCTTTTTCCTTTCTAGAAATATCCTGCTCATCCTGAGGCATTTCGGGTCAAAAAGTGCTTAGTAACCCAGATGAAACTAGGATGAGGATGACTGCGACAATATTTTTTTGAGGATCTCACCAGGAAAGGCCGAGTAACTTATGGAAAACCCACGAGGAGAAACCAGTCGTAAGACATAAGCACACCTGTCTAAAAATCTATCTTCCTGTCTACAAGTGCATTTCCGTCGACTACTCTACACGCGTAATTCGCAGAGGTGATTAACTTTTAAAATCGAGTTTTATCAAGCCTTTGATTAAAAACTTAATAATCCTAATTAAAGACTCTATGCTATAGTGTGCACTCTTCTGGCTTAAGGAGTTGTTATTTAGTAGAAGTAATGTTTAGGAGTGTAACAAAGTTAGGAATTTTTATTTTGTTAATAAATGTACCCTTTTTATTTAAATGTGTAGTGTCTCACTAAACTCCTGCTCTTTCTTTCAGGACGCAACGGTTGTACATAAATTATTCTTATTTTAACAACTAAATAACTGAAAATTATGATATACATAAGGGGCAAATAACGGCTTCTATTTAATAAACAAAATATTTATTAAAAGTAAAGAAGTTTAAGACGATTCAAGGTAACATTTTAGAGAACAAATATACGTCTTGAAAATGAGTAAAATGTTGAAAAAATCCGTTATATTTTACAGTTTTTCTACGATAGAGGAGAAAATGCTACGCAGGTTTATAAAGAAATTTATGCTCTTTATAGTCAAGATACTATATCACCAATAACAGCGGAGAGATACTTCGCACGCCCTAATTCTGGAAATTTCGATGACAAAGATGCACTTCGATCTGGTCAGTTAATTAGCAAAAAAGTCGGCCAAACCTTAGAAAAAGTTTAACAAAACCGGCATATAAGTAGTCAAGACATTGCTACGTCAACGTCATTACCAGCTAGTCCTAAACTATCTGGAAAAGTCTGGATACAAAAAACAGCTCAACGTTTGGGTACACCATGATATAATGATAAGTGTAATTGGGGGAATCTGCGAAATATTGTCGAAATGGAACGAAATCGACTAATTTTTGAAACATTTCATCACAGGCGATGAAAGATGAATCACGTCCGACAATACTGTGTGAAAATATCATCGTCGAAGCATAGTGATAGCCTCGCAAACAGTGACAAAGCCAAGATTAACGTCCAGAAAGTTGATTCGGTGAGATTTGTAGGGAATCGTGTATCATAAGGTTCTATAACCTAACCAAACAATTCATTCTGGCCTTTATTGTCACTAATTAACCATACTGTAGTTAGTAATTGGAAGAGAGTGACCGGAATTGATTAACCAAAAAGGCGTTGTCTTTTATCATGACTACGCCAGGCAACGCATATTTTTGATGATACGACAAAAATTAAGAGCTATAATATATCCACCACACAGCTGAGATCTTGCTGCGCCAGACTTCTATTTGCTTTAGCCTCTGCAGGATCCTTTTAATGATATAAAGTTAATTTTAAAAAAAAACACTTAGTTGAGCAACACATACTGTTCTTGTAAAGTATGTAATATAATTTTCAGACTCCTCAACTCTAAGTATCCTGAAAGGAATACTGTACCACCACTTTAATCTCTGCATGTCTGATTATAAATAATACCGTTTACAGCTTATCTAATGTTTCAACGAAAAAACAGGAATAATTTTCAAAATAGTATTGAAATTATATAAAATTTATCAAAAAAAAACAGATGCCTGATTTTGATTCTCCATAACTTTTCGAAGGTTCTTGAGGTAATTTTGTATGAGCCTGTCTACCAACAGTAGTCGATACCAACAATACGGTTTTATGAATGATAGGTCAACTGCTACAAATTTAGCATGGTAGCACAGTTGACATCGAGATTCTTGGAAAATTAAGTACAGGGTGAGTCAACGATAGAGTAAAGTTCATTATCTTATTTGTTTAGGGAATGCTAAGGTGCACACTTTAAAAATATTTTTGGGTATACAGGGTACTTCAAAAAAGTGTGGCCGATGTAACATGTCTTTTTTTAAATGGAACATCCTATTATCTAATTTATTTTTAAATTCTGCGTAAAATTTTATTACCATTCATTAATAATGTTATATACCTAAACCTAGTAGTTCTTCTAATATTTCAATTAAAAAAAAAAAAAAAAATACTAGTTTTCAGTTTTGTAAAAAAGCGCCATTGTTTCTGAAAGTGAAATACTCATAATTGGTACGAGCATTCTATAGAGATGAAAAAAAAGATACATGTATAGAAATTTAAGTTAGATGCTACCAGGTGTTCAGAATAAGTTTATGCATTTCGACTATTTTACATTGAAAAATCTCAAATTTTTTAAATAACCCACCCTGTATATTATTATTTTTTTCTGATAGATTTTACAAAACCCTCCAACTTTTAATAAGCATATCATATACCTATTTCTAATAGTTTTCGGTTTATTTTTTGAATTTTTTTAATTTTTACCCTTGTTTTTAATACACTTACGTTATAACATCATAGTTGCCAAGACAAAACAAAAATGTAGGCATTGTCAAATTTTGACATGTCTATTAAGCAAGTAAAAAGAGTTTGATTTGTTGTAATAACTGACGTATAAATGTAATAGTTATGGATATTCCTAAAAATGAATTAATTGGATTATATACTGGGCGCGGCGGGAAAAAATTGTCTTTTGACAGTAAGGCTGTACGGAGAGAAGTACCCTAATAGACGTATACCATCTAGAAAATCCTTTCAGTGCTTAATGGAACGGTTTGATGGTACTGGTAGCGTTGAATATACGAAACAGAAAGTACTAAACCAGAATGCTAGCAGTGAGGAAAAAGAAATGGATATTTTATTTCATGATGAAGATAATCCCCAAGTCAGCAGCCATCAACTAGCTGACTTATCTGACACATCCAAATCTACGGCTAATTGCACCACGAGAAAATACAAATATCATCCCTTTCATTTGGAACTACACCAAGAACTTCATGACCGTCATGTTGAACGACAAATAAACTTTTGTACCATCATGAATGGAGCATTAGAGGCCGATCCAAATTTTTTATCCAAAATAATGTTTTCCGATGAAGTTACTTTTCGCAATAATGAAGCAGTTAACAGCCATAACATGTATATATATATATATATATATTCAACAGTTAATCCATTTTGGGCCCGGGAAGTTCAAAACCAAAACCATTGGTCGCGTAATGTATGGTGTAGAATATTAAATTTTCGAATTATTGGTCCATATTTTTTCCGCGAACCGCTTAACGGGTCTAGATAACTAAATTTTTTGCAAAACGAATTACCCCAGCTTCTTGAAGAAGTTGATAACTTTGAAAGGGAACAAATGTAAATTCAACAAGACGGAGCTCCTGCTCATTACCACCGGGAAGTTTGAGAATTTTTAAACGATCGTTACCCACAAAAATGGATCGGTAGGGATGAATTCATTCAGTGGTTCCCTCGATCATGTGACTTAACACCTTTAGACTTCTTTTTGTGGGACTACAATAAAGATTGTGTTTATGTGAATCCCCCTACAATACCTGTAGATATGGGAAATAGGATACGGAATGCGTGCAGGACAATAACGCCCTTTATGCTAAGGAAAGCGAAAGAAAATATACTAAAACGACTAAACATGTATATTCAAGTAGACGGGCATATTTTTGAACATTTATTACGTCATAATAATTAATCATTAGATAAGTTAAACTATATTAAAATTATTATTAACTATTTTTTATATTTTCACAATAGCGTAAGTGTATTAAAACAAAGGGTAAAAACTAAAAAATTCTAAATAAATCGAAAACTATTAGAAATAGGTATATGACATATTTAATAAAAGTTGGAGGGTTTTGTAAAGTCTATCAGAAAAACTAATAATATACAGTGTGTGCCATTTAAAAAATTTGAGATTTTTCAATTTAAAATAGTCGAAATACATAAATTTATTTTGAACACCCTGGAGCATCTATCTCAAATTTCTTTACATATATCTTTTTTTCATCTCTATAGTACGCTCGTACCAATTCCACCTTCAGAAACAATGGCGCTACTGGTAATTTTTTACAAAACTGAAAACTAGTATGTTTTTTTTAAAAAAATTGAAATATTAGAAAAACTATTAGGTTTAGGTATATAACATTATTAATAAAAAGTAATAAAATTTTACGCAGAATTTAAAAATAAATTATAAAATAGGATGTTCCATTTAAAAAAACATATATCGGCCACACTTTTTTTAAGTACCCTGTATACTCAAAAATAATTTTAAACTGTGCACCTTAACGTTCCCTAAAACTATTGTATTTAATATTTTTTTCGTCATTCCCGAAACAAATGAGATAATAAACTTTACTTTATCGTTGACTCACCCTGTACATATGGATATTAGCTATATAGATTTTTTTAAGAGTTTTACTGGAATTAATCATAATATTTATTATGTAAATTGAGAAAGTTTAGCCATTGTTGTTTTTACTCTTATTATCGATTTAAACAATATTATTAATTATAGAATGCTACTGTTAGCTGACGTTCTAAATATTTGTTGTCCTATTGAACACAGTGAGAGTTAGAATGAACTAAGGTGTGGTGCATTGGTATCTCTATTCCATGCTGGAAAATGTATTAAAGCTTATTAACATATTAAGGGACATAAGCTTTAGGAAGCAGGTCGGGCACTTAGCTTCATTATGTGCAACAGTGGAAGTTTCAACAATACTATAGTGGTGAAAACAATGTTCTTTGGCACTGTGTATTTAAAACTTCTTTGATTTGGAAACCACTGTATATTTAATATACACGAGGTATGTCTGATAAATCAATGATTTTCATAAGAGATCGCTCTTATATAGCTGCCTCCTTTTATTGTTGTTATTTATAACCTTATTTAAGGTTACACGCCAAGTTTCAAGTACACGTATCGAATAGAAAAAAATTTGCAGCGTTTTAAAGTGAATAGGTTTGTTAAAATAGAAAAAAGTGAGTTTCGTGTTCTAATAAAACATTAATTATTGGGACTCTGCTCCGTGCACAAGTAGCTCAATGAATTTCGTGGTAGCCGTACAAGCACTAGTAATGCTGATTGCCCGGGGCGTCCAAATGAGGTTATAAACGAAGAAATGGTCAATACAATCCATGATATCGTATTTAATGACCATCAACTAAAGATACGCGAGATAGCCAACATGGTAAACATCTTAAACGAACGTGTTTTTAATATCTTGCTTGAACAATTGGGCCTGAGGATGGTGTCAGCAAGGTGGATGCCGCGTTTGCTCACGGTCGATCAAAAACGGAATTGTGTAAACATTTCGAAGCAGTGTTTGGACATGTTCAAGCGAAATCCAACTGAATTTTTATGGAGATATGTTACCGCAGATGAAACGTGGATCCATTATTACACTCCAGAAACAAAAGAACAGTCGAAACAATGAATTGCTCCTGGCGAAAATGCTCCAAAAAAAGGAAAAACTGTTGGCTGGAAAAGTCGTGACTAAAGTTTTCTGGGATTCGCATGGTATAATCTTCATCGACTACATGGAAAAAGAAAAAACTATCACAGGACAATATTATGCTTCACTATTGGATCGATTTCACGTTGCGTTGATGAAAAAACTACCCCATTTAGCCAAGAAAAAAATTCTTTTCCATCATAATAACGCACCAGCTCACACGGCTGCCATTGCCATGTGAAATTTAAGTACGAACTGCTTCCTCATCCACCTTATTCTCCAAATTTCGCCTCCTATGACTTCTTCCTCTTTCCAAATCCGAAAAATTGGCTCAATGGAAAGAGGTTCGCATCAAACGAGAAGATGATCGATGAAACAAATGCGTATGTTGATAACTTTTACAACTTATATTTTTTGGAAGGTTTAAAAAACTTAGAAATTCGTTGGGCAAAATGTATAGACATAAAAGGAGATTATGTTGAAAAATAAATAAAATTTTTGTGCATATTTTTTTTTCTTTTCAAAGTCACTGACTTATCAAACTGCCCTCGTAAATGATATTAAAAGACTACAAAAATGATTCTTAAAATACTTTTAAGATCGAAGAATGTTAGCCGGAGCATAGATTCGATTACATTTTATTAAATAAGTTTTAGTTTCAGAATTTAAGAAAGGAAAAAAAGATATAACTAAGATGTTTTCGTTTCAATTGTTTTATGGTGGCATTCGTCGTTCGATCTTGTTAAACTCAGTCAATTTTTTGCTCCTAGACTAAACAATAGACAACAGAGGATTTTTGCTTAAAAAACTAGAACGAATGTGATTTTAAAGTCTCTAACAAGTAGCAGTAGTAGATGTCTGGAAGCCCTAAGAAACTTCCCCCCTCCCTATCCTGACAACCACAATCATCACAATTCCTCCCAGACTTGAGCCTAAAAGTCAAAATGTCACCCCGATTAGAATTCCGCATCCGTACGTACAACGTCAAGGAGGAACTGATCACTGGCCACGGTCACCTGAGAAAACATTTACAAAAAATGGATATCCACAATGATCCAACGACATGCAGACTATGTGGTGAAGTAGAAACAATCTCTCTGCATATCCTATATGAATGTACGACTTTAAATAGACCTAAACTATTCGGGAATCTACATGGTGACGACAAATTTCCTTCTGAAAGGGATGATGTTAATGTAACCAAGAGAGAGAGGTAAAATAAGCCAAGAGGCTGCAGTACACGAACAGTCACAATGGTCTGACCCGCCTACAACCAACCAACGCTGTCATAGTTTCCTTTTTTATCCACATTGAAAGCTGAGTAGCCCGAACTGGGTATCTAACGCGGATGTCGAGTGTGGTATATATTGCCAAAAATGCACGGGCCAACAAGTCTTCAAATTCTCCTTTGCTCCCTTTGTACTATAGCTCTTTCAATACCTAGCTACCAGACCACTGAGCCGTAACTGACCCTCAAACTGACCTCTGACTTGTAGAGCCAGTGTATGATTCAGAGACTGAGTTCTCAAGGGACTCCCACTACGCGGCATGCAGCCGAAATATCCCAGTCGACTTTCAAGTGCAGCATCGACACGGGAAACACAATTTTCTAGCAAACTTCAGGTATTCCAATTTTAGTAGAATCTCTGATAACTGCGGTAGTTTTAACTACACTTTAAGATGTTTTCGTTCCAGTTTCATGGTGGCGTTCGTCGTTCGATCTTGTTAAACTCAGTCAATTTTTTGCTCCTAGACTAAACAATAGACAACAGAAGATTTTTACTTAAAAAACTAGAACGAATGTGATTTTAAAGTCTCTAACAAGTAGCAGTAGTAGATGTCTGGAGGCTCGAAGAAACTTCCCCCCTCTCTATCCTGACAACCACAATCATCACAATTCCTCCCAGACTTGAGCCTAAAAGTGAATATGTCACCCCGATTAGAATTTCGCATCCGCACGTACACCGTCATGGAGGAACTGATCACTGGCCGCGGTCACCTGAGAAAACATTTACAAAAAATGGATATCCACAATGATCCAAGGACATGCGGACTATGTGGTGAAGAGGAAAAAACCTCTATGCATATCCTATATGAATGTGCGACTTTAACTCGGTACAGACCTAAACTATTCGAAAATCTACATGGTGACGATAAATTTCCTTCTGAAAGTGATGACGTTCATATAACCAAGAGAGAGAGAGGCAAAATAAGCCAAGAGGCACGAACAGTCACAATGATCTGATCCGCTTACAACCAACCAACTAACGCTGTCATAGTTTCCTTTTTTATCCACATTGAAAGCTGCGTAGCCCGAACTGGGTATCTAATGCGGATGTCGAGTGTGGTATTTATTGCCAAAAATGCACAGGCCGACAAGTCTTCAAATTCTCATTCGCTCCCTTTGTACTGTAGCTCTTTCAATACCTAGCCACCAGACCACTGAGCCATAACTGACCCTCAAACTGACCTCTGACTTGTAGAGCCAATGTATGATTCAGAGACTGAGCCCTCAAGGGACTCCCACATGCTTCAGGTGCAGCATCGATACAGTTTTAGTAGAATCTCTTGATAACTGCGGTAGTTTTTAACTACAATTTAAGTAGTAGTAGTAATCATGTATATATTATATTACTAGATTAAATATTTTAATTTTTCATTACTAATATATATATGAAGAAACTGGTTTGCTTTCTAAGCTCGACCTTCAGTATGATCTACGTATGGATAAAATATTACCTCTGCGAGCTCAGCGTCGACTCTGTAGGCTTCTTTTCGCAAGGGGCCGGTGCTGGTTCACTGAAACAAAAAACAGCTGTAAAAATAATGTTCGCGCATTACTGTAAGTATACAGTGACACGTTTGCTCACTGGTAATATTTTTTGACATTACCAAACCACCATGTGTGTAATATTTTCCCCAGAATGCAAATTATTTTGAACACATTAACACAAATACTAAGATTTATATATTTCAACGACTATTTTTTTTTTTTTTCCATTTTTTTTTCACTTTTGAAGTGTAGAAAATTAAATAATAAATCAAAAAATGTAGATGTATTTAGAAAATAAGCAATTATGTTTTTGTAATTGTTATTATTTACAATATTAATAATAATTTATATTGCTGATGTACAGGGTGAGTCAACGATAGAGTAAAGTTCATTATCTCATTTCTCTCGGGAATGACGAAAAAATATTAAATACAGGAGTTTTAGAGAATGTTAAGGTGCACAGTTTAAAATTATTTTTGAGTATACAGGGTACTTCAAAAAAGTGTGGCCGATATAACATATGTTTTTTTAAACGGAACATCCTATTTTCTAATTTATTTTTAAATTCTGCGTAAAATGTTATAACCTTTTTATTAATAATGTTATATACCTAAAACCTAGTAGTTTTTCTAATGTTTCAATTTTTTTTTTAAAAATACTAGTTTTCAGTTTTGTAAAAAATTGCCAGTAGCGCCATTGTTTTTGAAGGTGGAATACTAATAAATGGTACGAGCATTCTATAGAGATAAAAAAAAAATGATATATATGAAGAAATTTGTTTAAAATAAATTTGTATATTTCGACTATTTTAAATTGAAAAATCTAAAAATTTTTAAATGGCACACCCTGTATATTATTGTTTTTTCTATTAGATTTTACAAAACCCTCCAACTTTTATCAATATATCTATTTCTAATAGTTTTCCATTTATTTTGAATTTTTTAATTTTTACCCTTGTTTTTAATACACTTACGCTATCGTGAAAACATAAACAAATAGTTAATAATAATTTTAATATAGTTTAACTTATCTAATGATTAATTATTATAACGTAATAAATGTTCAAAAATATGCCCGTTTACTTGAATACACATGTTTAGTCGTTTTACTATATTTTTCTTCACTTTCCTTAGCATAAAGGGCGTTATTATCCTGCACTCATCCCGTATCCTATTTTCCATATCCAATGGTGTTGTAGGGGATTCACATAAACACGATCTTTAATGTAGCACCACAAAAAGAAGTCTAAGCTCCCACGATCACATGATCGTGGGAGCCACAGATTGAATCCATCCCTACCGATCCATTTTTGTGGGTAACGATAGTTTAAAAATTCCCGAACTTCCAGGTGGTAATAAGCAGGAGCTCCGACTTGTTGAATCCACATCTGTTTCCTTTCAAAGTTATCAACTTCTTCAAGAAGCTGAGGTAATTTGTTTTGCAAAAAATTTAGATATCTAGGCCCGTTAACCGGTTCGCGAAAAAAAATATGGACCAATAATTCGAAAATTTAATATTCCACACCATACATTAAACGACCAATGATTTTAGTTTTGAACTTCCCGGACCCAAAATGGAATAATTCCATTAAGCACTGAAAAGATTTTCTAGATGGTATACGTCTATTAGGGTACTTCGCTCCGTAAAGCCTTACTGCCAAAAGACAATTTTTTTCCCTCGTCTCCCAGTATTTAAATCATATCAATTAATTCATTTTTAGGAAAATCGATAACCATTACCTTTATACGTCACTTACTACAATAAATTAAACTATTTTTACTTGCTTAATAGACATGTCAAAATTTGAGAATGCCTACATTTTTGTTTTGGCTTGGTAACTATGATGTTATAACGTAAGTGTATTAAAAACAAGGGTAAAAAATTTAAAAATTCAAAATAAACCGAAAACTATTAGAAATGACATACATGATAAATACTTAATAAAAGTTGGCGGGTTCTGTAAATTCTATCAGAAAAAATAATAATATACAGGGCGTGCCATTTAAAAAATTTGGAATTTTTCAATTCAAAATAGTCGAAATGTACAAATTTATTTTGAACATCCTGTAGCATCTAACTCAAATTTCATATATTTTTTTCATCTCTATAGAACGCTCAGACCAATTATGAGTATTTCACCTTCAGAAACAATGGCGCTACTGGTAATTTTTACAAAACTGTTAACTAGTATTGTTTTTAAAAAATTGAAATATTTGAAAAACTACTAGGTTTAAGTATATAACATTATTAACAAAAAAGCTATAAAATTTAACGCAGAATTTAAAAATAAATTAGAAAATAGGATGTTCCATTTAAAAAAACATAAGTTATATCGGCCACACTTTTTTAAGGTACCATGTATACTCAACAATAATTTTAAAAAACTGTGCACCTTAACATTCCCTAAAACTATTGTTTTTAAACATTTTTTCGTCAGTCCCGAAACAAATGAGATAATGAACTTTACTCTATCGTTGACTCACCCTGTACAACTAATTCATGATTTATTTCTTAATAATTTAACACAAGTCGAGATGTAGAAGTTAACAGTATTCTGAAGTATGTTGAATATCACTAAATATGAAACTTCGCAGATTAAAATTTTATTTGAAATTTCAGTTTTATCTTTGTTTTTCCACATCTCCTTCAACAACAGTCTCAGATTTGCATCATTCGTGGTACTTAACATATATATAGATATATCACATCCTTTATTGACAAGAAATATAGCGGATGTTCTTCAAAAGCAATTGGTAATTTGGAATTTCTAACTTTTTAATTTTAATTTCAACGCATTTTTTGTTGGGGTTACATACACCTCGAGTTTTCAAAAATTCGATTTTTTTTAAGGATTTTTATTTTTATATATTTTAAGAATTATTCAAAAAAAAAATTTAAAATTCCATCCCATTACAAAATTATAGCATTAAATGTGACCTGGTGTCGGATTGAGGCTGCTACCTGTTTTCAGACACTGTCTGCAATATTATTCAGTCATTTTCTCCAGATATCTATATTCATACAGTGAAATCCTATAACCAAATTCTTGTAAGATGACATAATGAAAAAAATAACTGGTATTGTAAATGTTGTAGTCTAAGATTCATATCGTGCATCAATCAAGCAAAGAAACTTCAGTAACAATTGTTTCATAAAACTGTGCCCGAAATAAGAATAAAAGACCGAAAACAAGGAAACGGCTAACGGTAAAAATTCTGCAAAGAAAAGAAAGTATATTTTTCCCACCTCAATACAATTTAAGGTTTTTCTTAACTTTTTCTTATCGACCTAGCAACACAATTTTAAGATGATTCCAAGAGTCAGTCATAAAACCAGTGTCCTCTATTGTTTTACTGCGAAAAAAGAACAGTACTTTGTATTGGAGATTTAACTCAAATTCTCCAGAAAAAATGAAACGACGAAAAAAGAAAATCAACAACCACAGGTGAAGTTTCAGTCCAGAACTGCAAAACATGTGTTATTTCTGCGCTTGGCTCGATAAACACGTCAACAGAATAATAATAGAACACTTTGCTTCTACCAGTCATTGAAAACTTGTCCTTTGTTATTGCTTCATTTAAGTCAAAAGGTAGTCCAGCAGGATTCGAACGACGCAATTGTACGCTGCTTGGAATAAGTAAACGTAACGAGGCATGTCGAATATTTTTCTCTCAAAAATTGTCAAAAAATACAACATTGAAACGAAAACGGATCTACTACTATGCTATATACTGCAGAAACCTATCAAGTCGAAAAAAATCGAATTTTTGAAAATGCGATTTTTTTTAAGAATTTTTATTTCCTATACTTCTAAGAATTATTCAAATAAAAAAATTAAGAAAATTCCATCCCATTACAAAATTATAGCATTAAATGTGACCTAGTGTCGGAATGGCGCTGCTACCTATCTGCAGACACTGTCTGCAATATTATTCAGTCATTTTTTAATATTTTTTAAACTTTTTTTTTAATCTTGATAATTATTTTTAATACAGAATGTCGAGAGATTTTTTTAAATTTTTCTAATAGACCATTTTTTTGTAAATAATTAAATATAAATTTTTTGGTCGAAAATTGCATACTAAAGTTTGAAACACCGTAAATTTTT
Organism: Pachyrhynchus sulphureomaculatus; assembly: GCA_019049505.1. Classification (NCBI taxonomy): domain Eukaryota; kingdom Metazoa; phylum Arthropoda; class Insecta; order Coleoptera; family Curculionidae; genus Pachyrhynchus; species Pachyrhynchus sulphureomaculatus. The sequence goes on along the minus strand of CM032452.1, from coordinate 24,571,732 downwards.
TATTTAAAAAAATCCCTTCGTCAATTTTTAACTACTACATTATTTTACAAAATTAATTTTTATTTTTACAAATTAGCTTATTTTTTGTAAAGTTATCCTGCAGACATGGAGGTGCCATAGGTTTCATCAGTGGTCCATTTAACCCGATAAAAAATAATGTTAACATTTAAAATATATTAAAAAAAAATCTTATAATTTAAAGTACAATAAAAATATATAATTACCATTTTTTGTATTATTCACTAAATACAACCTAAATATAAAATATTATTATAAATATTTTTTTAAATATACATACTTTTTGCAGCGCCCAGGTGTATATAACCCCTTGTTTTGAGCCCCTCGAATTTCCAAAAATTCGATTTTTTTGACGGATTTTGATTCTCTCTACTTCTAAGAATTATTCGAAAAAAAAATTTAGAAAATTCCATTTGATTACAAAGTTATAGCATTAAATGTGACCTGACGTCGGATTTGGACCGCTACTTTTTTTCAGACACAGTCTACAATATTACTCAATTAATTTTTAATATTTTTTAACTTTTTTTAATCTTAATAATTACTTTGTCTACAAAATGTAGAGAGGTTTTTTTTTTTAATTTTTTCTAATAGACAATTTTTCATAAATAATTAAACATTAATTTTTTGGTTGAAAATTGCATAGCTGAACCACCGAAAATTTTTTTATTTTTGAAAAAAAAAACTCTTCGTCAATTTTTTAACGACTACATTATTTGACAAGATTCATTTTTAGTTTTGCAGATTGGATTATTTTTTATGAAGTTATCCTGCAGACAAGGAGGCTCCATTTAAGCCAATAAAAAATAATGTTAACATTTAAAGTATATTGAAAAAAGGACGATAAAAATATAAAATCGCCATTCTTTTATATTATTCACCTTTAAAATATTTCTTTAAGTATACTTAATGTACCTTTTGCAGCGCCCAGGTGTATATAACCCCTTTTTTTTTTTATTTTTCAAAAACGAACGTCCCCTGGGCCTATCGTTTGAACGATGAACCGCGGATGGCCAGCAAAGCTTGATCTAGTCTAATTTAGAAACTACAAAAATGAGTGATATGTAAGTTTTTGTGTAAGGAATTTGCACAGTTGAAACAAAGGCCCTTACCTATGTCATCGACAGTAATTTTTACTAACTTTCTTACAGCTGAAATACCTATAATTAAAATAATTTAAAACATTGAAAACTTCAATAAATCCAATAAATAAAAATAATTAAAAATTTGTATTGGTCATTATCTATCTGGATTTATCCGGTTTTACATTGACAGAACTTGCTGTATCTGCTATACGTAAAGACTAGCCGTGCCCGCGGCTCCGCTCGCGTGAAGTTGATTCACTATTATCGTCACTGCGTATTTCTTATGTTACCTAACATAATTAAATATATCCTATAACCTGACCAGAGAACATATGTATTTTATAAAAAAACACATACATTTCTTCAGTGCTAAGCTCACTAACAGACAGACAGACAGAGAGACGTTGCGTTTTATATAGATTATAGATTTTTTTTGACAAATATTAAGTTAGGAATTAAAAAAAAAAACACGTAAATCGGATAAGTGGTTCTCGAATGATAAGCACACTATCGGACAGACAGACAGAGAGATTTTGCGTTTTATATATTATATAAGTTATGATTATTATTTTATAACTTGGCTCTCAGAACATATGTATGAATTAAAAAAAACACGTAAACCGGATAAGTGGTTCTCAAGTGACAAGCGCACCAACGGACAGGCAGACAAACAGAGAGACGTTACATTCTGTATATATTGTATTCTTTGTTACATGATGTTGTTCCATATTTAACGGTTTAGGCAGCGTATTGCAAGAGAATGCGCTAGCAGCAAACTCTTTTCCGACTTCATTCACTATTATCGTCACTGCTTATTTCTTATATTACCAAACATAATAAAATATATCCTATAACCTGACCAGAGAACATATGCATAAATCTAAAAAAATAGACGTAAATCGGATAAGTGGTTCTCAAATGATAAGAGCACTAACAAAGAGACAGTCAGAGAGTCGTTTCATTTTATATCTATTATAGATTATAGATTATTATTATTTTTATATAGCCTGGAAAGAGAACATATGTACGAATACAAAAAACACGCAAATCGAATAAGTGGTTTTCGAGTGATAAGCATACTAACGAACAGACAGGCAGACAGATGGAGAGACGTTACATTTTATATGTAATATTCTTTACTACATAATATTGTTCCATATTCAATGGTTTAGGCAGTGTATTGCAAAAGAACGCTAGCGGCAAACTTTTTTCCGACTTGATTCACTATTATCGTCACTGCTTATTCCGTATATTACCTAACTTATTAAAATATATCCTATAACCTTTCTAGAAAACATATGTATGTTTAAAAAAAAAGTACGTACACTGGATAAGTAGTTTTCGAGTGATAAGCGCAGTAACGGACAGACAAACAGACATATAGAGAGAAGTTGCATTTTATATATATAAGAGATGTAAACTCAGTATAACTCCAATTTCCATTATTTTACAATCAAAAATATCTATTCATTTCATAATTATGATCATAAATTGCTTTGTATTTGTATCAAATCACAACGATTGGAGAAAAAATATTATCTGAAGCTTGTGTACCAAATCTCTTCGGAATGATTTCATTGCCAACCAGCAAAGTAGTATTTCGTTTTACAAATTATAGCACAATAGAAAAATAATAACGTACTGGAGACTAACGTAAACTTATTGTTGAAGAGACAGGTAAACTAGACCGGGGATACATGGAAAATAGAGTTAAAAGGGAGCAAAATAGAAAATACTTCAAAATAAATATGTCTTGCGTAGTGTAACCAACACCATTTTACGTAATTTTTTGCAAACTATTATTTCAAAATCAATATCTTGGTATTGGTTGGAAGTATACAAAATTCTTCTTCGTGCCCGACTGCCTCCGCAAGAAGTCTATTATTTTACACCACCATGTATGTTTGTTCCTTATTCCCTCGTAGAGCCTAAACTTCTATTGGGATTTTAGTGAAAGCTCAAATAATGCGTTATCATTCAGCGGGTAACACCGGCTATATAGTAATAAAATAAATTCAAAATGATGGATGTCATTCATCCAACACTAAAAAAATATATCAAAATAAAGTACGTAATTAATCGGAAAAACCAAATATTCAAATGCATACACCTTTATACGAAAAAATATACGGATTCGCCACCAAGAAAATGTCAGGATGCCATTTCATCGGCATTAAAATTAAAAAAAAAGTCGTGAGGTATCAAGTTGAGTATCAAAAAAAGGCCATTTTACAAGGTAATTAAATTGTAGCTTTTATTTTTACTGTACGTTCATTTTGCATCACGCTACAAAACTCTTGTCAGAATAATAGTGGAGTTAATTGTAATTACATGTTTATCTCTCACGAGATCAGGCCTCTAAAGTCCATTTGTTTGTAGGTGATAGCACACAACATGGATTATAAACATTAAAATGTCATAAACCATAAGCGTCCGAAATTTCTCTACCAATTATTTGCATTTTTAGTTTTAATCACCTTTATTTTCTGTCATTATACAACCTTTTTCTAAAAAATATTTTATTACATGCCTTCTAAACTTTACAATAAGCCATATAACAACGCACTTCAAAGTTTATTTTAATGAGTAAATGATGAAACTAAAAATCTTATTTGTATGATAATGGCCTAAACGAGTACAATTAACAATTCTTAAGAACTAGAAATGTGTGTGTTATAAAGCTTAATGATAATAGGTACAATAAAATTATTTGGGATTTTAGCAGTTATTGGAATATAATTAACCAAAGTACTTATCGGTAGGTAGGTGCCTAAGTACCTAAGTATGCAGTAAAAATAGTCTAAGTATAAAAATAAAGCAAAAACCTATAATATGCTTAGTTCAAATCAGAACAGCAATAGCTTCAACTTTTAATTTTGCCTCGGTCAAACTTCACGGAGTCTGTAAATCTGCATTTTCTCAGCGAGAAAAAGCAATGATACTTAACATCCACGATGCCCTAGTGCATCAACGGCCAACAAGCCAAGTCCGTGAAATGGTGGAAACCTATACCAACATGACGGGAATTGGATCGGCAACTATTTATAGATTTCTAAAAGGAAGAAAACGCGATCTTTGCAACGAACCTCGGAATCACAAAGAAAAAGAGCCATTAGAGGTCGATGAAAACTTTAAAAAACGCAATAAGAAGAAAAGTACACTATTTTTTTTTATTAAAAAAGAAATAATACCTACACTACATAAAGTTTTGCAAGAAATCAGAGAAGACCAGGACTGACCAGATTTAAAAAAATGGAAATTATGGAAAATTCTTCATAATCTGAATTTTCGTTGGGGAAAACACAACAGAAAATCTGTTCTTATCAATAAAACAGAAATATTTGTTGGAGAAGAGAATATCTACGAGCAATCAGAAAATATCGAACCAAAAAAAGAAAATATTTTTTATTTAGATGAGACTTGGGTTAATGAGGGACACGCAGTGAAAAAAAAACCCTTCAGGAAAAGGTCGCAGGCTAATTATAGCACATATTGGTAATGAAAACGGATTTCTCGACGGTGGCTTGTTGGAATTCGAATCAAAGTTAAATGAAGAGATGACGGCCGATGTTTTTGAGGAGTACTTCCAACAAATGATTGAATGTATACCAGCAGAATCAGTTATAGTATTAAACAATGTTCCATACCATTCTCGATTATTATAACGACTCCCGACAAATTCATGGAAGAAAGCGGATGTTCTTCAATAGATAAGGGTAAAAAATTTCAAACCCAAAGATGGTAAGGCACATTTTAAGAGATACGCAGTCGATGAGATGGCAAAGGAACGGAATATCACAGTGCTTAGATTACCTTCATATCATTGCGAATTGAATCCCATAAAGCTAATTTGGGCAAAAATGAAACGTTTCTTTGCAAGGGAAACACAACTTTCAAACTTCAAGACGTAAGGCAATTATTACTCGCCGAAAGAGAGAAGATCAAAGAGAATAATTGAAAAAATGCCATTCGACGTCTTATAGAAGAAGAAAATAAAATGTGGAAACTTGACGATTACATCGAAGAAACTATGGAAATAAAACCCTTAACTATCAATCTAAAAAAATTGAGTCTTCGAATTTTGAAGATGATGATTGTTTTTGATTGTAACTAAAGTACTTATATATCGTCAATTATGAATTTGTATATACACATAGATCTATGGAATAAAAAATTTTAGTAATAAATCTTATATTTCTATAACTTTATTTTTAAGACAATTTTATTTATTAAACACTAAAAGCAGGTTACGCTCGGACGGCTATGCTACCCATGAACCCTCATTTACATTTTATGACTCTATTATATAGCAGAGGTTTTCTGCCTAAAATAGGGTGAACCCTTAAAAATAATTCAAAACAGGTCGCAAAATCCAGTAAAATGCATAAGAAATTTATTTTTTTTTTTTGGGCGCACCCCAATATGTATTTGCAACTACAATGAGAGAATTCTGCTATCAACTCCAAACAAATACACTTTAGTATTTTTATAAAAGAAAGTCTCGTTTTATTGTAGAGTATATATATTCTCATTGTATTTTCCATCTTACAAACTAAGACGTAATAGGTTTCTGTAGCCTATAGCATGGTAGTGGATCCGTTTTCATTTCAATGTTGTATTTTCTGGCAATTTTTAAGAGAAAAATATTCGACATGCCTCGTTACGTTTACTTATTCCAAGCAGGGTGCAACTGCGTCGTTCGAATCCTGCTGAATTACCTTTTGACTTAAATGAGGCATTAACAAAGGACTGGCAGAAGCAATGTGTCCTATTATTATTCTGTTGACCCTAAAATAACACGCCTTTTGCAGTTCTAGACTGAAACCTCATCTGTGGTTGCTGATTTTCTTTTTTCGCCGTTTCATTTTTCTGGAGAATTTGAGTTAAATCTCCAGTAGAAAGTACTGTTCTCTTTTCGCAGGACACTGGGTTTATGATCGACTCTTGGAATCATCTTGAAGTGGCTAGGTCGATAAAACAAAGTTAAAAAGAAATCTTAAATTTTGTACCATATACGCATACCTAGTACTCAAGCTGACACAGCAGCCACAAGCTGACAGAGTGGTTGGAATAGCCAACACTAACGGCAGGCAGTGCGATTTGCTACGGGTCAACCATAGACCTTATGTGCTTTATTGTAAAATAACTGAAAATAGGCAAAGCCCATATTTCAGCGTTGTGTATTCACTGTACTCTTATTCATCTGTCCATCCTGAAGCGCGTCTCGCCGTATCATGGCTCATTAGTCGGGCTAGGATCGACAAACAAGAGAACAGAATTTCTAGTACTTATTCCGGTACTTGCGGAACACGACGGTAAGATACAACGCTGAAATATGGGCTTTGCCTACTTTCAGTTGCTTTACAATAAACCACATAAGGTATGAGGTTGATCCCTCGCAAATCGCGCTGCCTGCCATTAGTGTTGGCTGTGCCAACCACTCTGTCGGCTTGTGGCTGCTATGTCAGCCTCCGATTAAGTACTAGGTATGCGTATTTGGTACAATTCGTTCTATCTAACCGTTGTGTTCCACAAATATCGGAATAAGCAATAAAAATTCTTTTCTCTTGTTTGTCGATCCTTGCCCGACTGATGAGCCGTAATACGGCGAAACGCGTCTCGGAATGGATGGACGAATAAGAAAACAGTAGATAGACTACGAAATATGGGCTTTGCCTATTTTCAGTTGTTTTACAATAAACCACATAAGGTCTGAGGTTGATCTCTCGCAAATCGCGCTGCCTGCCTTTAGTGTTGGCTGTGCCAACCAATCTGTCGGCTTGTGGCCGCTGTGTCAGTCTCCGATTAAGTACTAGGTATGCGTAATTGGTACAATTCGTTATATCTTACCGTTGTGTTCTGTAAGTATCGGAATAAGTACTAGAAATTATGTTCTCTTGTTTGTCGATGGTAACCCGACTGATGAGCCGTAATACGGTGAAACGCGTCTCGGAATGGATGGACGAAAAAGAGAATAGTGGATAGACTACTGAAATATGGGCTTGGCCTATTTTCAGTTGTTTTACACTAAACCTCATAAGGTCTGCAATCGCGCTGCATTTAGTGTTGGCTATGCCAACCACTAGGTATGCGTATTTGGTACAATTCGTTATATCTTACTGTTGTGTTCCGCAAGTATCGGAATAAGTACTAGAAATTCTGTTCTTTTGTTTGTCGATCGTAACTCGACTGATGAGCCGTGATACGGCGAAACGCGTCTCAGAATGGATGGACGAAAAACAGAACAGTGGATAAACTGCTGAAATATGGGCTTTGCCTATTTTCAGTTGTTTTACAATAAATCTCTTAAATTTTATCGAGATGAGAAAATATACTTTCTTTTCTTTACAGAATTTTTACCGTTAGCCATTTCCTTGTTTTTGCTCTTTTATTCTTATTCCTGGCACAGTTTTACGAAACAATTGTTACTGATGTCCATTTGCTTGTTTCATGCACCATATTAATCTTAGGCTACGACTTTTACCATACCTGTTATTTTTTTTCATCATTTTATCTCACAACTCTGCTACCAAAATTTCGTTATAAGATTTGACTGTAAAAATACAGATATTTGGAGAACAGTTTGATGCAAGAATACATTTTGGTTCACAGAGTTGTTATGCTGTAGAGAGGCACGATTATTAAAACCATTTTTTTTTACATAACCTTTACTATACATTTATGAAACTGGACAGAATATTTTCATTATTTAATATCTTGATATGAGTATGGACCACGTGACTTTCCTTTTTTGATAATATATTTTATAGTGAAAATAATCCATTTTCTAATGGGAAATAACTTTAAAAATGCAGCTACACCGATATTTATAACCAACATTTACCAAGACATAAGCTTGTCGTCTAATTCTTTATATTTCTATTAGCTCAGCCAATAAATACAATAGGTTCCTCATTACACTTTTTTACCACCAAACTAGGGGTATTTATATTGGTTTTTATGATCAATAAATCATTGTCTTAATTTTATCTATACCTTTTTTGTTCCATTTACTAGATTAATAGGGATTTTAATAAATAAGTTTTAATGGACCTAGTAGTTCCTATTTTTAAGCAAGGAAATATATGTTACAGTATGTAAATAGGTGATAACTAAATAATAGAAAGAAGCAGTAGTGTTTTTATAACTCGGACTGACTCTACAACTTACAAGAGCCGTCTTTTAAGTTTTTTGAAACGACCACTAGATGGCGCTACTGAGATGTGACATAACAATTGTTGTAAAATTTGATATTTGTTATTCTTAAAACAGTGCCAGCTCAGAAATTGGACGAGTAGTTTGTTTACAGTGAACGTTAAAAAACACAGATTTGTGAACAAGTGGAAATTTTACGTGAAGGTTTCCTTTGGATGATTTTTTTACGATTTGAACACCATTACTCAACAACAATACCTCGAATCAATTAATTGAAAAAACCTGGAGTTTACAAGTTAGAATGTTCTCAAAAAGCTGTTATATCGGTCAAGCCGGTAGGAACTTTGAAGTCAGGTACAAAGAACATCTTTGCTCCTTCAGACACGGAAAAACCAACTCTAGTTTTGCTAATTACTACTATTAACCATATAAAAGTGTTACATCCTGTACAAAAATCCCAAGAATTAAACTGGTTGGAAACAATAGAAATTTACAAACAGAATAAAAATAAAGAGATCGATATACTTAAGAACAATTAGAGTTGGGCTTTTCCGTATTATATGACCTATTATAAAATATGTAAATTAGCCTGCTTTATACACCCCTGTTCATCAGGCTGACCAGAAGGCAAAAATGTGTAAATCTTAAACGCGAATAGTTTGAGAAACAATGAAACGATTTGTGCCAAAATTTTTTTTTTCTGTTATTGTTTTTGTAAAAACTTAAAAGGTACCCCTCGTATAAGTTGCTGTTTTCCCACAAATAGTTTCCATAAAAATGAAGCTGCTCTAAAAAGATTAGCACCCTAGCAACATGGGACTACAACATATACACCATCTGCCAGAAAAGAATCAGAACTTTAATAGATATTTAATAAAGACATAAAAATCATAACAGTTAAAATTATTATTTTAATTGATACTCTCTTCATCAAATTCAGTGTTTGAGAACACCAATAGAGTCTCTAATTTTTTCTATGAGCGCAGCACACATGCGGCCGGAAAATCCCTAGAGCGGCCGTGAGCGAGAAAAGCGATTTACATTGATCTTGAATCACTGTAAGTTGTACACGGTGGGACACATAATCCTGGGAAAATGTACGAGGAGTAACAAGGTAAACCTCATACAGATGTGATGTATTAGCACGACGAGTATTCCTAACATGAGACGAAACTTGGATGTATTCTTGCGAACCGAAAGCTAAGCAACAATCAACTGTTTGGGTATTCCAAGATGAATGAAATCCAACAAAAGTGGGTCGTTCGTAGAGCACTTCCAAAAAAATGATCGCTTTTTTTATATGGATCTAGCATATGTGCTGCAGGAAAATCCCTAAAGTACTACAGAAGAGACACGTGTGCGGAAAAAGCGATTTACGTTGTTTTTGAATCACTATAAATTGTACTCGGTGGGAAACACAGCCCTGGGCAAATTATTCCAAAGGGACGAGATTCTCCATATAAAGGACTGTTTGAAAAGGGTTGTACTAGGAGTAACAAGCTGAACCCCATACGGATGTGAAGTATTAGCGCGACGTGTATTACTAGCATGCACCGCTCTGGGAGGAATTAAGCGGGCTACATCCATCGAACACTTTCCATGAAAATATCTGTAGAATAGACTCAAGTCGCCAACCGTTCTTCGATGTTCCAACAAATTAAGGCAGCCGGTTAATTCCAGGTCTCCAATTAGGCGAACAGCTCGTCTCTGAACAGAATCCACCAAATGCAGTGTATATTTGGGAGCAGAGACCCAAATATGGGAGTAATATTTCATAGTTGGTAGAATTTAAGCTGTGTACAGAATTAACAGTTGTTGTGGAGCGTAAAGCTTTCTGGTGCGAATGGAGTTCCCCGACATAACTATGCCAGGTTCAGCAACGTTAACTTTTTTAGAAAAATCTGTCGCCTGGATTTTTGTAGCGATAAATTCCATTTGGTTACTGTCACCTCAAAATAGAATTTCTTCCAGGTCTTTGTTAAGTTGAATGCCTTCCTACTGTGTGCGGATATTCGTCTGAGTAGCCGATATCCGAGCATTCATAGTGAATGAAGAAATAAGCGTACTGTCATCTGCAAAACTGTAGATTGGATTCTCGGTGTTTTCCAGCAGATCGTTAATGTAAATGAGAAAGAGAGTAGGAGACAGTATGGGGCACACCAGCGTTGATAGTGAAGGTGTTAGAAAGAAATCCGTCGACTGCCACTCATAAAGAACGCTCTCTGAGGATCCACAATCACAACTTTTCAGACATACCAAAAGAGCGTAGCCTAGCCAACAATTCATCGTGCCAAACACGGTGGAATGCCTTGGATATATCAAGAGCAACCGCTCTTCCAAACATGTGTTACATAGGTCAGAAGATCTCCTGTTAATTTATGTTTACGAAAGGCATATTGTTGGTCGCTAATAATATTAAGTCCTTGAAGATATTTTAGAAGATTTTCCTTTTCCATGACTTTCGATATTATTGAAAGCAGTGCAACTGGTGGGTAGTTATTGGCAAGGTCTTTTTGTCTTTTTTAGATATTGGCTGAACTGTGGCCCATTTCCAGCAAGAAGGAAATATTCCCTTCCTGTAAGATAGGTTGAAAAGTCTACAGAAAACTGGTGTTAGTTCCCTCGCACAGTTTTTGAATAATATGACAGGTATTCCGTCAGCGCCAGAAGCTCTTTTGGTGTCTAGCTTCATTAAAATACGTTTTTTTATGATTCGCTGTCTGAAGACAATATCGGGCATCCTTGACTGAACTATGGAAATAGTAGGTGGTGTTTTTTCTTGGGAACTGACGGCAGAATGGGAAGCAAAGGGTTTAACTAACAAGTTCGCTTTCTCGACTTGTGTTATTGCAATATAATTATCTGGCCGTGTGAGTGGTGGTATGTTGGATTAGGTGAAATTTTGACTAACTGCCTTAGCGACTGACCAAAAGGACCTGGAATTGTTGGGACAGGCGAGAAGTTTGTTTCTAATTCGTTGATTATGTGCCTCCTTGGTTTCGTCGATAATGGCGTTAGAATTTTCACGCCATTTTCGGTAAGTAAGATGTTTAGACGCAACAGCTTGTTTGCATTTTCGGTCAAACCAAGGCTTGCCGTTTGAAGGCTATTTTTTCGAAAAAGGGATGTAAACTTCCCTACCAGCCAGAATAACATCGGAAAACCCTTGGCGCAGTCCGATAGGTCGTCAGATCGAGAACAAACGTCTAACCAAGGGAAAGTTCGAAAATATTCCATGAGTTCTTCCCATTTGGCAGACTTGTAGGGCCAAATCTTACGTGGTTTAGGCGCCTCTCTGTCACTGGTTGGTAGGATACCCGATGTCGAAAGCAGTTTATGGTCGGAAGAACCTAACGGAGGATTTACGGTAACCGTGTAAATCTCTGGATTGGTGGTTAAAAATAAATTAGGAAGACTGGCGAACTCCTTGTCTCGATCAGGGATCAGTGTTGTTTCGTCAATAAGCCACAGCTGATTGAGAATGATTCGGCTTCACGACCTTGTTCGTCGGTAGTATTCGAATACATAAGCCAGTTGATATTGTGGACATTGAAGTCGTCAAGGATGGCAATTTCGGCATTTGGATAATTTGTAACTGATTGATGGTGTCTGCAAGAGAAGCGAAAAGTGTTCTAAAGTTAGTATCACTTGGGGGTCGATAAAGGATGTAGATGAGCCTTGTGGTTCGTTGAATCGTTATTTTTAACCACATAACATCAAAGTTTCGGGACTCCAGAGCTTCCTCTCGTTGGCGAGAAAGTTCGTTTCCGACAAAAAGATAGATTCCAAAGTTGCGCCTAAATCGGGAATAGAAGTCGTACCCAGGATAAATCTAGTTGACTGTGCTAGTCGATGAACTGGCCCTGGTTTCACAAAGAGCGAGTACATGAGGTTTATTTAGTTTCTTTAGAGGACCTGAGAACAGTTAATGCTGAATGATATATATCAATTTGTTTGCCAGAGGTCATGGATGAAATCAGGAACAACAACCGAAAATATCGCATTATTCTTCATCATGACAACGCCAGCTCTCACACAAGACGTCAAACACTGGTTTGACGGTAGAAAACTTCGAATTAATATCTCATTACCCGTATTCACCTGATTTGTCGCCTAACGACTTCCTTTTATTCCCGAATGTCAAGAAAAAATGCCTGGATAGCGATTTTCATCACCTAAAAACGCTGGTGAATCCTTCCAAAATCATGTTTTTGAGATAACAACATCAGAGTGGAAAAAATGTTTCGAGAATTTATTTGAACACATGCAGAAGTGTATAAATCTTAAAAACGAATATTTTGAGAAATAATAAAACGATTTTTACCAAAAAAGTTTTTCTTTCATTATTTTTGTAAAAAATTAAAAGGTAGCACTCGTAGTTTGGTTTCTTTTTGGACACAGGATGTAATTAATTAAGGCATACGGTCCAGGAGATGAAAAGTATATTTACATCTTCTTATAGCTAAAATATTTAATATGTATACAAACATATTTTTAAACACATTTCGCCCACATGAATTAATAAAACGAGATTTACGTGCAATTACCTTCTCCGGTGATAACAACAAAAATAAATTTTAATAACTAACATCACCTAACAAACATGTTACACTGTTTATTTTATTAAAATTGTTTAGTCAACTTTTAGCTGCTCACAATTTATGCAGGAATTCTCAAGCACCAGGTGCTACGGAAACATTCGCAGATAACAGAAAGTTTAACAACAGAGGCCTGCAAGAAAATTTGCCTTGGGCTAACAGAACACAAATAGAATTTACCATTAAAACATTTAATGTGGTAGAACTGAATGTAGTTATGTCGGGAGATACACGTACTTTCTTTTCAAAAACTCAAAATATTATTTCGAAGATGAAACCTGAAAAACAAGCTTCACAACAGCTTTAAATAATTTGCAAAGCTCAAAATTGACAGTCGAATTTTTCGCCTACGTTTGTACGAGACATTTTCAGGAATCTTTATTTTTTGAGATTAGAACACTAAATGAGCTCGAAGAAGCACAGATCAAATATTTATACAGTTCATTACATTGTGGCACAGTGTAATCTGTGCATTGACAGTTGATTCATCTTCTAGTTTCTCCTACATACGCCTTTTGCTACGTATACTATTATGATTTACTGTTTCCCGTTAAATGTCACAGTTCAAAAATAAATGAATAAATGTAAGAATAATTGTATTAGTGACAATCTTAGGAGATTACAACAAACAACCGGTCCAGTAAAACAGCCTAATAACTGACCGATGCACACAGAGGTATTTTGAGCGTTTTAGGAGGCCATAAATCGATTTCCTAAAGCTTGCCCCAGGTGGAAAAAATTTGCTACCTAAAAAATGTTGAATAGGCATAGAACAATTGGCAATCCCTTCCGTTATCCATTTGACAGCGCGCGCACCGGAGTCTCAGTCGGAATTTAATCGTCGCTCTGTGTGTTCGTTTCTCTTCTCGGCATTCGTTACAAAACAATTATTTAAAAGAGTGGTTTTTCTTTTTTGGAGTTTATCTTGAAGAAAATTGTGAAAGATTTGAATATTATAGATAAGAGTGCATACATTTTTATTTATATTTTTTTTTAATAATTAGTAATGTTTTAAGGGTAGAAATTGTTACTCGAAATTGTTGTGCGCAAACCCGTTTTGCGGTATTTAAAAAGGTATTTGTTATACTTCAGAGTGCGTTCTAGTGGTTTTATTGGTTTTAACGAAAGAAAGAGTATTTGCACTAATCGAATATATCAATATTAGCCGTGATGGAGTAGTAACGCGTAGGCATATAGATAAAATGCAGGAACAAACCCAAATTTTAAAGAAAAATAGAAATATCCTGAGAATTATATGTTATCGCAAGATGAATATTGTGATAAGCAGAGGAAAGAAGTGAAGCATTTGAAGACATAATTCAAGAAAAAGTTGACAGAAGCGCATAAAAAACATTTTTTAAAAAAAAAAAAGAATGGTTACAAGGAATATTTGAAATACCTAGGGTAAAACGCCGTTCTTCTGGTCGACCAATAAAATCATTTGAAGAATCAAGTGAGAGGAGCAAACGTAGAAAAACAGGGGAAGCACGCAGTGCTATAGATAAAGAAGTAATAATGCTTTCTGCTCAAACATCCGTAAAGTTCTGGAAAGAGAATTGCATCCAGTATTCTAAAAGACATAATTAACTCTCGCCGGAAAACTTCATCCAATAGTCGCTCTCTCAATGTTTGTAGAAGCTGACCTCCCAAGGAGATAGTAAGAAATAATAAGGAATAGTAACAAGAAGCATTATCTGAATCATATCGTGTTACAGCAAGCAAGAAGAAATTGTTATCCGGCGAAAGAGGCTTATCGGGTAACTGAAACATATCCTGAAATTAACTTACCACATTTATTAGATCACAAGGCTAAACGCTTGGCCACATATTTGGAGGATATACTAAAATAATTAAATCTAGAAGAGCGTCAATCAGTGACGCTCATTTCGAAATGGAGAGGTGACGGATCGCAAAAGGCACAATTTAAGAAAAAAATGCAAGAAGAAGATGCAATTGACAGCAACAATTTTTAAAGTTGCTTTGTTCTACTACAATTGATTTGCGGAACAAACAAGAAAGTTATTTGGCAGTATCCAGCTACCTCTTCGCCACAATACCATCTGTCAATTACAATTAGATTTGTTAGAGAAACAGTGGATATTACAAAATTCTTAAATTACTTACATAAAAAATACAGTAAACGCTTTGGTAAACAGCGAATTCGTACAAGAGAGAGACATCTCTTTTTCCATAAAACATATAATGACGCTTACTATGGCCGATACAAGAAATAACGTCAATATAAGTGCATGACTGTTTGGCCTGCCCGTATTACACGCTAGAATCCGATTATTTGTATTCTCATTTGTCATACAAGCTTCTTGTGCAAGAGTTGCAGCTAAGATCAAACAGTGACAATGAAATTGTCAAGCAAAAAGAGGCAGAAATATAAGCAAAATTCAGAGAGCAAACGGGCTTAATCATAGATGTGCCAAAAGCTGAATTTGGTAACACCAATGATGGCAATATAAGTAGGAGATTTTTTTGCCAATCCAGAGGTGGCCGCTAAAATTACCGGTGTCGACTTCAACCTCATAAATCACTTGAAAGTGATTTTGGAAGTAATATCGAGTGGTCATAAAGTCGACTTGAAAAAATTTACACACTGTGGATATGAGAATGTCAAAATTTATGTGGAGTTGTATCCCTGGCATCTCATGACTCCTACGATGCACAAAATATTAATTCGCGGTGCAGTAGTAATGGAAAAGGCATTTCTGCCCATTAGATTACTGTCCGAAGAAGCAGCAGAGGCGCGAAACAAGTACTTTCGACTGTACCTGAAAAATTTCCTAGAAAATTCTCAAGAGAAGGATGCAATTTAGATATCCTCAACAAATTTTTGTTCAGCTCGGCTCCCTTAATATCTAGTATAAGGTTAAAACCCAGAAAAAGATCTATGTCATTTAGTAAAGAAGTAATACAAATGCTTGTTTCTGCTGAACCCAATATTAACGACGAAAATTCGGAAGAAGAAGAGAAATCCGCTGTAAAAGAAGCCGAGGAATGGATCTCGGGCGTGGACGAAGAAACGTGGGATTCTTCATCGTGAATAATTATTTTTCTAATTTTTATTTAAGTCAACATGGTTTTTTTCTCGATATACTGTTTCTTTACATATTAAAAATCTATTTTTTTTTTCAAAATATGCACTCCAAAAAGCTTTGACTGCCATATTTAGAAATAAAACCCGATTTAAAATGCAAAAAATTTATTTTGGCCGCATAAGACGCTGATCTTATTAGAAACTCCCTAAGATTTACCTCGGTACTCCTTGAAGTTTATTGCTGTCTACGCAATTTATTCCCAGTGAACTTTACTCCTGGCAGATCGTTTGAGATGAGTAGACACAAAGGCAAATGAAAATATTGTGGATATCTGTTTTAAAATAATGAATCAAAACCAAAAGAAAATATATTATAGATGAGAATGAGATTTTTTTTTACAGGTGCTACAGGGAAGTCCCTAAAGCGCTCCAGGAGCGGAATGTGTGCGGAAAAAGCGACTCACGTTGTTCTTGAATCGCTGTAAATTGTACTCGGTGAGTAACATAGCCCTGGGCAAATTATTCCAAAGGGATAATATTCTCCATATAAAAGACTGCTTGAAAAGCGTTGTACGCGGAGTAACAAGCTGAACCTCTTACGGATGTGATGTATTAGCGCGAAGTGTATTTCTAACATGCACCGCTCTGGGAGGAATGAAGCTTGTAGAACAGGCTCAAGTCGCCAACCGTTCTTCGATGTTCCAGCGAATCAAGGCCGCCAGTCAGTACCGGGTCTCCAATCAGACGAACAGCTCTTCTCTGAACAGAATCCAACAAATGCAGTGTGTGTGTTCGGGAGCGGAGCCCCAAACATGAGAGCATAGTTGGTCGAATTTGAGCTTTGTAAAGAATTAATAGTTGTTGTGGAGTGTAAAGCTTTCTGGATTGAAATAATATTCCCAACTTTTGAGAAGCTGTCCTTGCTATGTCTACAACATGTTCATGCCAGGACATATTTGCTCCCAAATTAACGCCCAACAAATTGAGTGACGATGCTAGGGGAATGGAGTGCCGCGACATAACTATGTCGGGTTCAGCAACGTTAACTTTTTTAGAAAAAAACTGTCGCCTGAGTTTTTGTAGCGTTAAATTCCACCTGGTTACTGTCACCCCAAGACAGAATTTCTTCCAAGTCTTTGTTAAGTTGAACATTGTTGAAAGTTGAAATAATGAATTACTTATTAATAATTTATTAACCACTTTAAGGGAAAAAATAAGAACAATAGTGCGTAAAGTATCCAATAAATTACAGATGTTATACCAAATGGTAACAGAGATGTAATAATAATAAATTAAAATCATGCACCGAATTAAAATCAAAATTGTAATTGCATGTGCATACTACCGCAGTTTCCAGGAAACGAGGATCCAGGAGCAATTTGTCAGGCAAGGATTCCCGGAAATAGCAGAAATGCTACTCCAAAATTGTAAACTCGTAATAAAATTGCACACGTGTCACCATAGACTACTAATCAATTAAATAAGTCAGTTAAATAATAAATCAGGTAATACATTAGTTATTGAAGGTATATTGTATGATTCATAGAAAGAAAATTTGGCCAAGGCCTCAAGAAGAAAAATTAAATCAATAAGAACTCTGCTGGACTCGTACTGGAACTCATCACGTGGAGTGTAACTCTACCGCTTGAATCTGCAGTAAAATATTAAGTGTAATAACACACGTAGTCGTTATAAAATGCAGTATATCTGAAAAATCCTAACACTTTTTACACAAATACAAATAAACAGCAAAAATTCAACATAAAAACGCTGAACTGAACTCTTTTGTAAAATAAAAGTTACCAATTAAATGCTGAGGCAATTAAAATATTTTACAGCAATAAACTACCCAAGGTTTCTTTACCCATAAACAGGAGCAGGACGTACGGGCAATTTGTTCAAGAATATTTTACGTACACGATGGTTGTTTAACTTCTCCAGATTCAATCAACTACATCACACCCAAAAAATAAACTGCCAATGTGCCTTGAAAATTCTCCAGGTTGAATTCAACGGCTCTCAATAAAGACCGTATAAAGTTGGCACTACACTTCAATTTTTACCACGACGAGGTTATAGAGGAAATAGTCCTTGTTTCGGCAACCACTAAATAGCAAACAACGGCATTAATAAGTTTGCCCGACATACTATAAACGATAACACAGGCCACCAAAAAAATAATTTGTAAAAACTTTTTAAACCAATACATCTAAGTGTTATGTATTTTTGGGTGCTGAAACCGTATCTGGTATCAGTTTTTTTGTATCATCCATAGTTCTCTCACAATATGACATCGATTAAATTTCAAAATGTGGAAAATTTGATACATAAAAAATAAAAACTTAAACCGTACTTTTTTACTTACGATGACATATTTCACTTCAATGCGAATATTTTAGGTGCTTATTTTTTTGTATTTCCTTTCCCTTTTCTCTGTGAAGTTTCTTGTAAAGCTTTTTCTCCGATGTGATGCATTTTGTTGTTCTCTATGAAGTGACCAACAGTAATCGCCCATCAAGTTGATATTCCACCGTCCCTGGTACCGTAAGTTTTTAGGAAAAATGTCAAGATGGTTGTGCAAGAAATGGACTTTAAGGCTCATTAGACAACCCATATTTTTGAACTTGTCTATCATATTAGCTACGATAAGTTCATAGTTAGGTTCTTTCACATTGCCCAAAAACTTAGTCACAACTTCTTTAAACGATATCCAAGCCTCCTTTTCCTTTATAATCACCCTTGCTTCAAAGTTGGAATCAAACATCATTTTACGAATATCAGGCCCAACGAAAACCCCTTCTTTCAGTTTGACTTCTGATAAATGAGGAAATGTTTTACACAAATATTTAAAACATTCACCATCTTTAGGCAAGGCTTTCACGAAATCATTCATTCACTAACTTTGTGTGCAGTGGTGGTAGAAGAATCTTTTTTGGGCCTACTAAAGTTTTATGCAGAATGTTTTTCTCGCCAGGTGTTTTTTCTTACGGGCCATTGTTTTTTGGAACAATGTTGATCCCTTGCCCTGCTGTCCCACTTACATATAAAACATGGAAACTTTTGTTGACCAAAGCTCATACAGACAACTTTTAAATCTCTAGATAGCATCCAATCGTGAGCTAGATAGTTAATTTGCTGTAAAATCATGTTAAGATTTTCATCAGTATCCTTCATATGGACTGAATGAGCAACATGCAGTGAAGCATAAGTATTTCCCTTGTGTAACAGAACACCTTTAAAACTAGTTTTTGATGAGTCTATAAAAAGCCTCCAATCTTCCTTCTTGTACTCAATGCCAAATTCGTTCATTAGACTACCAATATCATGGCAGTAAACCAAGTCCACTTCCTGCTTGAAAAACTGAACGAACTGTTGATCTCTTGTTCTATAATGGTAAATAGATGTTCCAAATTCCAATAAATGTTTTTTCTTTCAGCCTAGGATCAAGCAATTCTGCTTTTTCCTTAGTCACCCAATTCTCTCACTAAATCATTTAACTCAGCTTGTATAAACCAGTGTGGTTTTAAATTTTCTAGAGAATATTGAAACTCAACATCATCCGGTCGACTTTCATTAAATTCGGGACTGGACTGTAAAATGTCATCAATAGACTGAGGTGATCAGGGACAAGAAGTCCTGGTCCATGTCCTACCGGCCGATTAGCTGAAGTAGAGTTAGGACAGACAATTACTTTCTTATTTTTGAAGTTATATCCAGAAACATCAACGCTGCAAAAATAACAATCATTTGAATAATTTTCTTGCTCTCTCTAAACCTTGGGTACTGCATATCGAAGTCAGTAATGTTTCTTTGATGTTTTAACTACAAACTCACCACATATATAACAAAAAATGTTGGGAGAGTTTTTACAACCACGACTAGCCATACTCTGAGGATGAATTAAAGCACATGCGAGATTATATTAACTGGAAGAAAACAAACAGCTTTTATCGGAACTGCCAACCTAATAACATTTGATTTTTCTGCCAACCTTATAAAATTCTGATTTTATTGCCAACCTAATAACATTCGAATGATAAAAAATAAACTTTCCACATTTTAAATATTCAAATGTGAAAAAATTTGTGGGTGATACGACTTTTTTATTATTATTTTCGGGCTCAGCACACCAAAAAACATAGTAATCAGGTAAAATTATTAAAGAAGTTTTTTGATCGTTGGCCTGTGTAATGCTCCTTCGTGGTTCTAGCTTCCTTGACATCTAAGTAACCCTGCACAATTCACACGTCTACATCTAGCCATTCCTCACACATTCTTTACAAGAGTTTGAAGATACTATCTCACATAAAGTAGGCACTGCCGGAGACCTAATTTATAAAACTATGGCAAAATAATACTAAGGAAGAAAAAAATATATATAAACACATATACCTGAAAATAGAAAATACTTAAATTTATATTGGTTCCCCTTATCTCAACTTCCATTTCGACAATAGGCAGGTTAATGTTATGAAATGTGGTGAAAGCCATGATAACTCCATGGAAAAATCTGGAAAAAATCCAGACACAGGAAAACAACTAAATGAGTATTGTTTTCTTCTTTCTCTATACTCTTCAGTGAGTTCGATAACTTTGCTCTCGGCAATAATCGTACGGCACACATTTGCCAACAAATAACCGTAGGTTAACATGAGACAATAGATGACAAAATGGCGTCTGAAAAAGGTAAATTAAACCAAGGATAATGCAGACAAATCAGATTAAGGTTGAAAATTTATTAAACTCCATAAATTTTAGTGAAAATCATGTGAAAAACATGAATATGTCATTAAACAGTATTTGGCAAAAGCATGTTAGTGCATGCATATAAAAAGACGTTTATGTCCCTTTTAATTTAGGTTTTCTTCCCTTTATCACTCACACTCAAACATTAATACACACAAAATAGGTCAAATAATAATTATCAGTTGTTCTATGCTGGCCACAAATGATTGAAGTGCAGGAAAAATTACTTAAAATGAAAATATTAAGTCATGTGCAAGTTGGACTTGTGCAATTAGTGTACGTATCAGTACGTTGATTGCTTTTAAAATAAAAATTTTTGTTACGGAAGTATAAAATACCCCCAAATAAGTTTTCAACAAAGTTTTATTCTGATCTTTACTGAAAACTGATGACCTTGAAATATTTGTTTTTTTTATATACCAGATAAATTAGACAGGCCAACGATGAAAAAACTTTTTTAATAATTTTACCTAATTCCTATGTTTTTTGGTGTGTTAAGTCCGAAAATAATATTAAAAAAGTCGTATCTCCCACCAATTTTCTACATTTTAATATTTAAAATGTAAAAAGTTTATTTTTTATCATTCGAATATTATTAGGTTGGCAATAAAATCAGAATTTTATAAGGTTGGCAGTAAATTCAAATGTTATTAGGTTGGTAGTTCCGATAAATGTCACAGCTGTTTGTTTTCTTTCAGTTAATATAAACTCACATTGCAGTGTTTAACCCATGTGCTGTAATTCACACCCAAAGTATGGTAATCGTGGTTGTAAAAACTCTTCCAACACATTTAGTCATATACGTGGTGAGTTTGTAGTTAAAAAACATCAAAGAAACATTACTGACTTTGTAAAAAAAGTATACTTTGAATATTTTGGTGTAGAAATCGGTAAAACTTTGGGCTCCTCACAAAGTATGTTATGTTTGTGTCGAGGTCTTAGGAAATGGTATAAGAAAGAATAGAAAGCTTTTAGATTTGCAGTACCCATGGCATGGAGAGAGCAAGAAAATCATTCAAATGATTGTTATTTTTGCAGCGTTGATGTTTCTGGATATAACTCCAAAAATAAGAAAGTAATTGTCTATCCTAACTAGGACATGGACCAGAACTTCCTGTCCCTGAGCCACTTCAGTCTACTGATGACCTTTTATAGTCGAGTCCCGAATTTAACGAAAGTCGACTGGATGATGATGAGTTTCAATGTTCTCTAGAAAATTTAAAACCACAGTTGTTTACACAAGCTGAGTTAAATGATTTAGTGAGAGATTTGGGTTTGACTAAAGAAAAAGCAGAATTGCCTGGTTCTAGGCTGAAAGAAAAGCATTTATTGGAATCTGGAACATCTATTTACCATTATAGAACAAGAAATCATCAGTTTGCTAAGTTTTTCAAGCAGGAAGAGGATTTGGTTTACTGCCATAATATTGGTAGTCTAATGAACGAATTTGGCATTGAGTACAAGAAGGAAGATTGGAGGCTTTTTATAGACTCATCAAAAACTAGTTCAAAAGGTGTTCTATTACACAACGGAAATACTTATGCTTCACAGCTTGTCGCTCATTCAGTCCATGTGAAGAAAACTTACGAAAATCTTAACATAATTTTACAGAAAATTAACTATCCAGCTCACGAATGGATGCTATGTGGAGGTTTAAAAGTTGTCTCCATGATCGCAAAAGGGATTTACAAAGTTTCCATGTTTAATATGACCGGGAAGAAACACTTTAACCCCTGGCGAGAAGAACATTTTGCATAAACTTTAGTAGACCCAAAAAGGATTCTTCTAACACCACTACACATCAAATTAGGCTTAATGAAACAATTTGTGAAAGCCTTACCTAAAGATGGTGAATGTCTTAAATATTTGTGTAAAAGATTTGCCCATTTATCAAAAGCCAAACTGAAAGAAGGAGTTTTCGTTGGGCCTGATATTCGTAAAATGATGTTCGATTCCAGCTTTGAAGCAAGGATGATTACAAAGGAAAAGGAGGCTTGGATATCATTTAAAGAAGTTGTGAGTAAGTTTTTGGGCAATGTGAAAGACCCTAACTATGAACTTATCGTAGCTAATATGATAGACATGT
Organism: Pachyrhynchus sulphureomaculatus; assembly: GCA_019049505.1. NCBI lineage: Eukaryota > Metazoa > Arthropoda > Insecta > Coleoptera > Curculionidae > Pachyrhynchus > Pachyrhynchus sulphureomaculatus. Next base: position 24,548,998 of record CM032452.1, on the reverse strand, counting down.
TCAAAAATCTGGGTTGTCTGATGACCCTTAAAGTCCACTTCTTGCACAACCATCTTGACTTTTTTCCTAAAAACTTAGGCGGTGTGAGTGAAGAGCAGGGGGAACTATTCCATCAGGACATAAAGGAGATGGAGAAACGGTACCAAGGACAGTGGAATATCAACATGATGGGTGATTGTTGTTGGTCACTTCATAGAGAACATTAAAATACATCACATCGAAGAAAAAGCTATACAAGAAACTTCACAGAGAAAAGGGAAAGGAAATACAAAAAACAATAAGCACCTAAAATATTCGCATTGAAGTGAAATATGTCATCGTAAGTAAAAAAGTACGGTTTAAGTTTTTATTTTTTATGTATCAAATTTTCCCTATTTTGAAATTTAATCGATGTTATATTGTGAGAGAACTGTGGGTGATACAAAAAAACAGATACCAGATACGGTTTCAGCACCCAAAAATACGTAACATGTATGATGTATTGGTTTAAAAAGTTTTTACAAATATTTTTTTTGTTGGCCTGTGATAATTTTCGTTCAATCTACACCCTGTGGAGAATATTCCAGATTTTTTTTAAAGTTTTTTGATCAGTACTGTTCAAGATAAGAGGAGGGACAGCGATTTTTCGCGATTTTTTAAATATAATACAAAGAAAATTGTATGCAAGTATTAAATTATATATATTTTTGAACTCATGTTTTTACAAGCTTTCATTTAACATCCCACTCGATGACCTGGTAAACTTTTCTTTTCACTTCCGATTTCACCACTCAAAACTAACCCCTTAAGTCAAAATTTAACGTTCAAAACTACACGGCTCTCATGAGGCCATCAATTCCTATATTAGCACCAAATTTAAACTTTCTATGTCAAATAGCTTCAGAGAAAATCGGGTGTGACAGACGTACGCACAGACACCGAAGTGACTGACACTAGAAATATAATATCGTTCCAGTATACAACTTATATATGACGCTAAAGGTAAATATTACTAGGATAATACATAATTCTATTTGATAAACTCTAGAGCAGCCAGTAAAGTAAGGATTAATCTACCGAAAAATTTTAATTCAGCTGAATTTTTACACAGATCTTTACTCTAGCATTCCCCTATGGTATCACGTATACTGTTACAAGGTCAAAGGTTACGAAAATTATATATTTCTGCTATCTCGCTTCCTATTGGTCGGATGGTAATTAAGGTCATTATATAGATTGTTGATTAAATAATTCTCTACAAAAAAGGTAATATACAGTTTTTGCGATCGAATCACCGTTGTTACGTAATACGGCTTACAAATCATCAACTGCATATAGAATGCAGCAATAACAGCGATGAACTAATTTCCACACTACATTTAAGGGGAAATATTAGGCGTGTTTTTTTATATGGTGTCCCCGGTAGATTTAATTCGTGCTGGATCAAATTATGGTTCTTCCTCATCATCTTCAACCTTTGATTCTTCTTTTTCTTCATCTTATTCATTAACACCTCATCCAAATATATAACCCAAAGTTTTGGCTTTAGGATAGCTTCGTTCAACACCTCGCGTTCAAAGTTGGTCATGAAGAGTTTGGTTGTCGCTAGCGGTAGGGGTGATCTCATTGCCGCGCCCTCGATTAGTCTGTAAATTGGGGTTGTCAAACAAGAAATATGTACATTTTTTTTAGTTTGTTGAAACACGAATCGAAAGTGCGCGAAATAAATATTTTTTTATCATATACTACTATGTTCAAAAATAAGAGGACCGTTTTGTTAAATACATGCGTTCTTTCTATTTACTAAAATTGTTAACAACATTTGACAAGATTTTCATGACATTTACTATATTAGATTAGTGATAAAAGCGTATTTTGTAATTATGAAAATTTCTTGTTAATTTATAAAATGAACAAATCTACTGAGAAAAAAACTGTATTGAATTTTGTCTTAAAAATGAAATTTCTTGTACCGATAAAATAAAAATGCTAAAAAAGTGTTACTCTGACCAATGTTCAACAAAATCAAAAATTTTCAAATGACACAAATTGTTTAAAGAGGGTAAAGAAGAAATTGAAGATTAACGGCATTCTAACTGATTATTTCACGCAATCACCTTAGAAAATATCAACAAAATCAAAGATCTTGTATTCAGTGGTCGCCATTTAACTATTAGAGATTTTGGAGGTCCTACTAAAAGACAGGTTTAGAGAGAGAAATCAAGGGGTAGGGCGCATCAACTGCAACGATCATTTAGCGTCCGAATATTTTGATGATTTATACTATGAAATTTATTTTCTTTAAGAATTCATCAATTTGTCTGTGAATGGTGTTATAAGATCGGATAATCAATTTTAGGTTGAAAGGAATGTGATGCTTATCACGAATAACAGAAAAGTGTGTTGTGATTCAAAAATATGTTTCTTACTAAGTGGTAGATGACATGATGGACAATTGGGGTGATCCTCTTTGTTTAGAAGGAAGGAGTGGGTCTGATATGTATGGCCGATGGCCAGTCTTCTGACAATGGTGTTTTCCTTTCTATTCAGTGATTGATAATGTAATGGAGGACAAACATCAGTTTTTGAGTTTCCAGAGTTTATTACTGGTGTCCTCAAGGTCCCACTGTAATTGAAATAATTTTCTAAATTGCTGAAATAGAAGTTTTATGTAATCTCTTAGAGAGAGAAGCCATTCTTGCCACAGGTCAGGACAGGTTTATTAAAGATTGCTGGAAGTGTGCACGAAAGAAATATAGTGCAACTTAACAAATAAAAAAAGAAAGGGTAAGTAGACTTCATAATTTACAAAAAGTTATCAGTGCATGTGATTAAAAATTTATTAAAAGAATTAAGTGAAATATTAAGTAACAATGTGACAGTAGAAAAAAGGACGAATTATTTCATGATAGGCTATCAGGAGACATATGGGAAAATGGAGTGCATGACTTTATTTTAGACATCATAACCAACTAAGTGAAGTTTTACGAGAATGATATCAGAGGTTAAAAATTCTTTAAAAAAATGTAAGAATCTTGTCTCCGATTCGCTAAAATTTAAATTAAATGTGAGTAACCCGACCATACCAAAATTGTATTGCTTACCCAAAATTCACAAACCTGGAAAAGCAATGCGACCCATTGTTTCATCGGTCGGATCACCCACATATTTAATATCCAAATGGTTATCAAAAGAACTTGAGAAGTTACCATTAAATACTTTCGCAGTGAAGAATTCGTTAGAATTCATTAATAAAACAAAAAATCTAGTTGATGTTAGTTCTTTGTTCCCAAGTGTGCCAATTCCACAAACTTTACAATATCTCGAAGAATTACTTAGAATGAATGACTTTGAAGACGAAATTATTTGTGAATACTTAACATTATCTAAACTTTCTATGGAACAAAATTATTTCCAATATAATAATCAATTTTATGTTCAGAAAGAAGGAACAGCTATGGGTAATTGCTTGTCACCTTTCATAGCCAATTTATTCATGAGTAAGTTTGAAATCGAAGCCAGTCAAGAATTCGAATATTTCCCAAGAGTATGGTATAGGTACTAAGTTTAACTGAGATGAAAAAATTTGTTTTCCACGCTAAGATTAGCAAAAAATATAGAAATTATGTTACATGCGGAAAACAAGCAACGACTTTTCTAATTAGAAATTACAAACCTTAAAATGATAAAAAAAAACAAATCTGCAGTCCGTAAATGACAAGCATAGGCCTGTTAATAACAATGGGCAAAAAAATGATCTAGATTGTACAAGTGGACATTCGAATCGTACAACAGTTACCAACAGAGAGGTCAACAAAAACTGTAGATAAACAAACAAATGAATTAAAGTGTAATTTAAGCTACGCACAAGTAGGTGAAGCTGTTCAAAACGGGCAAAGAATTCAACCTCTATCGTAAAAAACTTCCATCGAATAACGAATCGAAAGAAAATAACTTGTAATCTTCTTTTCAGGTAGAATTTTCAATAAATTTCTAAAAAAGACTTCAGAATCCCGATTTGTGGTCAGCTGAAATAACAGTAATAAGATTTTGTATTTCGAAAAAAACTTTTTACCAAACTCAACGAAACTAGACCAACGTAACAAGAATACTAACTGCACCGGCCATCACTAACGCTAATTATAAAGTTAATCATAATAACAATGCACTTAGGAAATTCTTTCGCACCAAACAAACCAGCCTCGACACAGCAACAGTGAAAGCAGACAAAAACTACACCCAGCAGACAAACATAGTCACAACAGAAAAAGATGAAAATGTGGTCAGAAAAAACACTCCACGGAAAAAACAGATACTACATAGAACAAGACCAAGTAAATAAAAAACAGTCATACACCTGGTCTCAGGATGGGCAGCTATACCCTGGAACAGAAGGCTTCTTACTTGTCATCCAGAATAATGTCATATTAACCATAAATTACCAAAAGCATATCGTCAAAGATCCAACTATTACAGAAGACAGATGCAGGAAATGCCACCAGGATAAAGAAACGATCCAACACATAACAAGCGGATGTAAAATATTAGCCGGAACGGAATATACAGCCAGACATGACTCAGTGGCAAAAGTAGTTCACCAAGCACTAGCCACAACATACAAACTCATATAAAACACAGATCCCTATTACATATACACTCCAACATCCATACTTGAAAATAAAGATTACAAGCTCTACTGGAACATCAGTATCTATATAGATAAAACAGTCCCCGCCAATAGACCCGATATTACTTTTCAATACAAAAAGGGAAAAGTCACCTATCTAACTGACAAAGCTGTTCTCAACGACACAAACATCCATATAAAATATACAGAAAAAATCTCTAAAAACACACACCTTGCAACAAAAATAAAAAGGCTACAGAACCAAGTCAACATTGTCCCCCTCATTATATCAGCCACAGGCCTTACACCAACAACATTCGCACCACACTTAGTACAATTAGGACTCAAGACCAACATACACAAAAACTTTCAGAAGTCAGTGATTTTAAAAACATGTAACATTGGCCGGTCATTCCTCAATACACAATGGTAATAGCGTTTGTACTGACATGGCTTGGGCCCGTCAGCCAAACATGGAACCACAATGATTAAATGTGAGAAAGCAAAAGAGATATATAGCAACGAAGATTTCATTATATTCAATGAAAACGTGCAAAGCTTGCCTAAGAAAGTACCAATTGTAAATTTTTTTTAGGACAACTTAAACCAACAATTTTTAACCATTTCCAAATATTAGATGAGTTCAACAAATATTAATAATTTAAAGGTAAATCTTCCTTGTAGCGTTTGATAAATAATTAATTCATTAAATATATATATATATATATATATATATATATATATATATATATATATATATATATATATATATATATATATATATATGTTATATATATATATATATATATATATATATATATATATATATATATATATATATATATATATATATACATATATATATATATATATATATATATATATATATATATATTATATATATATATATATATATATAATTCAGGGTTTCAATCCGTTCGTCTAACAGTAAATTTAAACGACGTTTCGAAATCTCATTTGGCATTTTCAAGTGCTCTTGCTGCGGCTGCTACTCGATACAGTGATTTTGCTGCTGCTGCCGCTCGAAGCTAACTGAGCCCTCAGTAAGCTTCTGAATAGAATCCAACAAATGCATTGTATGTCTTGAGCAGTGTCCCAAACATGGGAGCAGTAATCCATCGTTGGTCGAATTTGAGCTTTGACAGACAGAATTAAGACTTGTGAAGCGTAAAACTTTCTAATTCGAAATAATTAGTACAAATGATATGATCTTGGCTGCTCTGGCGAAGTCAAAGAATAAGTTCACTCAGGGCCCTGATAAGGTCCCTTGTTTTATTATTAAGGACTGCGCGCGAGCCTTGTTGAGGCCCTTGTCTTTCATCTATATTAACTTATCCCTGAAATCCAACACTTTTGTTGAAATCTGGAAAACGGCAAGAATTACACCTGTATTCAAGAAGGGCGATACTAGTATCATTTCCAACTACAGGCCGGTGTCAATATTGTCACCATTTGCTAAAGTTTTTGATATGGCAATATATGACTCATTGTTTCAGCAAATTAAGGGACGTTTGACGCAGGCTCAACATGTTTTTTTTTTTGGCAGCCGCAGCACGGTCAGCAATTTGGCTTCCTTTGCGCAATTCACGGGGAAATCCCTTGAAGATCATCAGCAGCTCGACGCTATCTACATAGACTTCACGAGGGCATTTGATCGTATTGTTTATTCCATTCTAGCACGTAAACACGTATGGTGTTCCACAATGATTTGATATCATTCCTTCGGTCATATATTCATAATCGTATTCAATATGTGGACATCCGAGGCCATCATTCATTTCAATTTGTAGCTACTAGCGGCGCTCCACAAGGCAGTAACCTCTCACCACTGCTGTTCTCAATTTTTATAAATGATATTGTGGAGTCCATTGCTAGTAGCACACTTTTATTTGCTGATGATCTTAAGCTGTAATGGTGTAATTCATGACATTAACGATTATATTATACTTCAGAAAGACATACATACTATCGAAAATTGGTGTGCTATCAATAAGTTGACCTTGAATCTCGGGAAATGTTTTGTTATGTCGTTCTCCAACCAACTGAAACCCACTCATTATGAGTATGTCTTGGATAAAGCGATTATAAATCGTTGCTATACTTTCAGGGACCTGGGAGTGGTGTTTGATACCCGATTGTCATTTGCCGATCACATTGATCATGTTTGTGGAGAAGCGTTGAAGATGCTTGGATTTATTTTTCGCAATTCAAGGAGGTTGGTAGATATAGGGTCCCTCAAAATGCTCTACTTTTGCTATGTGCGATCTAAGTTGGAATACGGCGCAGTGATTTGGCACCCAATCTATCACAAATACATTGATAGAATAGAGAACATACAGAGAAAGTTCCTCAAGTTCCTGTGCTTCAGAGATGGCAGTACCTACCCTCCTAGGGAGGGTAGGATATCTTGTTAGCGCGTTTCAACATGCCGTCGTTGATGAATCGTAGGATTTACTTGCTGGTTCAATTTTTGTTCAAGATATGTAAATCCTTTATTGATTGCCCTGACCTACTTTCCTAAATTAACTTTCATGTACCGTCCCGACTTACCAGATTTCTTCATGTTTTTTTATTTGAGTTCACCAAGAACTAATATTTTAATGAAGACTCCTTTGTATCAATCTATGAATATTTTCAATGTGGTTTGTAGCGATTTCGATATGCATAACTTAACTCATGCTCAGTTTACTAAATTGATGAAGACGAAGGTTCTTGATGCTCGGTGGACGTGTCCACATTTTTGAGCGGTATATACGGGTTATATATTGTTGTACTTATTTTAAGCAATTATTGTAATTTTCTTTTTTTTCTCTTTTTCTTTGTAATTTACACATTTGTCTTGTAAATGGGTATTCTATCTGTTAGAAAATAAAGATTATTATTATAATATTCCCAGCTTTTGAGGAGCTCTCTTTGTTATGCTTGCAACATGCTTGTGCCAAGACATATTTGCTATCAAATTAACGCCCAGTAAGTTGAGTGACGATGCTAGAGGAATGGTAGATCGTTAATGTAAATGCGAAAGAGAGTAGGAGACAGAATAGGACCTTGGAGAACACCAGCGTTGATAGTGAAGGTGTTAGGAAGAAATCTGTCATGCCACTAGTAAGTTGAGTGACGATGCTAGAGGAATGGAGTGCCCCGGCGTAACTCTGTGGGGTTCAGCAACGTCAACTTTTTTAGAAAAAACTGCCGGCTGAATTTTTGAAGCGTTAAATTCTACGTAGTTACTGGCATCTAAAAATAGAATTTCTTCCAGATTTTTATTAAGTCGACCGACCTCCTGCTATCTACAGATACTAGAGCATGCTAGAGCATGCAGAGTGAAGGAAGAAATAAGCGTGCTATCATCTGCAAAGCTGTAGATAAAATTTCTGGTCCTTTCCCGTATATCGTTAATGTAAATGCGAAAGAGAGTAGGAGACAGAATAGGACCTTGGGGAACACCAGCGTTGATAGTGAAGGTGTTAGGAAGAAATCTGTCATGCCACTATTAAAGAACGTTCTTGTAGAAAACATGAGAGCCGTAAACAGAACTTTTTAAACATACCATATGAGCGTAGCTTAGCCAAAAATCCATCCTGCCAAACATGGTAGAATGCCTTGGACACATCAAGTGCAACCGTTCGAAATTTTCAAAAGTGTTCAGTTGCGTTATTCCAAACAGGTGTTGCATAAGTTAGAAGATTCCCTGTTGATCTTTGCTTACGAAAGCCATATTCATGGTAACTAATAATATTTAATCCTTCAAAATATTTTAGAGATGCAGTCTTTTCCCTGACTTTCGAAAACATACTTAAATTGAAAAGACTAATTAAAGATTTTTAAGTAAAGAGCCTTTATATAGTTTGTAGGAGCATATTCAATATTGCAAACCTTAGGGAAAAAAATCTACAGTAACAACAAATAAAAATTAAAGTAAAATAAATAATAATTAGATGATGACAATTAATTTTGAAAAACATTTCAGCTTATCTCTTGTGTTATATCGTCTTATTCCAAAACAACTTAATTTTCTTGAAAAGTATCATCGTGTTGCACTTTGAGATGCATGAGTGCTGAGATGTGGATCTATTCATATAACCCCGAAACAGCGCAACAATCAAGTGAATACCGTGCAAAAGGTAAAGCAAAATCGAAAAATTATGTCAAAGTCGGTCAAAAATAAAAGTTATGTTAACTGCCTTCTTCAATTATCGTCATGTTGTGCACAAACAGTTCCTTCCAAGTGACCAAGCATTTAATAAGAGTTATTATTTAAGCGTTACAAGTTTCGTTCACGTGAATAAATTTGTAAAAGTCCCAAATTACGAAAGAGCAATTTAGAGATTTGCAATAATTTTTCCTAATTTTTTTAAGTATACAACAATTATCTCCAGCGAACAATTTATTTTTGTACACGACGTGCGTTTCGCTAACCATGTTAGCATCATCATGAGCGATGATTGACTGCCAATCATCGCTTCTGAAGACATGGTTGGCGAGACGCACGCCGAGGGTAAGAATAAATTATTTCATGTAATGTAATTTTTTAAGTAAAAAATGAATTAATTAGCCTTCTGCAAGCCACATGTTCATCAGATATGGTACTTTGTAACTTCCTATTTCCCAACATAAAATTATTACTCTATGGATACAATTTTAAATCTATAAAAGCCATAAAAGAAAATTCGCCCGCCTCAAAAGCCATACCGTAAATCGAGTATAATATAATATATAAGTGTTTTGAAGATTGGAAAAAAAGGTTGGTATAAGTGTATTGCAATGGCAGGAATTAACTTTGATGGGATTAAACAGATTTATATGAATAGGTAATTAACTATTTTTTCGAAACGGGCCCGTGGTGCTAGCATACAACTACGAGGAGTATTCGAAAAGTAAAGGCCGTTTGCTTATATTTAAATATTGACGGATCTAAACAAAAAACAAAGTTATATACATACAGCGCCAGCTATTGATTTTTTTTCCGAAGTCACTGACGTTATTGTTTTGATTCAGTAGTGATTTGCCTGTCGGTGAATGTAGACAACAACGTCCGTGAAAATCGTTACTCCCGCCAGTTGCGAAGTACTTACTGTGATTCGATTAAAATCTGCGATCTGATCGATGGCTTCGTGGACAACGGTTTAAAGACGACGAGGAACTCAAGACTGCCGTTGTCAACTGGTTCAATTCCTAGGCGGAGAAGTTCTATGCAGAGGGATTAAAGAAGCTGGTACAGCGTTACGAAAAGTGCTTAGAAGTGAACAACGATTTGTGAAAAGTGAAGTAGGTTGATAGGAAACTAAAACCGTCAGTAAAAACTTTTTTTAGCAAATATATTTTTTTATGACCAAACGGCCCTTACTTTTCGAATATACCTCGTACAAGATACCCATTTCTTTCTATTTCATAGAGAACATTCACATACATAAGATTAGGCAAGGATGTGAATTGTTATAAACACGATAAGTACGTCACATATGTAAATTAATGAAGAACATTGCATATACAGTACCCTGATGCTTCTTGGTACTTCTAGAATCCATAGAGGTAACGATATTTTGTGTTTTGATAATTAGAGTGCGAGTGGTTTTTAGTTAATCTGCAGATGAATAAGATGGTCTTTCCTATTCTCTCCTACTTTAGATCAATAACAACGTCTAACAAATAAGTTCTGTAACTACCAACCAGTCGAACAGGAGGACTTTCGCAAGGAATTTGGAACAACAAATCATATCCGGACTATAGAAGACTCAAGATATACAGGACTCCTAAAATTCATACATAAAAAATGCGACATTAACAGTTAAATTAGTTGAAGATCGAAAAAACAGAATCCATAAGGATCAAGAAAGGTGTTAGGCGGGCAACACAATTTCACCAAAATTGTTTACCCTGACCTTGGAGGATGTACTTAAAAGTCTTGAGTAGGAAGAGAAGTGAATTAAAATCGATGGCATATGCGATTCGCAGATGATATAGTTCTGATCAACGAAGATCTAGAAGAACTCAAAGTTATGATAGAACAACTTAATCAAGCTTGACAGAGGGTTGAACTCGAGATGAACATCAAGAAAACAAAACTTCTAAACCCACAAAACACAAAAATAAGATTAGAACAGCGGAAAAATGCCAAGGTCTTAGCTGGACTGCATTTCAAAAACTTCAATTCATTCCAAAAACAGACATATCCCCATGACTTTAAAAAGAAAAGTGTACGAGAGTTACATACTTCCAGTAAGTACGTATGGGCTGGAGACCATGACTCTTACAAAAAAACAGTCTTTGTCGACTTCAACGTCCTCAACGGGCCATGAAAAGACAGATGTTAGGTGTTTGCTTACAAGAACATATTAAAAGCGAGGATATCAGGCGAAGAACAAAACAGTTTCGAACTCTAAATGCACCTATAGTGTCATGAAAGAGACAGTCTCTGATCGGTTCAGCCACTTCACGTGTTGGGCTTTTCACTTGTTCATAATTTTAACTCGAAAAATTGATAAAAATGAACTTAATTACCGTCCAAGTGGCCCTCGTCGCCGGCATTACTCAGTTAATAAGTCCAAAGATAGGCAATATACTGAGCAAGATCAAGTGCATTGGCTTAGAAATTGAAAGCGACGGAGGCTTTACCAAACCCTTTAAACACATATTTCTCAAAACGTAAAAAAATTTCACACACCACACAGTGGGCCAGGAATCTGAGGTTTCGTTCAAAATTATCTAGAACCCTCAATTATTAACGAAATCAGACAATTTTTTAAAAAAATATTCGTAAACGAATTCCGGACAAACGTAACGAAGCCGATTTGCAAAATATAACCTCAAAATTTTTTTAAAATTGGAAATAGCAGCAAGGAACCGGAAGGTGAAATTTCGAAGTTTACGCGTTCAAAACTGGTTCATCGGGAGTTTCTAGCGTCGCTGAATCTATTTTCGGGGTCATTTTGATCATATGCACCCTTTTAAGGGGTAAAAATGAGGGTTGGAGGGGAAGAAATTACGATATTCACCTGAATGAGAGTTTCGCGTTCAAAACTGGTTTTTTCGGGGGTTTCCCCCGAGTAACCAGTGTAGAACGCGAAAGTCTAATTCAGGGGAACATCATAATTTCTCCCCCCTCCAACCCACATTTTCACACCGGCATGCATATGATAAAAATGACCCAGAAAATAGAATCAGCGACACCAGAAACCCCCGATGAATCAGTTCGAATGCTTAAACTTGAAATCACGTGAAATTTCACAAACCGGTTCCGTGCTACTTTTTAGAATTTTAAGGTTATATTTTGCAAATCGGCTTCTTTACGTTTGTCCGGAGTTCGCTTACGAGGATTTAAAAAAAAAATTGTCTGATCTCGTTAATAATTGAGGGCTTTAGACAATTTTGAACACAAAATCGGATTCCTGGCTCACAGTGCTCCGTGCAATGTAGCTCAAAAAATAATTGACGGATTCACTTGAAATTTTATACAGATATTCACTAACCTATTGACCATTGAAGAAATGTACAAAAATTATATACTATAAAGATTATTTTTTTGATAATTGTTTATAAAAAAAGGTTAATTTTTTCAAAATGGTCCCAAATTCGCATTTTGATTTTTTTTTGTTTTGGTAAATTAAAATTTTTACAAGCGTATATATACTCTAATGATGATAAGCTAAAAAAGTTGTTCTTTTTTAGGTACTTTTTTTTTGTATAAATATCATAATTTCTCAATAAATGATTCACAAAAAAAAAAAACGGTCGTTTACACAGTCCTCCCCCTTAAAGAAACTGTTGTTTTGGTAAAAAAAGTGTAGAGATGTTTCAGTCAGACTTCATATACGAAAATCATCACATTCCTTTTTTTGTTGCACAAAAGTAGTGTAATAGCCACGCTATTCTGCTACAAAATTAAAATATTCCAATCGATATTTAAATGGGAGACTTTAGACTGTAATTTAATTTGACGAACAGGAATTACTAAGAAATACTTTCGCTACAGCTAGTTTATTAGGCGTTGCCAATATCAATTAGCAGCTCTACAATGCCTCTACCACTTTCTCTTTATTAGAGCAAATGAAGTATGTCGTTTCTAAAGAACAAAGGCCATGCTCTTATAGTTAAAATTTAAAGTTACACGTGTTTATTAAAGGCATTGAGAAAGTTTCGTTTAGTTTGGTAAACTTTTACGTGAACCTACAAAATTAATTATAATATTATGGGAAATTTCATGTTTCTACATAAACCGGTTAAATATGGCGCCGAGGATAATAAAGCGGTTTATTAAAAAGGATTATGTGTTTTTGATAACAAACTATCGATTCTAACCATTTTGTAGGTAGGTCACAACAGGAACATTGCGTTAGTCATTTAACAACAGTCACATATTGCTTCAGAACAGATTGATAACTGAAATGATAAATTTTATTACTAGAATGTGTAAGTAGTTTTGGTCACGTGGACCCCATTATTTGTATAATTCAAGTAATAAAGGACCTAAAAATGGATCAGGACCCTATTTGTCTGCTACTTTGCTCTCAGTTTCTTAGTCACGTAAGTATTTACAATAAGACTTTTATAATAAATACTAATATAGTAGGAAGTGCTACTAAGGTTAAGTATTTGCCCCTACTGTTATAGCACAAGGCCACTGCGTGTTATATTTCGAATATTTCCGATATTAAAGTCCGTTCATATATATAGTGAAATGACTAAACTTAATCCTTAAAGGGTAAAAACCATTAACCATAAATAGACAATGAAATGAAAATTTTATGGTTTTCTTTGGGCACTTCAGAAGTAGGTAAATCATGGGCCGTACTTAAAAATATGATATCTGTTCGTTTTACTTGCTTGTAAACAACAAAGGTGGATCTTAAATAATTATTAATGAAATTGTATATGATTTTAATGGTGTTTATAAAACATGGCATTTACCCGAAAATAACTTGCATAATCCATATTGCCATTTACTGTCTAGTAAGATAAATACAGCCGCCACTTAGTTTAAGCTTTATAATTATTGTTACTTCGTGTGCAATAAAGCAGCTTAGTCATGGAAAATATTTGCGAGTCGAGGGTATCTGAACAGATTACCCCGTGTAAAAGTAGAAAACACATATCTACTGTTGCCACGGAAATTGTAAAGAATGTTTATTCAACCCTAATGGAACGTGGTAAATGTTAGCAAGCAAGTAGCGCTAGAAGAAGCGGCCACATTAGCGAACATTCCAACATCAATGGTATAGAAAATTGTAAACAACGCTATTGTAGTTAGGAAGAAAAGAATTTTCTCAAGGATAGATGGAGGTGATCAAGATATAATACGACGTAAAATTTACAAAAAAAAGTAAGTGTGGATAATTTAATGAAAAGGCTTGAAAGAGATGAAACCGTGATTAAATATAGTAGGACAACATTATGGAAGTTTATTCAACACATGGGTTTTAAATTTAACAAACTTAATAAAAGACAAGTTTTAATGGAGTCCAAGAGAATTCAAGAATAGCTACTGGAATATTTAGAAAAAATAAAGTTTTACAGAGACGAGCAAAGGCCAATTATTTACTCGGATGGAACATGGTTCGACCCATACGATACTCCGGAAAGGGTTTAGGTTGACTCAAGTGATAACTGCAAAACAAAAGCACCATCAAACAGAGGTAAAAGGATTACAATTTTACATGCTGGATTTAAAGACGGATGGATTCTGAATGCACTCTCCCTGTCTGCAACGAACCTAAAAGATTCTTCTCTCGATTACCATGAGGACACCACTGCCGAATTATTTGAGAATTGGTTCAAAAACAGGCTAATTCCGAACATACCTCCAAATAGTGTAATTATGGTGGGCAACGCAAGCTATCATAGTAGGCAGTTAATCAAGGCTCTCTGCTCAAACGATACAAAAGCAACAATTCAAAACTACATGTACGATAATGACATTTACTTCCACTAAGATTATACCAAAAAAGCAATTGATAGAAGTTTTGAAGAGCTTAAACATAAAAAATGAATATGTCTGTGACAGTTATGCAAAGGATATGGTGCATATAGTTTTAAGGATTCCATCATATCATTGTATATTTAATCCTATAGAGCATATTTGGCATCAATTGAAATCTGCCATTCGTCGTAATAATATTTGCTCCACTGTTAATTCCAGTGTACTGAAACTTATGGAGACCGAAGTTTTTAATATACCTCTACAGAGTTGGGCGAACTCTGTCATACATGTTGAAAAAGTTGAAAAAATCTTATATCCATATTGCAAGTAATATAGAAAAACTAATAATTAGATCCAATGATAATGATAGCGATAGTGATATTATTTTAAGTGAATAACGCAATTAATTTTAATGAGTAAAGTAATAATTTGTATTTGTAATAAAAATAATTGGTAATAATAAGATGATCTGTAATAAAACGTAAATAAAAACATATTATAAACATTGTTTAATGTCTTTCCAAAAACAAAAATAATTAAATTCTAAGCAAAGTACGGACCTGTTCAATCATATTTGAATTTTACAGCTTGCACTAATAGAAATCAGTTAGTCACTTCACTAATGTATGAACGGACTTTACCTAACAAATTTTCATATAATATAATAGAAAACTTGGCCAGATTATAATTGATAGTGAAGGTTTGGATAATCGTTTCAATCTGTTTTCGACCATCAGTCTTGGGTTTTACACTATTACTGTCAGTCCTCGGTTAGGTTCTTTTAGCCTCGATTAGATTAGAGTGTCGAGTGATCTACCAACTAGTAGCAATAAAATTGATTATACTAAGAAGCTGTGTAATGCAATTCAACAATATACTTTCTTTGAAGAAGTACCCCTTTAGTCACAAGTCTTAAACCGATTGAAAATACAAGTTGCTTCCAAACATCTTACGACATAAAATATCCTTGTTAGAACCGGGGGTACCGATGTTAACAAAATAACTAGCATGACCAAAGCGGCACAGAATTATAGAATTGCGAAGAAACATACCTACTCTCTAGAGGATTAAAGATCTTTTGAATAGACTGTTAAGATATTTAGTGAAAATTTCAGTAAATAAACTATGCCATCATAAACACCATCAGACAGCAATATTGCAGCAAACATTTATTGGAGAAACAAAGTTGCCAGCAGAACTCCTTGCTTTGTACTTCACTGTGAATTTCCAAAGAAAACCATAACCTACTATTCCAAGGTGCAGTAAAAAATATCCAATCCATATTGCTTGAAAATAGCGTGCAATAGAAAGTATCTTAACGAAGTTAGTTACAAAAAAGATCTTTGCCTCTGATAAAATACATGTCAACGTACTTGTCTGGGAGATAATTCTAGTTTTTTTGGAGGCTTTTCAACTCATCCCAAAGAAACGAAATATTTCATTCCTGCTTAAAATGTTCTCGAGTTCAACCGATTTCAAAGGGAAAAAACGACCATGCCAAACAACTGTCTTCCAGTCGCATTATATTCAGTAATCGTTATAGAAAAGACAATTAGTCAGTATCAATTGAAGTTAATATAATTAGCATCAACCAATACATACGCAAATATCAACAGGAGATGTCCTAACTCAGCTCACACATCTTTAAAACAGGACAGGATTAGAGAGCGTCTAATACATTCTGGACGTTGGTTTAGGTTTGACATGATATATTGTCAGCTAAGCTACACCCTTATAGTAGTTGTCAAAGTTTCTCCGAAATAGTTTCTTAAAAGCCTTCCGACACCCTTACTATTAATACCGACGTATTTCACGACTTCATACAGTCTCCTACTGTTTTTCTTCATTATATCAACAATTTGCTGCTTCTATGAACACATGAAAAGTATTCAATTAATACAGCAGTTGTATAGCTCAGTTCTATAAAAGAACTATTACATTTTAATTTACAAAAAGTGTATTAGGACACACTAAATTATGCTTTACAGCTACAAACGGTATATCACAATTAAATATATTTTAAATATTTTTTACTACCCTAAACTTCGGTATATAATGTTTTTGTAAATCAATAGACAACGCCGGTGAAGAACCAGAGAGAATTTTTTTTTATGGGCACACGTGCCGCAGAGAAGTCCCTAAAGCGCTCCAGGAGCGACATGTGTGCGGAAAAAGTGATTCACGTTGTTCTTGAATCGCTGTAAATTGTACTCGGTGGGAAACACAGCGCTGGGCAAATTATTTCAAAGGAATGATGTTCTCCATATAAAAGATTGCTTGAAAAGCGTTGTAGGCGGAGTAACAAGCTGAACCTCATATAGATGTGAAGCATCAGCGCGACGTGTATTTCTAACATGCACCGCTTTGGGAGGAATTAAGCGGGCTACATCCTTCGAAAACTTTTCATGAAAATACTTGTAGAACAGATTCAAGTCGCCAACTGTTCTTCAATGCTCCAGCGAATCAAGGCCGCCGGTCAATTCCGGATCTCCAATCAGACGAACAGCTCTTCTCTGAACAGCATCCAACAAATGCAGTGTATGTTTGGGAGCAGCGCCCCAAACATGGGAGCAGTATTCCATAGTTTTGGTCAAATTTGAGCTTTGTAAAGAATTAACAGTTGTTGTGGAGTGTAAAGCTTTCTGGCTCGAAATAATATTCCCAATTTTTGAGAAGCTCTCCTTGCTATGCCTGCAACATGCTCATGCCAGGACATATTTGCTCCCACACTAACAACAAATTGAGCGACGATGCTAGGGGATTGGAGTGCCCCGACATAACTATGTCGGGTTCAGCAACGTTAACTTGTTTAGAAAAAACCGCCGTCTGGGTTTTTGTAGCGTTAAATTCCACTTGGTTACTGTCACCCCAAGATAGAATTTCTTCCAAGTCTTTGTTAAGTTGAACGCCCTCCTGCTGTCTGCAGATATTCGCCTGAGCAGCCGATGTCCGAGCGTTCAAAGTGAATGAAGAGACAAGCGTACTGTCGTATGCAAAGCTGTAGATTGGATTCCGGTCTTTTCCAGCAGATCTTTAATCCAAATCGGAAAGAGATTAGGAGATATTATGGAGCCTTGGGGCACACCGGCGTTGATTGTAAAGGTGTTAGGAAGAAATCCGTCGACCGCCACTCGTAAAGAACGCTCTCTGAGGAAACATGACAGCCACGAACAGAACTTTTCAGATATACCACAAGAGCGTAGCTTAGCCAACAGTCCATCGTGCCAAACACGGTCGAATGCCTTGGAAGGTGTTCCATTGCGTTGTTCCAAACATGTGTTACATAAGTCAGAAGATCTCCTGTTGATCTATGTTTACGAAAGCCATATTGGTGATCGCTAATAATATCGAATCGTTCAAGATATTTTAGAAGATGCTGATTGATAACCTTTTCCATGACTTTCGATATTATTGAAAGCAGCGCGACAGGTCGGTAATTATTTGGCAAGGTCTTCTTGCCTTTTTTAGGTATCGGCTGAACCGTGGCACATTTCCAGCAGGATGGAAATATTTTCCTTTCTGTAGGATAGGTTGAAAAGTCTACAGAAAACTGGTGTTAGTTCCTTTGCACAGTTTTTTGAGAACTATGACAGGTATTCCGTCAGCGCGCGAAGCCTTTTTGGTGTCTAGCTTCATTAAAATACGCTCTATAATACGCTGTCTGAAGACAACATCGGGCATCTTTGACTGCAATATGGGAATAGTAGGTGGTGTTTTTTCCTTGGAAATCGACAGTAGAATGTGAAGCAAAGAGTTCAGCCAACAAGTTCGCTCTCTCAACAGGTGTGGTTGCAATAGAATTATCTGGCCATGTGAGTGGTAGTATGGTGGATTTGGTGAAATTCTGACTAACTGCCTTAGCGACTGACTAGAAGGACCTGGATTTGTTGGGACAAGCAAGAAGTTTGTTTCTAATTCGTTGATTGTGTGCCTCCTTGGTCTCGTCGATAATTCTTTTGCATCTGTTCCGGGCACAAACAAAGGTGTTACGATTTATGGTATTAGGATTTTTTACGCCATTGTCGGTAGGCAATATGTTTAGAAGTAACAGCTTCTTTGCATTTTCGGTCAAATCAAGGCTTGCCATTGGAGTGGCATTTCTTCCAAAAAGGGATGTAAGCCTCCATACCAGCCAAAATAACATCGGAGACCTCCCTGGCGCAGTTAGATGGGTTGTCGGATCGAAAACAAACGTCCATCCAAGGGAAAGTTTGAAAATATTCCATGAGATCTTCACATTTAGCAGATTTGTAGATAGGCAGGATACTCGATGTCGAATGCAGTTTATGGTCGGAAGAACCCAACGGCGAATTACGGTGACCGTGTATTTAAATTTACGTATTTATGCTCGAAATTAAACAAGACTTGGAATTATTATTCCACAATTTCTTTATCTTTCTCTGACATCTTTCAGAATACCGGACCATTATTAAATAGATCTTAACTAGACCTAGTTAAAAAAGTAATAAGTTTGTGGACTTAAGTCTAAAATTAATTTCACTCTTGAGGATAGGGGTGTTTCTGAAGTCTAATTAGGTATTTTTAATGTATTTAGTCCATTTTCAGACCTTATTAATTTTTTTCATTTCCAGATATCTTAACATTTTACCTTTTTTAGTATGGTAAAGAAGCTTTTTATCTTTGTTGTTCAAAAAAAACTGGTTTAAATCTTTACAATTCTCAGTAAAACTCGTTTTTCTCTGATTGTGTTTAATTGAATTTTTATGTAATTTTAGTCATGCATGTGTTCATCTACTAGTTCGCTCTATTATATTGTATAACAACTATTATATTTAATTTCAAATAAGCCTGATGTATGATATACTTTTGGTTTTTCCTTATTATTCTCTAGGATCGAACTTAAATTATTCCTATTAATAAAAAAATATATTAGTATAAAATGCTTTTAACTAATTCGTGATTTTAGTGATTCAACACAAATATTACAAGGGTAATTTGTTTGAAGTTTTTTCTTTCAAAAACAGAAAGGAAAAGGAAGCCAAAGGTGTTCAATGATGATCCATATTTATTCGAGTAAAATTTTAATTTAAACAGTTTTGATGGGGCTGAGCCTCAATTGAAGATGATCCCAGATAAGAGAGACTGGTTAAGGCAAGAAACGAAGGAACCATAAGGCTTGTTGAGGATTTGCTGCTGTGAGATCGACCAGTGAAGATCCCAGTACCACAGTTTTCAAGATTATGCACAGAGATTATGCACAGAGATTATGCACAAAGATTTGGGATGAAAAAAGTCCTTGCACTATGAGTCCTTAAACTTCTTTCACACTTCTTCTAGGAACTAGCGTGGAAAGAAATCTCTCAAGGACGCTTTAGACAACGATGAGAGTGATTTTCAGTAAATTGACACAAGTTACGAGAACTGGATGTTCTATTATTATCTTCCGAGCAGAAGGAAAAGTTAATGCAATGCGTTTTAAGATCTCTATGCCACCAAAGAAAGCAAGAACTCAGTCGTCTTCAGGAAAATTGATGGCGGCCAATTGTTAGGACTGCGAAAGAATTAGCGAGAAAACGTCTTAATTTATGAAGAACCAAATCGTTGTTATTGCACGACATCGGCGAGGCCCGCACGACCCCAGACACTGAAAATTTTCCTCAGATTAAGACTCCAAAGCCGCCATAGCGTCGTTTCCATTTAAGGCACAAAAAAAGAGAATTTTTCTTGTAAGAAATGAAACAACTCGAGAAACGCTAGATTAAATATGTAAAAAAAAAATTTTGTTGCCTAAAAAAAGCCCCCTTGTTGTCTGCTAGTCTAGACTCTTACACTAATATAATAAAAAAGTAAAAATTGTGGGTTTGTTTGTTTATTCGTTAGAGGTAATCTCAAAAACTACTGATCCGTTTTTAAAAATCTTTTACTGGTATGTAGCATAGACTTTCGGATGAACATAGGCTATATTTTATGAGGTTGTGACAAATAGCTCCCAGTGACAATTTTTGTGATACAAGTCAACGTAAAAACTTGAAGAAGACTTTCTGACAAACGCTGCCTCTGCAGAAAGAGATATATAAAAGTGATGTATAAAAGAATTGTAAGGTCTACAAAAAAGTCCATGACAGCATATGTTCATCTGATAAGGTTAACTTACAAAACTGAAACACTAGTCTTAAAAATAAACGTGACCAGGTGATAAATCTGTTGAGAATTGTTTCAGTAGCTAAAACTAAATCCTTATCAAAATAAATATATAAATTTAATTGGATAAGTAATTTAAATTTTACGAGCGTGTTTTGAGTAAGCATAACTAAAATAGAGGTACCTACACATGCGGCGACATAGTTTCAAAAATATAACTATCTTGGACGGCCTGTGTAAGAGGCGGATGCGACTGTGCTATTTATGGAAGAATTGTAGACCTTAATTTCGAATGTTAGGGGTAATTTTAGAGTCATACTATATCACATATATAATCTAGGTAAAACGTTCAACGTGGTGCGGGAGCCCCCCAAAACGGAGTGGGGAAGGAAACGGCCACGAGCGAACAAATCAGCGGTTGGGAGGTAGCAAGCGGGAGGCGGACAGCGGCGTCGCGTGCAGGACAACCGGTGTCAATAGCTACTAGTAGTAGTAGTAGTAAAGTGAGTGGGTGTTACATTGAGTCCCTGGTGTCACCTCGATCTAAAACTTCTTCTGTGACTCCCTACTGAATCGAGTCAGGGTCGCAGCCCTAGCCTGACATTTTCTGCCAAGAGACATAGGCTACTCACCCTGACCTCTTGTAGCTCTTTAGGTTCACAGAATAGTTGACCCCAGTACCTATATCTCTTGACCATTAGGGCAGAACATTCGCACAGAATGTGTATACTGTCCTCGCTGTCTCCCTCGCACAGTCGACATCTTTTTCCGCTCACCTAGTTTGAGGTTATATATATGGGCCTGTAGTAACACATGTCCAGTAAGAAGTCCTATGCTGAGACGTAACCTTTGTTTTGATATCGACAAGAGGTTCCTTTGTTCTTTATCTAACCATTCCTGATTTTGTTTTTACCGAAAGCAAATGGAACTTCCAAAACAATGTTAAAGTGGGTCCTCCAAGGTGCCTCTTTTGGCGAGTTCGTCCGGTATTTCATATCCAGATATGTCCACATTAGGGTAACTTCGTTTTTTACCTCCTAATGTATTTAGTTCTTGTACACATTTCCTGATCAGCAAGCTGTCCGTGGTAGATTTGGCAAGGAGCTTGTATAGCTACTTTACTGTCGCAGCAGATTAAAATTTTCATATTATTTGTCCCTTTCGAGATTTGTAATTTTACCACATCTGAGGATTGGCTAACACCTCCGCTTGAAAAAACCGTGGCCATATTGCCCATGGGAATACTTTCCCCATGGTTTAATTTATGGTAAAAGATTTCCGTCCAAAGCGGGGCCATTACCCCCCGAACCGTCAGTATACCAAATGTCGGGATTAGGTTCTATTCAGGAGCTGATTACATGTCCTTCTTCTCAGGGATATGGACAGAAAAAGACTTAATCACTTGTCTTGTTGTCGTGATTTTATCTTGTTTTAAGACGAATGGGCGTTCATGGAGAAATTTCAAACCTGAGTATCCCCGGTCTACATTTCTCCCTTCGCCTGGCATTTCAGTCTGTATGCTGTTAATCTCACCGTGTGGATGATGGTGGTTCAGTGGTGGGACACAGAGTGCTACTTCTAGCGCATCCGTTGGTGTCGTTCTCATAGCCCCCACTGCTGCCCTAAGGTAATTCCCCTGTAGGTTGCGCAGTAAGTTCTTTTGACTCCACCGGGCCCACTCTGGGCCTCCAAATCACTGTTGCGTACGTTAATCTACAGGCCCAAAGGGACGTGTAGAATTTGTTTTCCTCTTTTTTCGTTGAGGTGTTGTTTCCAGTTTAGTTTTGGGTCCAGACGAGCTCCAAGGTATTTCACTGAGCTTGTGTAAACCAGTTAGTCCTTTGCCATGCACCATCTTTAAGTAATCCTAAGGGCCCCCTGCATGATTCTTCTTGAGAGGTTGTAGAAAGTTACCTTTAACCACTATTGAAACATCATTCGCGCGTAGCCCATAAGCTAAGATGTCTTCTTCCTGTAGGGTTCTTAGTAGGTCATCCGCCACCTATGCAACCACATTAGGAGCGAACAAGAACCCCGGCCTGCGGGCAACCCTTGGGGGGTACCCGCCCTAATATCTATTCACCGCAATAGCAAACTATTAGAATCCTTCTAGTTAGCATGCTTTCCTAACCCAATCCTACCAGTGGAGCACTGGGTGAACCGTGGAGTGGGCATTGAAATCCCTGATGACAGTGAATATGATGTGTGCTATCAATAAGCTTCCCTCTATAATCAAGGAAATCGCCTAGAGCATATCCCTTAATTGGCCCAATTGTTGCCTCTAATGCCGCGCCACCAGATGGTGACAGGGTCGTTTTAAGTCCCGACCTGCTCTCCGTGTAGTGTATTGATTAGAGGCTACCAAAGGATGGTTCAATTAAGGGAACCTGACTTCAAATACCCATCAACTCAATCTCTCCAAAGTCTTCATCAGACAATGGAGCCGAGGCCGGATCGGCCTGAAGACCTTCGCAAAAAGATGTGTCCATGTTTGTTCCAGGCTTTGGAATAAACACCTCACAAGTTTACAGAAACATTGTCTTAGGGCTATACATGCCCTATAAATGTTTAATTTAGGGAGGGCCTTTTCAGCTCGTCTATCCCGCCTTCAGAAGGGCCCGGATATAATAGTCAGTAAGGGTATCTAAGTAACAATATGAAAATTTTATTTACATTTTTTTAATTGTTATTAGTGTATTTTTGTTCAATAAGTACCTAATAGCGTGAGATTCATTTAGGCGTAACAAAATATTATTTTAGTAATCTTTCCGTAATTTAGGAATATCTACTGTTGCACTGTCACTTAGGTACCTATACTATATTTTTGAGTTTTTTTGCTATTTTGTAGCGATTGTTCTGAATATCTACGAAAAATTGTGTGCAAAAAATTTTTCCTACGCGAAGAAAATCGCGGGAAGTTGCTAGTCGTAAATAATGAGTTTTTAACTGTTCTTTACTGCTTTTTTTTTTAATTAATAATTTTGTCTATTTTGTTGCAGTTTATATCAGTTACTGCTAACTAAAACTTTGTTTCTGTTTAATTATTTTTTCATAAATTCAGAGTTTAGAGTATAGTGAAAAATATATGTACTATGCTGTAAACAAGACTTACTTTCTTACCTTTTGATTACTATTTGGCACTAGAACAAATCAACTGTACGATTGCAAGTAGATTTCGTATCTAAAATATCGAGCTCAATTTTTTTTATATCATGTCCTTGTCAGAAGAGACAGATAAATTGTAACATAATACAAAGTGTCCCTAGTATCGTTTTTAATTTCATTAATATTACACACACGAGCCAACCGAACAATCGGACCAATTTCGGAGTATTACTTTCACTAGATACAATATTTCTATTTATTGTAAAATAAAATATAATACTCAATATGTACAGCTTTCTGTCTTCTTTCAAAATCCATGTCAGGGTGTAGGTAATCATTCGATTAAAAATTGGAAAATTTTATAAATGTTTTAGGGGGAACTACAGATACCATCAAGGCACAAAAACACGAAAATGGGCCGAGACCTGTTATAAACGTCCTGAATGAAAGTCAGGTTTGGCGACTGTTTTAATGTAGAAATGTTGAACCACACGACCGGCGGATATTATTTTAAATTAAAAACTTTCGATTTTTTACGGTCTTGTACAAGAAAATATATTTTTACTGATAACCGGAGAACAGGCGAAACTACCACACCAAAAAACCAAAAACACACCCCAAAACCCCAAAACACCCTCCCAAAAAAAAAAAAAAAAAAAAAAAAAAAAAATAAAAATGGAACTTGGTATTTGCATAAGTTTATTTTAAATATCAGCAAGGTAATATTCGGCCTTAGAAATATGGTCATCTTCAGGATCAGACTTCCATCAAACGAGAACATAAGGTTTTGCTAGTAACAAAAATGGTGCTCACCAGCTACATTCCACTGCGTCAAAAGTATCTACAGCACACAAAAAAGCTTAACTTGACTTGATCAGCCTCAGTGACTCAGTGAAGTAGACAACATAGTAACGTGGATGGTTTACGTTGGTCCCAATTCCTGCCAGCGAATGTGTAGTGGTTAGCACTAACTGCACAAATTGGTATATACTGTCTGGCACTTTACCAACGGTTTTTTTTATGGGCCTAGCACATTGCTGTGCTTGCAGGGAAATCCATAAAAGCACCTAACAGGAAGTTGACATGTGGTTGCGGGAAAAGCGATTAATGTTGGCCTTGAAATCGCTGTAAATTTGTACTCAGTCGAAACAACAGTCCTGGCAAATATTATTCCAAAGGGATGAGGTTCTCCATATAAAAGACTGCTTGAAAAGGGTTGTACGAGGAGTAACAAGCTGAACCTCATAACAGATGTGGACCATATTAGCGCGATATGTATTTTCTAACAAGCACCGCTCTGGGAGGAAATTAGGCGGTCTACATATCCATCGAACCACTTTCCATTAAAAATATCTTGTACAATTAGACTCAAGACCGCCAACTGTTCTTCGAATGTTCCAACGAATCAAGATTACTGGCCAGTTTCGGTTCTTCCTTATTAGGCGACCCAGCTCTCTCTCGGACTAGTAATCCAACAAATGCAGTGTTATGTCTGGGAGCAGAGCCCCAAACATGGGAGCAGTATTCCAGCGTTGAGGTCGAAATTTGAGCTTTGTACCGAATTAAGAGTTGTTTGTGGAGTGAAACAGCTTTCTAGCTCGAAATAATATTCCCCAGCTTTTAAGAAGCTCTCCTTGCTATGCTTAACAACACTGAAGTGACGATGCTGGAAGAATTGGAGTGCCCCGCGAACTAATGTCCGAGTTCAGCAACGTTACCTTTTT
>CM032452.1:24447265-24523424 GCA_019049505.1 Pachyrhynchus sulphureomaculatus | reverse complement strand
ACGAATATCCGCAGACAGCAGGAAGTCATTCAACTTAACAAAGACCTGGAAGAAATTCTATCTTGGGGTGACAGTAACCAAGTGGAATTTAACGCTACAAAAACCCAGGCGGCAGTTTTTTCTAAAAAAGTTAACGTTGCAGAACCCGACATAGTTATGTCGGGGCACTTCATCCCTCTAACATCGTCACTCAATCTGTTAGGCGTTAATTTGGGAACAAATATGTCCTGGCATGAACATGTTGCAGGCATAGCAAGAAGAGCTTCTCAAAAGTTGGGAATATTGTTTCGAACCAGAAAGCTTTACACTCCACAAAAACTGTTAATTCTTTACAAAGCTCAAATTCGACCAACTATGGAATACTGCTCCCATGTTTGGAGCTCCGCTCCCAAACATACACTGCATTTGTTGGATTCTATCCAGAGAAGAGCTGTTCGTCTGATTGGACACCCGGAACTGACCGACGGCCTTGATTCGCTGGAACATCGAAGAACGGTTGGCGACTTGAGCCTATTCTACAAGTACTTTCATGGAAAGTGTTCGAAAGATGTGGCCCGTTTAATTCCTCCCAGAGCGTGCATATTAGAAGTACACGTCGCGCTAATGCTTCACATCCGGATGAGGTTCAGCTTATTACTCCTCGTACAACGCTTTTCAAGCAGTCTTTTTATATATGGAGAACACCATACCTTTGGAATGGTTTACCCAGGACTGTGTTTCCCATCGAGTACAATCTACAGCGATTCAAGAACAACGTGAATCGCTTTCTCCGCACACGTGTCTCTCCTGTAGCGCTTTAGGGACTTCCCTGTAGCACGTGTGCTAGACCCATAAAAAAAAAATAAAAAAAAATAACTGGTTTGCTTTCTAAGCTCGACCTTCAGTATGATCTACGTATGGATAAAATATTACCTCTGCGAGCTCAGCGTCGACTCCGTAGGCTTCTTTTCGCAAGGTGCCGGTGCTGGTTCACTGAAAACAAAAAAACAGCTGTAAAAATAATGTTCGCGCATTACTGTAAGTATACAGTGACACGTTTGCTCACTGGTAATATTTTTTGACATTACCAAACCACCATGTGTGTAATATTTTCCCCAGAATGCAAATTATTTTGAACACATTAACACAAATATTAGGATTTATATATTTCGACGACTATTTTTCAATTTTTTTTTTCACTTTTAAAGTGTAGAAATTAAATAATAAATCAAAAAATGTAGATGTATTTAGAAAATAAGCAATTATATTTTTTGTAATTGTTATTATTTACAATATTAATAATAATTTATATTGCTAATGTACAGGGTGAGTCAACGATAGAGTAAAGTTCATTATCTTATTTCTTTCGAGAATGACGAAAAAATATTAAATACAGGAGTTTTAGAGAATGTTAAGGTGCACAGTTTTAAAATTATTTTTGAGTATACAGGGTACTTCAAAAAAGTGTGGCCGATATAACATATGTTTTTTTAAACGGAACATCCTATTTTCTAATTTTATTTTTAAATTCTGCGTAAAATTTTATAACCTTTTTATTAATAATGTTATATACCTAAAACCTAGTAGTTTTTCTAATGTTTCAATTTTTTTTAAAAAAAATACTAGTTTTCAGTTTTGTAAAAAATTGCCAGTAGCGCCATTGTTTTTGAAGGTGGAATACTAATAAATGGTACGAGCATTCTATAGAGATAAAAAAAAAGATATATGTAAAGAAATTTGTTTAAAATAAATTTATATATTTCGACTATTTTAAATTGAAAAATCTCAAATTTTTTTAAATGGCACACCCTGTATAATATTATTTTTTCTAATAGATTTTACAAAACCCTCCAACTTTTATCAATATATCTATTTCTAATAGTTTTCCATTTATTTTGAATTTTTCAATTTTTACCCTTGTTTTTAATACACTTACGCTATCGTAAAAGCATAAACAAATAGTTAATAATAATTTTAATATAGTTTAACTTATCTAGTGATTAATTATTATGACGAAATAAATGTGCAAAAATATGCCCGTTTACTTGAATACACATGTTTAGTCGTTTTACTATATTTTTTTCTTTACTTTCCTTAGCATAAAGGGCGTTATTATCCTGCACTCATCCCGTATCCTATTTTCCATATCCAATGGTGTTGTAGGGGATTCACATAAACACGATCTTTAATGTAGCACCACAAAAAGAAGTCTAAGCTCCCACGATCACATGATCGTGGGAGCCACAGATTGAATCCATCCCTACCGATCCATTTTTGTGGGTAACGATAGTTTAAAAATTCCCGAACTTCCAGGTGGTAATAAGCAGGAGCTCCGACTTGTTGAATCCACATCTGTTTCCTTTCAAAGTTATCAACTTCTTCAAGAAGCTGGGGTAATTTGTTTTGCAAAAAATTTAGATATCTAGGCCCGTTAACCGGTTCGCGGAAAAAATATGGACCAATAATTCGAAAATTTAATATTCCACACCATACATTAAACGACCAATGATTTTGGTTTTGAACTTCCCAGACCCAAAATGGAATAATGATGCATGTTATGGCTGTTAACTGCTCCATTACTGCGAAAAGTAGCTTCATCAGACAACATTATTTTGGATAAAAAAACTTGGGTCGGCCTCTATTGCTCCATTCATGGTGGTACTTATTCGTCGTTCAAAATCACGGTCTTGAAGTTCTTGGTGTAGTTACATTTGAAAGGAATGATACTTGTATTTTCTCGTGGTGCGATTACCGTAGATTGGGATGTGTTAGATAAGTCAGCTAGTTGACGGCTGCTGACTTGGGGATTATCTTCACCATGAACTAAAATCTCCATTTATTTTTCCTCATTGGTAGCGTTCTGGTTTACTACTTTCCGTTTCGTATACTCAACGCTACCACTACCATCAAACCGTTCCATTAAGCACTGAAAAGATTTTCTAGATGGTATACGTCTATTAGGGTACTTCGCTCCGTAAAGCCTTACTGCCAAAAGACAATTTTTTCCCTCGTCTCCCAGTATTTAAATCATTTCAATTAATTCATTTTTAGGAAAATCGATAACCATTACCTTTATACGTCACTTACTACAATAAATTAAACTATTTTTACTTGCTTAATAGACATGTCAAAATTTGAGAATGCCTACATTTTTGTTTTGGCTTGGTAACTATGATGTTATAGCGTAAGTGTATTAAAAACAAGGGTAAAAATTTAAAAATTCAAAATAAACCGAAAACTATTAGAAATGACATACATGATAAATACTTAATGAAAGTTGGCGGGTTCTGTAAATTCTATCAGAAAAAATAATAATATACAGGGCGTGCCATTTAAAAAATTTGGAATTTTTCAATTTAAAATAGTCGAAATGTACAAATTTATTTTGAACATCCTGTAGCATCTAACTCAAATTTCATATATTTTTTTCATCTCTATAGAACGCTCAGACCAATTATGAGTATTTCACCTTCAGAAACAATGGCGCTACTGGTAATTTTTACTAAACTGTTAACTAGTATTGTTTTTAAAAAATTGAAATATTTGAAAAACTACTAGGTTTAAGTATATAACATTATTAAGAAAAAAGCTATAAAATTTTACGCAGAATTTAAAAATAAATTAGAAAATAGGATGTTCCATTTAAAAAAAACATAAGTTATATCGGCCACACTTTTTTAAAGTACCCTGTATACTCAACAATAATTTTAAACTGTGCTCCTTAACATTCCCTAAAACTATTGTTTTTAACATTTTTTTTCGTCAGTCCCGAAACAAATGAGATAATGAACTTTACTCTATCGTTGACTCACCCTGTACAACTAATTCATGATTTATTTCTTAATAATTTAACACAAGTCGAGATGTAGAAGTTAACAGTATTCTGAAGTATGTTGAATATCACTAAATATGAAACTTCGCAGATTAAAATTTTATTTGAAATTTCAGTTTTATCTTTGTTTTTCCACATCTCCTTCAACAACAGTCTCAGATTTGCATCATTCGTGGTACTTAACATATATATAGATATATCACATCCTTTATTGACAAGAAATATAGCGGATGTTCTTCAAAAGCAATTGCTAATTTGGAATTTCTAACTTTTTAATTTTAATTTCAACGCATTTTTTGTTGGGGTTACATACACCTCGAGTTTTCAAAAATTCGATTTTTTTTAAGGATTTTTATTTTATATATTTTTAAGAATTATTCAAAAAAAAAAAATTAAAAAATTCCATCCCATTACAAAATGATAGCATTAAAATGTGACCTGGTGTCGGATTGAGGCTGCTACCTGTTTTCAGACACTGTCTGCAATATTATTCAGTCATTTTCTCCAGATATCTATATTCATACAGTGAAATCCTATAACCAAATTCTTGTAAGATGACATAATGAAAAAAATAACTGGTATTGTAAATGTTGTAGTCTAAGATTCATATCGTGCATCAATCAAGCAAAGAAACTTCAGTAACAATTGTTTCATAAAACTGTGCCCGGAATAAGAATAAAAGACCGAAAACAAGGAAACAGCTAACGGTAAAAATTCTGCAAAGAAAAGAAAGTATATTTTCCTACCTTAATACAATTTAAGGTTTTTCTTAACTTTTTCTTATCGACCTAGCAACACAATTTTAAGATGATTCCAAGAGTCAGTCATAAAACCAGTGTCCTCTATTGTTTACTGCGAAAAAAGAACAGTACTTTGTATTGGAGATTTAACTCAAATTCTCCAGAAAAATGAAACGACGAAAAAAGAAAATCAACAACCACAGGTGAAGTTTCAGTCCAGAACTGCAAAACATGTGTTATTTCTGCGCTTGGCTCGATAAACAGGTCAACAGAATAATAATAGAACACTTTGCTTCTACCAGTCATTGAAAACTTGTCCTTAGTTATTGCTTCATTTAAGTCAAAAGGTAGTCCAGCAGGATTCGAACGACGCAATTGCACGCTGCTTGGAATAAGTAAACGTAACGAGGCATGTCGAATATTTTTCTCTCAAAAATTGTCAAAAAATACAACATTGAAACGAAAACGGATCTACTACTATGCTATGGGCTGCAGAAACCTATCAAGTCGAAAAAAATCGAATTTTTGAAAATGCGATTTTTTTTAAGAATTTTTATTTCCTATACTTCTAAGAATTATTCAAATAAAAAAATTAAGAAAATTCTATCCCATTACAAAATTATAGCATTAAATGTGACCTGGTGTCGGAATGGCGCTGCTACCTATCTGCAGACACTGTCTGCAATATTATTCAGTCATTTTTTAATATTTTTTAACTTTTTTTTTAATCTTGATAATTATTTTTAATACAGAATGTCGAGAGATTTTTTAAAATTTTTTCTAATAGACCATTTTTTGTAAATAATTAAATATACATTTTTTGGTCGAAAATTGCATACTAAAGTTTGAAACACCGTAAATTTTTTATTTAAAAAAATCCCTTCGACAATTTTTAACTACTACATTATTTTACAAAATTAATTTTTATTTTTACAAATTAGCTTATTTTTTGTAAAGTTATCCTGCAGACATGGAGGTGCCATAGGTTTTCATCAGTGGTCCATTTAACCCGATAAAAAATATATTAAAAAAAAAACTTATAATTTAAAGTACAATAAACATATATAATTACCATTTTTTTTGTATTATTCACTTAATAACCTAAATATAAAATATTATTATAAATATTTTTTTAAATATACATACTTTTTGTAGCGCCCAGGTGTATATAACCCCTTGTTTTGAGCCCCTCGAATTTCCAAAAATTCGATTTTTTTTTGACGGATTTTGATTCTCTCTACTTCTAAGAATTATTCGAAAAAAAAATTTAGAAAATTCCATTTGATTACAAAGTTATAGCATTAAATGTGACCTGACGTCGGATTTGGACCGCTACCTTTTTTCAGACACTGTCTACAATATTACTCAATTAATTTTTAATATTTTTTTAACTTTTTTTAATCTTAATAATTACTTTGTCTACAAAATGTAGAGAGTTTTTTTTTTAATTTTTCTAATAGACAATTTTTTATAAATAATTAAACATTAATTTTTGGTTGAAAATTGCATAGTAGAGGCTGAACCACCGTAAATTTTTTATTTTTTGAAAAAAAACCTTTCGTCAATTTTTAACGACTACATTATTTGACAAGATTCATTTTTAGTTTTGCAGATTGGATTATTTTTTATGAAGTTATCCTGCAGACAAGGAGGCTCCATTTAACCCAATAAAAAATAATGTTAACATTTAAAGCATATTGAAAAAAGGACGATAAAAATATAAAATCGCCATTCTTTTATATTATTCACCTTTAAAATATTTCTTTAAGTATACTTAACGTACCATTTGCAGCGCCCAGGTGTATATAACCCCTTTTGAACCGCGGATGGCCAGCAAAGCTTGATCTAGTATAATTTAGAAACTACAAAAATGAGTGATATGTAAGTTTTTGTGTAAGGGACTTGCACAGTTGAAACAAAGGCCCTTACCTATGTCATCGACAGTAATTTTACTAACTTTCTTACAGCTGAAATACCTATAATTAAAATAATTTAAAACATTGAAAACTTCAATAAATAAAAATAATTAAAAATTTGTATTGGTCATTATCTATCTGGATTTATCCGGTTTTACATTGACAGAACTTGCTGTATCTGCTATACGTAAAGACTAGCTGTGCCCGCGGCTCCGCTCGCGTGAAGTTGATTCACTATTATCGTCACTGCGTATTTCTTATGTTACCTAACATAATTAAATATATCCTATAACCTGGCCAGAGAACATATGTATTTTATAAAAAAACACATAAATTTCTTCAGTGATAAGCTCACTAACAGACAGACAGACAGAGAGACGTTGCGTTTTATATAGATTATAGATTTTTTTTGACAAATATTAAGTTAGGAATTTAAAAAAAAAAACACGTAAATCGGATAAGTGGTTCTCGAATGATAAGCACACTATCGGACAGACAGACAGAGAGATTTTGCGTTTTATATATTATATAAGTTATTATTATTATTTTATAACTTGGCTCTCAGAACATATGTATGAATTAAAAAAACACGTAAACCGGATAAGTGGTTCTCAAGTGACAAGCGCACCAACGGACAGGCAGACAAACAGAGAGACGTTACATTCTGTATATATTGTATTCTTTGTTACATGATGTTGTTCCATATTTAACGGTTTAGGCAGCGTATTGCAAGAGAATGCGCTAGCAGCAAACTCTTTTTCCGACTTCATTCACTATTATCGTCACTGCTTATTTCTTATATTACCAAACATAATAAAATATATCCTATAACCTGACCAGAGAACATATGCATAAATCTAAAAAAATAGACGTAAATCGGATAAGTGGTTCTCAAATGATAAGAGCACTAACAAAGAGACAGTCAGAGAGTCGTTTCATTTTATATCTATTATAGATTATAGATTATTATTATTTTTATATAGCCTGGAAAGAGAACATATGTACGAATACAAAAAACACGCAAAACGAATAAGTGGTTTTCGAGTGATAAGCATACTAACGAACAGACAGGCAGACAGATGGAGAGACGTTACATTTTATATGTAATATTCTTTACTACATAATATTGTTCCATATTCAATGGTTTAGGCAGTGTATTGCAAAAGAACGCTAGCGGCAAACTTTTTTCCGACTTGATTCACTATTATCGTCACTGCTTATTCCTTATATTACCTAACTTATTAAAATATATCCTATAACCTTTCTAGAAAACATATGTATGTTTAAAAAAAAAGTACTTACACTGGATAAGTAGTTTTCGAGTGATAAGCGCAGTAACGGACAGACAAACAGACAGATAGAGAGAAGTTGCATTTTATATATATATAAGAGATGTAAACTCAGTATAACTCCAATTTCCATTATTTTACAATCAAAAATATCTATTCATTTCATAATTATGATCATAAATTGCTTTGTATTTGTATCAAATCACAACGATTGGAGAAAAAATATTATCTGAAGCTTGTGTACCAAATCTCTTCGGAATGATTTCATTGCCAACCAGCAAAGTAGTATTTCGTTTTACAAATTATAGTACAATAGAAAAATAATAACGTACTGGAGACTAACGTAAACTTATTGTTGAAGAGACAGGTAAACTAGACCGGGGATACATGGAAAATAGAGTTAAAAGGGAGCAAAATAGAAAATACTTCAAAATAAATATGTCTTGCGTAGTGTAACCAACACCATTTTACGTAATTTTTTGCAAACTATTATTTCAAAATCAATATCTTGGTATTGGTTGGAAGTATACAAAATTCTTCTTCGTGCCCGACTGCCTCCGCAAGAAGTCTATTATTTTACACCACCATGTATGTTTGTTCCTTATTCCCTCGTAGAGCCTAAACTTCTATTGGGATTTTAGTGAAAGCTCAAATAATGCGTTATCATTCAGCGGGTAACACCGGCTATATAGTAATACAATAAATTCAAAATGATGGATGTCATTCAACCAACACTAAAAAAATATAAAAAAATATATCAAAATAAAGTACGTAATTAATCGGAAAAACCAAATATTCAAATGCATACACCTTTATACGAAAAAATATACGGATTCGCCACCAAGAAAATGTCAGGATGCCATTTCATCGGCATTAAAATTAAAAAAAAAGTCGTGAAGTATCAAGTTGAGTATCAAAAAAAAGGCCATTTTACAAGGTAATTAAATTGTAGCTTTTATTTTTACTGTACGTTCATTTTGCATCACGCTACAAAACTCTTGTCAGAATAATAGTGGAGTTAATTGTAATTACATGTTTATCTCTCACGAGATCAGGCCTCTAAAGTCCATTTGTTTGTAGGTGATAGCACACAACATGGATTATAAACATTAAAATGTCATAAACCATAAGCGTCCGAAATTTCTCTACCAATTATTTGCATTTTTAGTTTTAATCACCTTTATTTTCTGTCACTATACAACCTTTTTCTAAAAAATATTTTATTACATGCCTTCTAAACTTTACAATAAGCCATATAACAACACACTTCAAAGTTTATTTTAATGAGTAAATGATGAAACTAAAAATCTTATTTGTATGATAATGGCCTAAACGAGTACAATTAACAATTCTTAAGAACTAGAAATGTGTGTGTTATAAAACATAATGATAATAGGTACAATAAAATTATTTGGGATTTTAGCAGTTATTAGAATATAATTAACCAAAGTACTTATCGGTAGGTAGGTGCCTAAGTACCTAAGTATGCAGTAAAAATAGTCTAAGTATAAAAATAAAGCAAAAACCTATAATATGCTTAGTTCAAATCAGAACAGCAATAGCTTCAACTTTTAATTTTGCCTCGGTCAAACTTCACGGAGTCTGTAAATCTGCATTTTCCCAGCGAGAAAAAGCAATGATACTTAACATCCACGATGCCCTAATGCATCAACGGCCAACAAGCCAAGTCCGTGAAATGGTGGAAACCTATACCAACATGACAGGAATTGGATCGGCAACTATTTATAGATTTCTAAAAGGAAGAAAACGCGATCTTTGCAACGAACCTCGGAATCACAAAGAAAAAGAGCCATTAGAGGTCGATGAAGACTTTAAAAACGCAATAAGAAGAAAAGTACACTATTTTTTTTTATTAAAAAAGAAATAATACCTACACTACATAAAGTTTTGCAAGAAATCAGAGAAGACCAGGACTGACCAGATTTAAAAAAATGGAAATTATGGAAAATTCTTCATAATCTGAATTTTCGTTGGGGAAAACACAACAGAAAATCTGTTCTTATCAATAAAACAGAAATATTTGTTGAAGAAGAGAATATCTACGAGCAATCAGAAAATATCGAGCCAAAAAAAGAAATATTTTTTATTTAGATGAGACTTGGGTTAATGAGGGACACGCAGTGAAAAAAAAACCTTCAGGAAAAGGTCGCAGGTTAATTATAGCACATATTGGTAATGAAAACGGATTTCTCGACGGTGGCTTGTTGGAATTCGAATCAAAGTTAAATGAAGAGATGACGGCCGATGTTTTTGAGGAGTACTTCCAACAAATGATTGAATGTATACCAGCAGAATCAGTTATAGTATTAAACAATGTTCCATACCATTCTCGATTATTATAACGACTCCCGACAAATTCATGGAAGAAAGCGGATGTTCTTCAATAGATAAGGGTAAAAAAATTTCAAACACAAAAGATGGTAAGGCACATTTTAAGAGATACGCAGTCGATGAGATGGCAAAGGAACGGAATATCACAGTGCTTAGATTACCTTCATATCATTGCGAATTGAATCCCATAAAGCTAATTTGGGCAAAAATGAAACGTTTCTTTGCAAGGGAAACACAACTTTCAAACTTCAAGACGTAAGGCAATTATTACTCGCCGAAAGAGAGAAGATCAAAGAGAATAATTGAAAAAATGCCATTCGACGTCTTATAGAAGAAGAAAATAAAATGTGGAAACTTGACGATTACATCGAAGAAACTATGGAAATAAAACCCTTAACTATCAATCTAAAAAAATTGAGTCTTCGAATTTTGAAGATGATGATTGTTTTTGATTGTAACTAAAGTACTTATATATCGTCAATTATGAATTTGTATATACACATAGATCTATGGAATAAAAAATTTTAGTAATAAATCTTATAT
This sequence comes from Pachyrhynchus sulphureomaculatus, assembly GCA_019049505.1. Classification (NCBI taxonomy): domain Eukaryota; kingdom Metazoa; phylum Arthropoda; class Insecta; order Coleoptera; family Curculionidae; genus Pachyrhynchus; species Pachyrhynchus sulphureomaculatus. The sequence goes on along the minus strand of CM032452.1, from coordinate 24,512,773 downwards.
TTCTATAACTTTATTTTTTAAGACAATTTTATTTATTAAACACTAAAAGCAGGTTACGCTCGGACGGCTATGCTACCCATGAACCCTCATTTACATTTTATGACTCTATTGTATAGCAGAGGTTTTCTGCCTAAAATAGGGTGAACCCTTAAAAAATAATTCAAAACAGGTCGCAAAATCCAGTAAAATGCATAAGAAATTTCTTTTTTTTTTTTTTGGGCGCACTCCAATATGTATTTGCAATTACAATGAGAGAATTCTGCTATCAACTCCAAACAAATACACTTTAGTATTTTTATAAAAAGAAAGTCTCGTTTTATTGTAGAGTATATATATTCTCATTGTATTTTCCATCTTACAAACTAAGACGTAATAGGTTTCTGTAGCCTATAGCATGGCAGTGGATCCGTTTTCATTTCAATGTTGTATTTTCTGGCAATTTTTAAGAGAAAAATATTCGACATGTCTCGTTACGTTTACTTATTCCAAGCAGGGTGCAACTGCGTCGTTCGAATCCTGCTGAATTACCTTTTGACTTAAATGAGGCATTAACAAAGGACTGGCAGAAGCAATGTGTCCTATTATTATTCTGTTGACCCTAAAATAACACGCCTTTTGCAGTTCTAGACTGAAACCTCATCTGTGGTTGCTGATTTTCTTTTTTCTCCGTTTCATTTTTCTGGAGAATTTGAGTTAAATCTCCAGTAGAAAGTACTCTCTTTTCGCAGGAAACAAAAGAGGACACTGGGTTTATGATCGACTCTTGGAATCATCTTGAAGTGGCTAGGTCGATAAAACAAAGTTAAAAAGAAATCTTAAATTTTGTAGCATATACGCATACCTAGTACTCAAGCTGACACAGCAGCCACAAGCTGACAGAGTGGTTGGAATAGCCAACACTAACGGCAGGCAGTGCGATTTGCTACGGCTCAACCATAGACCTTATGTGCTTTATTGTAAAATAACTGAAAATAGGCAAAGCCCATATTTCAGCGTTGTCTATTCACTGTACTCTTATTCATCCGTCCATCCTGAAGCGCGTCTTGCCGTATCATGGCTCATTAGTCGGGCTAGGATCGACAAACAAGAGAACAGAATTTCTAGTACTTATTCCGATACTTGCGGAATACGACGGTAAGATACAACGCTGAAATATGGGCTTTGCCTACTTTCAGTTGTTTTACAATAAACCACATAAGGTATGAGGTTGATCCCTCGCAAATCGCGCTGGCTGCCATTAGTGCCAACCACTCTGTCGGCTTGTGGCTGCTATGTCAGCCTCCGATTAAGTACTAGGTATGCGTATTTGGTACAATTCGTTGTATCTAACCGTTGTGTTCCACAAATACCGGAATAAGCAATAAAAATTATTTTCTCTTGTTTGTCGATCCTTGCCCAACTGATGAGCCGTAATACGGCGAAACGCGTCTCGGAATGGATGGACGAATAAGAAAACAGTGGATAGACTACGAAATATGTGCTTTGCCTATTTTCAGTTGTTTTACAATAAACCACATAAGGTCTGAGGTTGATCTCTCGCAAAGCGCGGCCTGCCTTTAGTGTTGGCTGTGCCAACCAATCTGTCGGCTTGTGGCCGCTGTGTCAGTCTCCGATTAAGTACTAGGTATGCGTAATTGGTACAATTCGTTATATCTTACCGTTGTGTTCTGTAAGTATCGTAATAAGTACTAGAAATTCTGTTCTCTTGTTTGTCGATGGTAACCCGACTGATGAGCCGTAATACGGCGAAACGCGTCTCGGAATGAATGGACGAAAAGGAGAATAGTGGATAGACTACTGAAATATGGGCTTGGCCTATTTTCAGTTGTTTTACACTAAACCTCATAAGGTCTGAGGTTGATCTCTCGCAAATCGCGCTGCCTGCATTTAGTGTTGGCTATGCCAACCACTCTGTTGGCTTGTGGCTGCTATGTCAGCCTCCGATTAAGTACTAGGTATGCGTATTTGGTACAATTCGTTATATCTTACTGTTGTGTTCCGCAAGTATCGGAATAAGTACTAGAAATTCTGTTCTTTTGTTTGTCGATCGTAACCCGACTGATGAGCCGTGATACGGCGAAACGCGTCTCAGAATGGATGGACGAAAAACAGAACAGTGGATAAACTGCTGAAATATGGGCTTTGCCTATTTTCAGTTGTTTTACAATAAATCTCTTAAATTTTATCGAGGTGAGAAAATATACTTTCTTTTCATTACAGAATTTTTACCGTTAGCCATTTCCTTGTTTTTGCTCTTTTATTCTTATTCCTGGCACAGTTTTACGAAACAATTGTTACTGTGTATCTCTTTGCTTGTTTCATGCACCATATTAATCTTAGGCTACGACTTTTACCATACCTGTTATTTTTTTCATCATTTCATCTCACAACTCTGCTACCAAAATTTCGTTATAAGATTTGACTGTAAAAATACAGATATTTGGAGAACAGTTTGATGCAAGAATACATTTTGGTTCACAGAGTTGTTATGCTGTAGAGAGGCACGATTATTAAAACCATTTTTTTTACATAACCTTTACTATACATTTATGAAACTGGACAGAATATTTTCATTATTTAATATCTTGATATGAGTATGGGCCACGTGACTTTCCTTTTTTGATAATATATTTTATAGTGAAAATAATCCATTTTCTAATGGGAAATAACTTTAAAAATGCAGCTACACCGATATTTATAACCAACATTTACCAAGACATAAGCTTGTCGTCTAATTCTTTATATTTCTATTAGCTCAGCCAATAAATACAATAGGTTCCTCATTACACTTTTTTACCACCAAACTAGGGGTATTTATATTGGTTTTTATGATCAATAAATCATTGTCTTAATTTTATCTATACCTTTTTTGTTCCATTTACTAGATTAATAGGGATTTTAATAAATAAGTTTTAATGGACCTAGTAGTTCCTATTTTTAAGCAAGGAAATATATGTTACAGTATGTAAATAGATGATAACTAAATAATAGAAAGAAGCAGTAGTGTTTTTTATAACTCGGACTGACTCTACAACTTACAAGAGCCGTCTTTTAAGTTTTTTGAAACGACCACTAGATGGCGCTACTGAGATGTGACATAACAATTGTTGTAAAATTTGATATTCGTTATTCTTAAAACAGTGCCAGCTCAGAAATTGGATGAGTAGTTTGTTTACAGTGAACGTTAAAAAACACAGATTTGTGAACAAGTGGAAATTTTACGTGAAGGTTTCCTTTGGATGATTTTTTTACGATTTGAACACCATTACTCAACAACAATACCTCGAATCAATTAATTGAAAAAATCTGGAGTTTACAAGTTAGAATGTTCTCAAAAAGCTGTTATATCGGTAAAGCCGGTAGGAACTTTGAAGTCAGGTACAAAGAACATCTTTGCTCCTTCAGACACGGAAAAACCAACTCTAGTTTTGCTAATTACTGCTTAGAAACAGGACATAATTTTCTCAATATTAACCATATAAAAGTGTTACATCCTGTACAAAAATCCCAAGAATTAAACTGGTTGGAAACAATAGAAATTTACAAACAGAATAAAAATAAAGAGATCGATATACTTAATGAACAATTAGAGTTGGGCTTTTCCGTATTATATGACCTATTATAAAATATGTAAATTAGCCTGCTTTATACACCCCTGTTCATCAGGCTGACCAGAAGGCAAAAATGTGTAAATCTTAAACGCGAATAGTTTGAGAAACAATGAAACGATTTGTGCCAAAATTTTTTTTTTCTGTTATTGCTTTTGTAAAAACTTAAAAGGTACCCCTCGTATAAGTTGCTGTTTCCCACAAATAGTTTCCCTAAAAATGAAGCTGCTCTAAAAAGATTAGCACCCTAGCAACATGGGACTACAACATATACACCATCTGCCAGAAAAGAATCAGAACTTTAATAGATATTTAATAAAGACATAAAAATCATAACAGTTAAAATTATTATTTTAATTGATACTCTCTTCATCAAATTCAGTGTTTGAGAACACCAATAGAGTCTCTAATTTTTTCTATGAGCGCAGCACACATGCGGCCGGAAAATCCCTAGAGCGGCTGTGAGCGAGAAAAGCGATTTACATTGATCTTGAATCACTGTAAGTTGTACACGGTGGGGACACATAATCCTGGGAAAATGTACGAGGAGTAACAAGGTAAACCTCATACAGATGTGATGTATTAGCACGACGAGTATTCCTAACATGAGACGAAACTTGGATGTATTCTTGCGAACCGAAAACTAAGCAACAATCAACTGTTTGGGTATTCCAAGATGAACGAAATCCAACAAAAGTGGGTCGTTCGTAGAGCACTTCCAAAAAAATGATCGCTTTTTTTATATGGATCTAGCATATGTGCTGCAGGAAAATCCCTAAAGTACTACAGAAGAGACACGTGTGCGGAAAAAGCGATTTACGTTGTTTTTGAATCACTATAAATTGTACTCGGTGGGAAACACAGCCCTGGGCAAATTATTCCAAAGGGACGAGATTCTCCATATAAAGGACTGTTTGAAAAGGGTTGTACTAGGAGTAACAAGCTGAACCTCATACGGATGTGAAAGTATTAGCGCGACGTGTATTACTAGCATGCACCGCTCTGGGAGGAATTAAGCGGGCTACATCCATCGAACACTTTCCATGAAAATATCTGTAGAATAGACTCAAGTCGCCAACCGTTCTTCGATGTTCCAACAAATTAAGGCAGCCGGTTAATTCCAGGTCTCCAATTAGGCGAACAGCTCGTCTCTGAACAGAATCCACCAAATGCAGTGTATATTTGGGAGCAGAGACCCAAATATGGGAGTAATATTTCATAGTTGGTAGAATTTAAGCTGTGTACAGAATTAACAGCTGTTGTGGAGCGTAAAGCTTTCTGGTGCGAAATAATATTCCCAGCTGTCGACAAGCTCTCTTTGCTATGTTTGCAACATGTTCATGTCAAGACATATTTGCTCCCAAATTAACGCCCAACAAATTGAGTGACGATGCTAGAGGAATGGAGTTCCCCGACATAACTATGCCAGGTTCAGCAACGTTAACTTTTTTAGAAAAATCTGTCGCCTGGGTTTTTGTAGCGATAAATTCCATTTGGTTACTGTCACCTCAAAATAGAATTTCTTCCAGGTCTTTGTTAAGTTGAATGACTTCCTACTGTGTGCGGATATTCGTCTGAGTAGCCGATATCCGAGCATTCATAGTGAATGAAGAAATAAGCGTCATCTGCAAAGCTGTAGATTGGATTCTCGGTGTTTTCCAGCAGATCGTTAATGTAAATGAGAAAGAGAGTAGGAGACAGTATGGGGCACACCAGCGTTGATAGTGAAGGTGTTAGAAAGAAATCCGTCGACTGCCACTCATAAAGAACGCTCTCTGAGGATCCACAATCACAACTTTTCAGACATACCAAAAGAGCGTAGCCTAGCCAACAATTCATCGTGCCAAACACGGTGGAATGCCTTGGATATATCAAGAGCAACCGCTCTTCCAAACATGTGTTACATAGGTCAGAAGATCTCCTGTTAATTTATGTTTACGAAAGGCATATTGTTGGTCGCTAATAATATTAAGTCTTTCAAGATATTTTAGAAGATTTTCCTTTTCCATGACTTTCGATATTATTGAAAGCAGTGCAACTGGTGGGTAGTTATTGGCAAGGTCTTTTTGTCTTTTTTAGATATTGGCTGAACTGTGGCCCATTTCCAGCAAGAAGGAAATATTCCCTTCCTGTAAGATAGGTTGAAAAGTCTACAGAAAACTGGTGTTAGTTCCCTCGCACAGTTTTTGAATACTATGACAGGTATTCCGTCAGCGCCAGAAGCTTTTTTGGTGTCTAGCTTCATTAAAATACGTTTTATGATTCGCTGTCTGAAGACAATATCGGGCATCCTTGACTGAACTATGGAAATAGTAGGTGGTGTTTTTTCTTGGGAACTGACGGCAGAATGGGAAGCAAAGGGTTTAACTAACAAGTTCGCTTTCTCGACTTGTGTTATTGCAATATAATTATCTGGCCGTGTGAGTAGTGGTATGTTGGATTAGGTGAAATTTTGACTAACTGCCTTAGCGACTGACCAACCTGGAATTGTTGGGACAGGCGAGAAGTTTGTTTCTAATTCGTTGATTATGTGCCTCCTTGGTTTCGTCGATAATGGCGTTAGAATTTTCACGCCATTTTCGGTAGGTAAGATGTTTAGACGCAACAGCTTGTTTGCATTTTCGGTCAAACCAAGGCTTGCCGTTTGAAGGCTATTTTTTCGAAAAAGGGATGTAAACTTCCCTACCAGCCAGAATAACATCGGAAAACCCTTGGCGCAGTCCGATAGGTCGTCAGATCGAGAACAAACGTCTAACCAAGGGAAAGTTCGAAAATATTCCATGAGTTCTTCCCATTTGGCAGACTTGTAGGGCCAAATCTTACGTGGTTTAGGCGCCTCTCTGTCACTGGTTGGTAGGATACCCGATGTCGAAAGCAGTTTATGGTCGGAAGAACCTAACGGAGGATTTACGGTAACCGTGTAAATCTCTGGATTGGTGGTTAAAAATAAATTAGGAAGACTGGCGAACTCCTTGTCTCGATCAGGAATCAGTGTTGTTTCGTCAATAAGCCACAGCTGATTGAGAATGATTCGGCTTCACGACCTTGTTCGTCGGTAGTATTCGAATACATAAGCCAGTTGATATTGTGGACATTGAAGTCGTCAAGGATGGCAATTTCGGCATTTGGATAGTTAGTTTGTAAATGATTGATGGTGTCTGCAAGAGAACCGAAAAGTGTTCTAAAGTTAGTATCACTTGGGGGTCGATAAAGGATGTAGATGAGCCTTGTGGTTCGTTGAATCGTTATTTTTAACCACATAATATCAAAGTTTCGGGGCTCCAGAGCTTCCTCTCGTTGGCGAGAAAGTTCGTTTCCGACAAAAAGATAGATTCCAAAGTTGCGCCTAAATCGGGAATAGAAGTCGTACCCAGGATAAAGAGAGTTGACTGTGCTGGTCGATGAGCTGACCTTGGTTTCACAGAGAGCGAGTACATGAGGTTTATTTGGTTTCTTTAGAGGACCGGAGAACAGTTAATGCTGAATGATATATATCAATTTGTTTGCCAGAGGTCATGGATGAAATCAGGAAAAACAACCGAAAATGTCGCATTATTCTTCATCATGACAACGCCAGCTCTCACACAAGACGTCAAACACTGGATTATTTTGACGGTAGAAAACATCGAATTAATATCTCATTACCCGTATTCACCTGATTTGTCGCCTAACGACTTCCTTTTATTCCCGAATGTCAAGAAAAAATGCCTGGATAGCGATTTTCATCACCTAAAAACGCTGGTGAATCCTTCCAAAATCATGTTTTTGAGATAACAACATCAGAGTGGAAAAAATGTTTCGAGAATTTATTTGAACACATGCAGAAGTGTATAAATCTTAAAAACGAATATTTTGAGAAATAATAAAACGATTTTTACCAAAAAAGTTTTTCTTTCATTATTTTTGTAAAAAATTAAAAGGTAGCACTCGTAGTTTGGTTTCTTTTTGGACACAGGATGTAATTAATTAAGGCATACGGTCCAGGAGATGAAAAGTATATTCACATCCTCTTATAGCTAAAATATTTAATATGTATACAAACATATTTTTAAACACATTTCGCCCACATGAATTAATAAAACGAGATTTACGTGCAATTACCTTCTCCGGTGATAACAACAAAAATAAATTTTAATAACTAACATCACCTAACAAACATGTTACACTGTTTATTTTATTAAAATTGTTTAGTCAACTTTTAGCTGCTCACAATTTATGCAGGAATTCTCAAGCACCAGGTGCTACGGAAACATTCGCAGATAACAGAAAGTTTAACAACAGGGGCCTGCAAGAAAATTTGCCTTGGGCTAACAGAACACAAATAGAATTTACCATTAAAACATTTAATGTGGTAGAACTGAATGTAGTTATGTTGGGAGATACACGTACTTTCTTTTCAAAAACTCAAAATATTATTTCGAAGATGAAACCTGAAAAACAAGCTTCACAACAGCTTTAAATAATTTGCAAAGCTCAAAATTGACAGTCGAATTTTTCGCCTACGTTTGTACGAGACATTTTCAGGAATCTTTATTTTTTGAGATTAGAACACTAAATGAGCTCGAAGAAGCACAGATCAAATATTTATACAGTTCACTACATTGTGGCACAGTGTAATCTGTGCATTGACAGTTGATTCATCTTCTAGTTTCTCCTACATACGCCTTTTGCTACGTATACTATTATGATTTACTGTTTCCCGTTAAATGTCACAGTTCAAAAATAAATGAATAAATGTAAGAATAATTGTATTAGTGACAATCTTAGGAGATTACAACAAACAACCGGTCCAGTAAAACAGCCTAATAACTGACCGATGCACACAGAGGTATTTTAGCGTTTTAGGAGGCCATAAATCGATTTCCTAAAGCTTGCCCCAGGTGGAAAAAATTTGCTACCTAAAAATGTTGAATAGGCATAGAACAATTGGCAATCCCTTCCGTTATCCATTTGACAGCGCGCGCACCGGAGTCTCAGTCGGAATTTAATCGTCGCTCTGTGTGTTCGTTTCTCTTCTTGGCATTCGTTACAAAACAATTATTTAAAAGAGTGGTTTTTCTTTTTTGGAGTTTATCTTGAAGAAAATTGTGAAAGATTTGAATATTATAGATAAGAGTGCATACATTTTTATTTATATTTTTTTTTAATAATTAGTAATGTTTTAAGGGTAGAAATTGTTACTCGAAATTGTTGTGCGCAAACCCGTTTTGCGGTATTTAAAAAGGTATTTGTTATACTTCAGAGTGCGTTCTAGTGGTTTTATTGATTTTAACGAAAGAAAGAGTATTTGCACTAATCGAATATATCAATATTAGCCGTGATGGAGTAGTAACGCGTAGGCATATAGATAAAATGCAGGAACAAACCCAAATTTTAAAGAAAAATAGAAATATCCTGAGAATTATATGTTATCGCAAGATGAATATTGTGATGAGCAGAGGAAAGAAGTGAAGCATTTGAAGACATAATTCAAGAAAAAGTTGACAGAAGCGCATAAAAAACATTTTTTTTTTAAAAAAAAAAAGAATGACAAATGGTTACAAGGAACATTTGAAATACCTAGGGTAAAACGCCGTTCTTCTGGTCGACCAATAAAATCATTTGAAGAATCAAGTGAGAGGAGCAAACGTAGAAAAACAGGGGAAGCACGCAGTGCTATAGATAAAGAAGTAATAATGCTTTCTGCTCAAACATCCTTAAAGTTCTGGAAAGAGAATTGCATCCAGTATTCTAAAAGACATAATTAACTCTCGCCGGAAAACTTCATCCAATAGTCGCTCTCTCAATGTTTGTAGAAGCTGACCTCTCAAGGAGATAGTAAGAAATAATAAGGAATAGTAACAAGAAGCATTATCTGAATCATATCGTGTTACAGCAAGCAAGAAGAAATTGTTATCCGGCGAAAGAGGCTTATCGGGTAACTGAAACATGTCCTGAAATTAACTTACCACATTTATTAGATCACAAGGCTAAACGCTTGGCCACATATTTGGAGGATATACTAAAATAATTAAATCTAGAAGAGCGTCAATCAGTGACGCTCATTTCGAAATGGAGAGGTGACGGATCGCAAAAGGCACAATTTAAGAAAAAAATGCAAGAAGAAGATGCAATTGACAGCAACAATTTTTAAAGTTGCTTTGTTCTACTACAATTGATTTGCGGAACAAACAAGAAAGTTATTTGGCAGTATCCAGCTACCTCTTCGCCACAATACCATCTGTCAATTACAATTAGATTTGTTAGAGAAACAGTGGATATTACAAAATTCTTAAATTACTTACATAAAAAATGCAGTAAACGCTTTGGTAAACAGCGAATTCGTACAAGAGAGAGACATCTCTTTTTCCATAAAACATATAATGACGCTTACTATGGCCGATACAAGAAATAACGTCAATATAAGTGCATGACTGTTTGGCCTGCCCGTATTACACGCTAGAATCCGATTATTTGTATTCTCATTTGTCATACAAGCTTCTTGTGCAAGAGTTGCAGCTAAGATCAAACAGTGATAATGAAATTGTCAAGCAAAAAGAGGCAGAAATATAAGTAAAAAATTCAGAGAGCAAACGGGCTTAATCATAGATGTGCCAAAAGCTGAATTTGGTAACACCAATGATGGCAATATAAGTAGGAGATTTTTTTGCCAATCCAGAGGTGGCCGCTAAAATTACCGGTGTCGACTTCAACCTCATAAATCACTTGAAAGTGATTTTGGAAGTAATATCGAGTGGTCATAAAGTCGACTTGAAAAAATTTACACACTGTGGATATGAGAATGTCAAAATTTATGTGGAGTTGTATCCCTGGCATCCCATGACTCCTACGATGCACAAAATATTAATTCGCGGTGCAATAATAATGGAAAAGGCATTTCTGCCCATTAGATTACTGTCCGAAGAAGCAGCAGAGGCGCGAAACAAGTACTTTCGACTGTACCTGAAAAATTTCCTAGAAAATTCTCAAGAGAAGGATACAATTTAGATATCCTCAACAAATTTTTGTTCAGCTCGGCTCCCTTAATATCTAGTATAAGGTTAAAACCCAGAAAAAGATCTATGTCGTTTAGTAAAGAAGTAATACAAATGCTTGTTTCTGCTGAACCCAATATTAACGACGAAAATTCAGAAGAAGAAGAGAAATCCGCGGAGGAATCTGCAAAAGAAGCCGAGGAATGGATCTCGGGCGTGGACGAAGGAACGTGGGATTCTTCATCGTGAATAATTATTTTTCTAATTTTTATTTAAGTCAACATGGTTTTTTCTCGATATACTGTTTCTTTACATATTAAAATCTATTTTTTTTTCAAAATATGCACTCCAAAAAGCTTTGACTGCCATATTTAGAATTAAAACCCGATTTAAAATGCGGCGCATAAGACGCTGATCTTATTAGAAACTCCCTAAGAATTACCTCGGTACTCCTTGAAGTTTATTGCTATCTACGCAATTTATTCCCAGTGAACTTTACTCCTGGCAGATCGTTTGAGATGAGTATACACAAAGCCAAACGAAAATATTGTGGATATCTGTTTTAAAATAATGAATCAAAACCAAAAAAAAAAATATTATAGATGAGAATGAGATTTTTTTTTACAGGTCTAGCACACGTGCTACAGGGAAGTCCCTAAAGCGCTCCAGGAGCGGCATGTATGCGGAAAAAGCGATTCACGTTGATCTTGAATCGCTGTAAATTGTACTCGGTGAGTAACACAGCCCTGGGCAAATTATTCCAAAGGGATAATGTTCTCCATATAAAAGACTGCTGTGTATTTCTAACATGCACCGCTCTGGGAGGAATGAAACTTGTAGAACAGACTCAAGTCGCCAACCGTTCTTCGATATTCCAGCGAATCAAGGCCGCCAGTCAGTTCCGGGTCTCCAATCAGACGAACAGCTCTTCTCTAAACAGAATCCAACAAATGCAGTGTGTGTTCGGGAGCGGAGCCCCAAACATGGGAGCAGTATTTCATAGTTGGTCGAATTTCAGGTTTGTAAAGAATTAACAGTTGTTGTAGAGTATAAAGCTTTCAGGATCGAAATAATATTCCGAACTTTTGAGAAGGTGTCCTTGCTATGCCTACAACATGTTCATGCCAGGACATATTGCTCCCAAATTAACGCCTAATAAATTGAATGACGATGCTAGGGGAATGGAGTGCAATGTTAACTATTTTAGAAAAAACTGTCGCCTGGGTGTTTGTAGTGTTAAATTCCACCTGGTTACTGTCACCCCAAGATAGAATTTCTTCCAAGTCTTTGTTAAGTTGAACGTTGTTGAAAGTTGAAATAATGAATTACTTATTAATAATTTATTAACCACTTTAAGGGAAAAAATAAGAACAATAGTGCGTAAAGTATCCAATAAATTACAGATGTTATACCAAATGGTAACAGAGATGTAATAATAATAAATTAAAATCATGCACCGAATTAAAATCAAAATTGTAATTGCATGTGCATACTACCGCAGTTTCCAGGAAACGAGGATCCAGGAGCAATTTGTCAGGCAAGGATTCCCGGAAATAGCAGAAATGCTACTCCAAAATTGTAAACTCGTAATAAAATTGCACACGTGTCACCATAGACTACTAATCAATTAAATAAGTCAGTTAAATAATAAATCAGGTAATACATTAGTTATTGAAGGTATATTGTATGATTCATAGAAAGAAAATTTGGCCAAGGCCTCAAGAAGAAAAATTAAATCAATAAGAACTCTACAGGTCGTCCCATCTAATGCTCGCTGGACTCGTACTGGAACTCATCACGTGGAGTGTAACTCTACCGCTTGAATCTGCAGTAAAATATTAAGTGTAATGACACACGTAGTCGTTATAAAATGCAGTATATCTGAAAAATCCTAACACTTTTTATACAAATACAAATAAACAGTAAAAATTCAACATAAAAACGCTGAACTGAACTCTCTTGTAAAATAAAAGTTACCAATTAAATGCTGAGGCACTTAAAATATTTTACAGCAATAAACTACCTAAGATTTCTTTACCCATAAACAGGAGCAGGACGTACGGGCAATTTGTTCAAGAATATTTTACGTACACGATGGTTGTTTAACTTCTCGAGATTCAATCAACTACATCACACCCAGAAAATAAACTGCCAATGTGCCTTGAAAATTTTCCAGGTTGAATTCAACGGCTCTCAATAAAGACCGTATAAAGTTGGCACTATACTTCAATTTTTACCACGACGAGGTTATAGAGGAAATAGTCCTTGTTTCGGCAACCACTAAATAGCAAACAACGGCATTAATAAAAGATTGCCCGACATACTATAAACGATAACACAGACCACCAAAAAAATAATTTGTAAAAACTTTTTAAACCAATACATCTAAGTGTTATGTATTTTTGGGTGCTGAAACCGTATCTGGTATCAGTTTTTTTGTATCATCCATAGTTCTCTCACAATATGACATCGATTAAATTTCAAAATGTGGAAAATTTGATACATAAAAAATAAAAACTTAAACCGTACTTTTTTACTTACGATGACATATTTCACTTCAATGCGAATATTTTAGGTGCTTATTTTTTTGTATTTCCTTTCCCTTTTCTCTGTGAAGTTTCTTGTAAAGCTTTTTCTCCGATGTGATGCATTTTGTTGTTCTCTATGAAGTGACCAACAGTAATCGCCCATCAAGTTGATATTCCACCGTCCCTGGTACCGTAAGTTTTTAGGAAAAATGTCAAGATGGTTATGCAAGAAATGGACTTTAAGGCTCATTAGGCAACCCATATTTTTGAACTTGTCTATCATATTAGCTACGATAAGTTCATAGTTAGGTTCTTTCACATTGCCCAAAAACTTAGTCACAACTTCCTTAAACGATATCCAAGCCTCCTTTTCCTTTATAATCACTCTTGCTTCAAAGTTGGAATCAAACATCATTTTACGAATATCAGGCCCAACGAAAACCCCTTCTTTCAGTTTGACTTCTGATAAATGAGGAAATGTTTTACACAAATATTTAAAACATTCACCATCTTTAGGCAAGGCTTTCACGAATTCATTCATTCACTAACTTTGTTTGCAGTGGTGGTAGAAGAATCTTTTTTGGGCCTACTAAAGTTTTATGCAGAATGTTTTTCTCGCCAGGTGTTTTTCTTACGGGCCATTGTTTTTTGGAACAATGTTGATCCCTTGCTCTGCTGTCCCACTTACATATAAAACATGGAAACTTTTGTTGACCAAAGGTCATACAGACAACTTTTAAAACTCCAGATAGCATCCAATCGTGAGCTAGATAGTTAATTTGCTGTAAAATCATGTTAAGATTTTCATCAGTATCCTTCATATGGACTGAATGAGCAACATGCAGTGAAGCATAAGTATTTCCCTTGTGTAACAGAACACCTTTAAAACTAGTTTTTGATGAGTCTATAAAAAGCCTCCAATCTTCCTTCTTGTACTCAATGCCAAATTCGTTCATTAGACTACCAATATCATGGCAGTAAACCAAGTCCTCTTCCTGCTTGAAAAACTGAGCAAACTGTTGATCTCTTGTTCTATAATGGTAAATAGATGTTCCAAATTCCAATAAATGTTTTTCTTTCAGCCTAGAACCAAGCAATTCTGCTTTTTCCTTAGTCACCCAAATCTCTCACTAAATCATTTAACTCAGCTTGTATAAACCAGTGTGGTTTTAAATTTTCTAGAGAATATTGAAACTCAACATCATCCGGTCGACTTTCATTAAATTCGGGACTGGACTGTAAAATGTCATCAATAGACTGAGGTGATCAGGGACAAGAAGTCCTGGTCCATGTCCTACCGGCCGATTAGCTGAAGTAGAGTTAGGATAGACAATTACTTTCTTATTTTTGAAGTTATATCCAGAAACATCAACGCTGCAAAAATAACAATCATTTGAATAATTTTCTTGCTCTCTCCATACCTTGGGTACTGCATATCGAAGTCAGTAATGTTTCTTTGATGTTTTAACTACAAACTCACCACATATATAACAAAAAATGTTGGGAGAGTTTTTACAACCACGACTAGCCATACTCTGAGGATGAATTAAAGCACATGCGAGATTATATTAACTGGAAGAAAACAAACAGCTTTTATCGGAACTGCCAACCTAATAACATTTGATTTTTCTGCCAACCTTATAAAATTCTGATTTTATTGCCAACCTAATAACATTCGAATAATAAAAAATAAACTTTTCACATTTTAAATATTAAAATGTGAAAAATTTGTGGGTGATGCGACTTTTTTATTATTATTTTCGGGCTCAGCACACCAAAAAACATAGTAATCAGGTAAAATTATTAAAGAAGTTTTTTGATCGTTGGCCTGTGTAATGCTCCTTCGTGGTTCTAGCTTCCTTGACATCTAAGTAACCCTGCACAATTCACACGTCCACATCTAGCCATTCCTCACACATTCTTTACAAGAGTTTGAAGATACTATCTCACATAAAGTAGGCATTGCCGGAGACCTAATTTATAAAACTATGGCAAAATAATACTAAGGAAGAAAAAAATATATATAAACACATATACCTGAAAATAGAAAATACTTAAATTTATATTGGTTCCCCTTATCTCAACTTCCATTTCGACAATAGACAGGTTAATGTTATGAAATGTGGTGAAAGCCATGATAACTACATGGAAAAATCTGGAAAAAATCCAGACACAGGAAAACAACTAAATGAGTATTGTTTTCTTCTTTCTCTATACTCTTCAGTGAGTTCGATAACTTTGCTCTCGGCAATAATCGTACGGCACACATTTGCCAACAAATAACCGTAGGTTAACATGAGACAATAGATGACAAAATGGCGTCTGAAAAAGGTAAATTAAACCAAGGATAATGCAGACAAATCAGTTTAAGGTTGAAAATTTATTAAACTCCATAAATTTTAGTGAAAACCATGTGAAAAACATGAATATGTCATTAAACAGTATTTGGCAAAAGCTTGTTAGTGCATGCATATAAAAAGACGTTTATGTCCCTTTTAATTTAGGTTTTCTTCCCTTTATCACTCACACTCAAACATTAATACACACAAAATAGGTCAAATAATAATTATCAGTTGTTCTATGCTGGCCACAAATGATTGAAGTGCAGGAAAAATTACTTAAAATGAAAATATTGAGTCATGTGCAAGTTGGACTTGTGCAATTAGTGTACGTATCAGTACGTTGATTGCTTTTAAAATAAAAATATTTTGTTACGGAAGTATAAAATACCCCCAAATGAGTTTTTCAACAAAGTACTATTCTGATCTTTACTGAAAACTGATGACCTTGAAATATTTGTTTTTTTATATACCAGATAAATTAGACAGGCCAACGATGAAAAAACTTTTTTAATAATTTTACCTAATTCCTATGTTTTTTGGTGTGTTAAGTCCGAAAATAATATTAAAAAAGTCGTATCTCCCACCAATTTTCTACATTTTAATATTTAAAATGTAAAAAGTTTATTTTTTATCATTCGAATATTATTAGGTTGGCAATAAAATCAGAATTTTATAAGGTTGGCAGTAAAATCAAATGTTATTAGGTTGGTAGTTCCGATAAATGTCACAGCTGTTTGTTTTCTTTCAGTTAATATAAACTCACATTGCAGTGTTTAACCCATGTGCTGTAATTCACACCCAAAGTATGGCTAATCGTGGTTGTAAAAACTCTTCCAACACATTTAGTCATATACGTGGTGAGTTTGTAGTTAAAAAAAACATCAAAGAAACATTACTGACTTTGTAAAAAAAGTATACTTTGAATATTTTGGTGTAGAAATCGGTAAAACGTTGGGCTCCTCACAAAGTATGTTATGTTTGTGTCGAGGTCTTAGGAAATGGTATAAGAAAGAATAGAAAGCTTTTAGATTTACAGTATCCATGGCATGGAGAGAGCAAGAAAAATCATTCAAATGATTGTTATTTTTGCAGCGTTGATGTTTCTGGATATAACTCCAAAAATAAGAAAGTAATTGCCTATCCTAACTAGGACATGGACCAGAACTTCCTGTCCCTGAGCCACTTCAGTCTACTGATGACCTTTTATAGTCGAGTCCCGAATTTAACGAACGTCGACTGGATGATGATGAGTTTCAATGTTCTCTAGAAAATTTAAAACCACAGTTGTTTACACAAGCTGAGTTAAATGATTTAGTGAGAGATTTGGGTTTGATTAAAGAAAAAGCAGAATTGCCTGGTTCTAGGCTGAAAGAAAAGCATTTATTGGAATCTGGAACATCTATTTACCATTATAGAACAAGAGATCATCAGTTTGCTAAGTTTTTCAAGCAGGAAGAGGATTTGGTTTACTGCCATAATATTGGTAGTCTAATGAACGAATTTGGCATTGAGTACAAGAAGGAAGATTGGAGGCTTTTTATAGATTCATCAAAAACTAGTTTAAAAGGTGTTCTATTACACAACGGAAATACTTATGCTTCACAGCTTGTCGCTCATTCAGTCCATGTGAAGGAAACTTACGAAAATCTTAACATAATTTTACAGAAAATTAACTATCCAGCTCACGAATGGATGCTATGTGGAGGTTTAAAAGTTGTCTCCATGATCGCAAAAGGGATTTACAAAGTTTCCATGTTTAATATGACCGGGAAAAAACAAAAACTTTAACACCTGGCGAGAAGAACATTTTGCATAAACTTTAGTAGACCCAAAAAAGATTCTTCTAACACCACTACACATCAAGTTAGGCTTAATGAAACAATTTGTGAAAGCCTTGCCTAAAGATGGTGAATGTCTTAAATATTTCTGTAAAAGATTTGCCCATTTATCAAAAGCCAAACTGAAAGAAGGAGTTTTCGTTGGGCCTGATATTCGTAAAATGATGTTCGATTCCAGCTTTGAAGCAAGGATGATTACAAATGAAAAGGAGGCTTGGATATCATTTAAAGAAGTTGTGAGTAAGTAAGTAACTATGAACTTATCGTAGCTAATATGATAGACATGTTCAAAAATCTGGGTTGTCTGATGACCCTTAAAGTCTACTACTTGCCCAACCATCTTGACTTTTTTCCTAAAAACTTGGGCGATGTGAGTGAAGAGCAGGGGGAACTATTCCATCAGGACATAAAGGAGATGGAGAAACGGTACCAGGGACAGTGGAATATCAACATGATGGGTGATTGTTGTTGGTCACTTCATAGAGAACATCAAAATACATCACATCGAAGAAAAAGCTATACAAGAAACTTCACAGAGAAAAGGGAAAGGAAATACAAAAAAAAATAAGCACCTAAAATATTCGCATTGAAGTGAAATATGTCATCGTAAGTAAAAAAGTACGGTTTAAGTTTTTATTTTTTATGTATCAAATTTTCCCTATTTTGAAATTTAATCGATGTCATATTGTGACAGAACTGTGGGTGATACAAAAAAACTGATACCAGATATGGTTTCAGCACCCAAAAATACATAACATGTATGATGTATTGGTTTAAAAAGTTTTTACAAATATTTTTTTTGTTGGCCTGTGATAATTTTAGTTCAATCTACACCCTGTGGAGAATATTCCAGATTTTTTTTAAAGTTTTTTGATCAATACTGTTCAAGATAAGAGGAGGGACAGCGATTTTTTTCGCGATTTTTTAAATATAATGCAAAGAAAATTGTATGCAAGTATTAAATTATATATATTTTTGAACTCATGTTTTCACAAGCTTTCATTTAAACATCCCACTCGATGACCTGGTAAACTTTTCTTTTCACTTCCGATTTCACTACTCAAAACTAACCCCTTAAGTCAAAATTTAACGTTCAAAACTACACGGCTCTCATGAGGCCATCAATTCCTATATTAGCACCAAATTTAAACTTTCTATGTCAAATAGCTTCAGAGAAAATCGGGTATGACAGACGTACGCACAGACACCGAAGTGACTGACACTAGAAATATAATATCGTTCCAGTATACAACTTATATATGACGCTAAAGGTAAATATTACTAGGATAATACATAATTCTATTTGATAAACTCTAGAGCAGCCAGTAAAGTAAGGATTAATCTACCGAAAAATTTTAATTCAGCTGAATTTTTACACACATCTTTACTCTAGCATTCCCCTATGGTATCACGTATACTGTTACAAGGTCAAAGGTTACGAAAATTATATATTTCTGCTATCTCGCTTCCTATTGGTCGGATGGTAATTAAGGTCATTATATAGATTCTTGATTAAATAATTCTCTACAAAAAAGGTAATATACAGTTTTTGCGATCGAATCACCGTTGTTACGTAATACGGCTTACAAATCATCAACTGCATATAGAATGCAGCAATAACAGCGATGAACTAATTTCCACACCACATTTAAGGGAAAATATTAGGCGTGTTTTTTTATATGGTGTCCCCGGTAGATTTAATTCGTGCTGGATCAAATTATGGTTCTTTCTCATCATCTTCAACCTTTGATTCTTCTTTTTCTTCATCTTCTTCATTAACACCTCATCCAAATATATAAACCCAAAGTTTTGGCTTTAGGATAGCTTCGTTCAACACCTCGCGTTCAAAGTTGGTCATGAAGAGTTTGGTTGTCGCTGGCGGTAGGGGTGATCTCATTGCCGCGCCCTCGATTAGTCTGTAAATTGGGTTGTCAAACAAGAAATATGTACATTTTTTTTAGTTTGTTGAAACACGAATCGAAAGTGCGCGAAATAAATATTTTTTTATCATATACTACTATGTTCAAAACTAAGAGGACCGTTTTCTTAAATACATGCGTTCTTTCTATTTACTAAAATTGTTAACAACATTTGACAAGATTTTCATGACATTTACTATATTAGATTAGTGATAAAAGCGTGTTTTGTAATTATGAAAATTTCTTGTTAATTTATAAAATGAACAAATCTACTGAGAAAAAAACTGTATTGAATTTTTGTCTTAAAAATGAAATTTCTTGTACCGATAAAATAAAAATGCTAAAAAAAGTGTTACTCTGACCAATGTTCAACAAAATCAAAAATTTTCAAATGACACAAATTGTTTAAAAGAGGGTAAAGAAGAAATTGAAGATTAACGGCATTCTAACTGATTATTTCACGCAAACACCTTAGAAAATATCAACAAAATCAAAGATCTTGTATTCAGTGGTCGCCATTTAACTATTAGAGATTTTGGAGGTCTTACTAAAAGACAGGTTTAGAGAGAGAAATCAAGGGGGTAGGGCGCATCAACTGCAACGATCATTTAGCGTCCGAATATTTTGATGATTTATACTATGAAATTTATTTTCTTTAAGAATTCATCAATTTGTCTGTGAATGGTGTTATAAGATCGGATAATCAATTTTAGGTTGAAAGGAATGTGATGCTTATCACGAATAACAGAAAAGTGTTGTGATTCAAAAATATGTTTCTTACTAAGTGGTAGATGACATGATGGACAATTGGGGTGATCCTCTTTGTTTAGAAGGAAGGAGTGGGTCTGATATGTATGGCCCATGGCCAGTCTTCTGACAATGGTGTTTTCCTTTCTATTCAGTGATTGATAATGTAATGGAGGACAAACATCAGTTTTGAGTTTCCAGAGTTTATTACTGGTGTCCTCAAGGTCCCACTGTAATTGAAATAATTTTCTAAATTCCTGAAATAGATGTTTTATGTAATCTCTTAGAGAGAGAAGCCATTCTTGCCACAGGTCAGGACAGGTTTATTAAAGATTGCTGGAAGTGTGCACGAAAGAAATATAGTGCAACTTAACAAATAAAAAAAGAAAGGGTAAGTAGACTTCATAATTTACAAAAAGTTATCAGTGCATGTGATTAAAAATTTATTAAAAGAATTAAGTGAAATATTAAGTAACAATGTGACAGTAGAAAAAAGGACGAATTATTTCATGATAGGCTATCAGGAGACATATGGGAAAATGGAGTGCATGACTTTATTTTAGACATCATAACCAACTAAGTGAAGTTTTACACCTAAACAAAATAATAACTGAGATGAAAAAATTTGTTTTCCACGCTAAGATTAGCAAAAAATATAGAAATTATGTTACATGCGGAAAACAAGCAACGACTTTTCTAATTAGAAATTACAAACCTTAAAATGATAAAAAAAACAAATCTGCAGTCCGTAAATGACAAGCATAGGCCTGTTAATAACAATGGGCAAAAAAATGTTACCAGTTACCAACAGAGAGGTCAACAAAAACTGTAGATAAACAAACAAATGAATTAAAGTGTAATTTAAGCTACGCACAAGTAGAAGAAGCTGTTCAAAACGGGCAAAGAATTCAACCTCTATCGTAAAAAAAAACTTCCATCGAATAACGAATCGAAAGAAAATAACTTGTAATCTTCTTTTCAGGTAGAATTTTCAATAAATTTCTAAAAAAGACTTCAGAATCCCGATTTGTGGTCAGCTAAAATAACAGTAATAAGATTTTGTATTTCGAAAAAAACTTTTTACCAAACTCAACGAAACTAGACCAACGTAACAAGAATACTAACTGCACCGGCCATCACTAACGCTAATTATAAAGTTAATCATAATAACAATGCACTTAGGAAATTCTTTCGCACCAAACAAACCAGCCTCGACACAGCAACAGTGAAAGCAGACAAAAACTACACCCAGCAGACAAACATAGTCACAACAGAAAAAGATGAAAATGTGGTCAGAAAAAACACTCCACGGAAAAAACAGATACTACATAGAACAAGACCAAGTAAATAAAAAACAGTCATACACCTGGTCTCAGGATGGGCAGCTATACCCTGGAACAGAAGGCTTCTTACTTGTCATCCAGAATAATGTCATATTAACCATAAATTACCAAAAGCATATCGTCAAAGATCCAACTATTACAGAAGACAGATGCAGGAAATGCCACCAGGATAAAGAAACGATCCAACACATAACAAGCGGATGTAAAATATTAGCCGGAACGGAATATACAGCCAGACATGACTCAGTGGCAAAAGTAGTTCGCCAAGCACTAGCCACAATATACAAACTCATAGAAAACACGGATCCCTATTACATATACACTCCAACATCCATACTTGAAAATAAAGATTACAAGCTCTACTGGAACATCAGTATCTATATAGATAAAACAGTCCCCGCCAATAGACCCGATATTACTTTTCAATACAAAAAGGGAAAAGTCACCTATCTAACTGACAAAGCTGTTCTCAACGACACAAACATCCATATAAAATATACAGAAAAATCTCTAAAAACACACCTTGCAACAAAAATAAAAAGGCTACAGAACCAAAAAAAATTCAACATTGTCCCCCTCATTATATCAGCCACAGGCCTTACACCAACAACATTCGCACCACACTTAGTACAATTAGGACTCAAGACCAACATACACAAAAACTTTCAGAAGTCAGTGATTTTAAAAACATGTAACATTGGCCGGTCATTCCTCAATACATGGTACCGATACAATGGTAATAGCGTTTGTACTGACATGGCTTGGGCCCGTCAGCCAAACATGGAACCACAATGATTAAATGTGAGAAAGCAAAAGAGATATATAGCAACGAAGATTTCATTATATTCAATGAAAACGTGCAAAGCTTGCCTAAGAAAGTACCAATTGTAAATTTTTTTTTAGGACAACTTAAACCAACAATTTTTACCATTTCCAAATATTAGATGAGTTCAACAAATATTAATAATTTAAAGGTAAATCTTCCTTGTAGCGTTTGATAAATAATTAATTCATTAAATATATATGTATATATATATATATATATATATATATATATATATATATATATATATATATATATATATATATATATATATATATATATATATATATATATATATATATATATATATATATATATATATATATATATATATATCAGGGTTTCAATCCGTTCGTCTAACAGTAAATTTGCACGACGTTTCGAAATTTGGCATTTTCAAGTGCTCTTGCTGCGGCTGCTACTCGATACAGTGATTTTGCTGCTGCTGCTGCCGCTCGAAGCTAACTGAGCCCTCAGTTAGCTTCTGAATAGAATCCAACAAATGCATTGTATGTCTTGAGCAGTGTCCCAAACATGGGAGCAGTAATCCATCGTTGGTCGAATTTGAGCTTTGACAGACAGAATTAAGACTTGTGAAGCGTAAAACTTTCTAATTCGAAATAATTAGTACAAATGATATGATCTTGGCTGCTCTGGCGAAGTCAAAGTATAAGTTCACTCAGGGCCCTGATAAGGTCCCTTGTTTTATTATTAAGGACTGCGCGCGAGCCTTGTTGAGGCCCTTGTCTTTCATCTATAACTTATCCCTGAAATCTAACACTTTTCTTGAAATCTGGAAAACGGCAAGAATTACACCTGTATTCAAGAAGGGCGATACTAGTATCATTTCCAACTACAGGCCGGTGTCAATATTGTCACCATTTGCTAAAGTTTTTGAGATGGCAATATATGAGTCATTGTTTAAGCAAATTAAGGGACGTTTGACGCAGGCTCAACATGTTTTTTTTGGCAGCCGCAGCACGGTCAGCAATTTGGCTTCCTTTGCGCAATTCACGGGGAAATCCCTTGAAGATCATCAGTAGCTCGACGCTATCTACATAGACTTCACGAGGGCATTTGATCGTATTGATTATTCCATTCTAGCACGTAAACACGTATGGTGTTCCACAATGATTTGATATCATTCCTTCTGTCATATCTTCATAATCGTATTCAATATGTGGACATCCGAGGCCATCATTCATTTCAATTTGTAGCTACTAGCGGCGCTCCACAAGGCAGTAACCTCTCACCACTGCTGTTCTCAATTTTTATAAATGATATTGTGGAGTCCATTGCTAGTAGCACACTTTTATTTACTGATGATCTTAAGCTGTAATGGTGTAATTCATGACATTAACGATTGTATTATACTTCAGAAAGACATACATACTATCGAAAATTGGTGTGCTATCAATAAGTTGACCTTGAATCTCGGGAAATGTTTTGTTATGTCGTTCTCCAAACCAACTGAAACCCACTCATTATGAGTATGTCTTGGATAAAGCGATTATAAATCGTTGCTATACTTTCAGGGACCTGGGAGTGGTGTTTGATACCCGATTGTCATTTGCCGATCACATTGATCGTGTTTGTGGAGAAGCGTTGAAGATGCTTGGATTTATTTTTCGCAATTCAAGGAGGTTGGTAGATATAGGGTCCCTCAAATTGCTCTACTTTTGCTATGTGCGATCTAAGTTGGAATACGGCGCAGTGATTTGGCACCCAATCTATCACAAATACATTGATAGAATAGAGAACATACAGAGAAAGTTCCTCAAGTTCCTGTGCTTCAGAGATGGCAGTACCTACCCTCCTAGGGAGGGTAGGATATCTTGTTAGCGCGTTTCAACATGCCGTCGTTGATGAATCGTAGGATTTACTTGCTGGTTCAATTTTTGTTCAAGATATGTAAATCCTTTATTGATTGCCCTGACCTACTTTCCTAAATTAACTTTCATGTACCGTCTCGACTTACCAGATTTCCTCATGTTTTTTATTTGAGTTCACCAAGAACTAATATTTTAATGAAGACTCCTTTGTATCAATCCATGAATATTTTCAATGTGGTTTGTAGCGATTTCGATATGCATAACTTAACTCATGCTCAGTTTACTAAATTGATGAAGACGAAGGTTCTTGATGCTCGGTGGACGTGTCCACATTTTGAGCGGTATATACGGGTTATATATTGTTGTACTT
The DNA here is from genome assembly GCA_019049505.1 of Pachyrhynchus sulphureomaculatus. Taxonomy (NCBI): domain Eukaryota; kingdom Metazoa; phylum Arthropoda; class Insecta; order Coleoptera; family Curculionidae; genus Pachyrhynchus; species Pachyrhynchus sulphureomaculatus. The sequence goes on along the minus strand of CM032452.1, from coordinate 24,488,449 downwards.
ATTTTAAGCAATTATTGTAATTTTCTTTTTTTTTCTCTTTTTCTTTGTAATTTACACATTTGTCTTGTAAATGGGTATTCTATCTGTTAGAATATAAAGATTATTATTATAATATTCCCAGCTTTTGAGGAGCTCTCTTTGTTATGCTTGCAACATGCTTGTGCCAAGACATATTTGCTATCAAATTAACGCCCAGTAAGTTGAGTGACGATGCTAGAGGAATGGAATGCCCCGGCGTAACTCTGTGGGGTTCAGCAACGTCAACTTTTTTAGAAAAAACTGCCGGCTGAATTTTTGAAGCGTTAAATTCTACGTAGTTACTGGCATCTAAAAATAGAATTTCTTCCAGATTTTTATTAAGTCGACCGACCTCCTGCTATCTACAGATACTAGAGCATGCTAGAGCATGCAGAGTGAAGGAAGAAATAAGCGTGCTATCATCTGCAAAGCTGTAGATAAAATTTCTGGTCCTTTCCCGTAGATCGTTAATGTAAATGCGAAAGAGAGTAGGAGACAGAATAGGACCTTGGGGAACACCAGCGTTGATAGTGAAGGTGTTAGGAAGAAATCTGTCCTGCCACTAGTAAAGAACGTTCTTGTAGAAAACATGAGAGCCCTAAACAGAACTTTTTAAACATACCATATGAGCGTAGCTTAGCCAAAAATCCATCCTGCCAAACATGGTAGAATGCCTTGGACACATCAAGTGCAACCGTTCGAAATTTTCTAAAGTGTTCAGTTGCGTTATTCCAAACAGGTGTTGCATAAGTTAGAAGATTCCCTGTTGATCTTTGCTTACGAAAGCCATATTCATGGTAACTAATAATATTTAATCCTTCAAAATATTTTAGAGATGCAGATTGATAGTCTTTTCCCTGCCTTTCGAAAACATACTTAAATTGAAAAGACTAATTAAAGATTTTTAAGTAAAGAGCCTTTATATAGTTTGTAGGAGCATATTCAATATTGCAAACCTTAGGAAAAAAATCTACAGTAACAACAAATAAAAATTAAAGTAAAATAAATAATAATTAGATGATGACAATTAATTTTGAAAAACATTTCAGCTTATCTCTTGTGTTATATCGTCTTATTCCAAAACAACTTAATTTTCTTGAAAAGCATCATCGTGTTGCACTTTGAGATGCATGAGTGCTGAGATGTGGATCTATTCATATAACCCCGAAACAGCGCAACAATCAAGTGAATATCGTGCAAAAGGTAAAGCAAAATCGAAAAATTATGTCAAAGTCGGTCAAAAATAAAAGTTATGTTAACTGTCTTCTTCAATTATCGTCATGTTGTGCACAAACAGTTCCTTCTAAGTGACCAAGCATTTAATAAGAGTTATTATTTAAGCGTTACAAGTTTCGTTCACGTGAGTAAATTTGTAAAAGTCCCAAATTACGAAAGAGCAATTTAGAGATTTGCAATAATTTTTCCTAATTTTTTAAGTATATACAACAATTATCTCCAGCGAACAATTTTATTTTTGTAACTATACAACAATTATCTCCAGTAGAGCGAACAATTTATTTTTGGTTAGCGAGACGCACGCCGAGGGTAAGAATAAATTATTTCATGTAATGTAATTTTTTAAGTAAAAAATGAATTAATTAGCCTTCTGCAAGCCGCATGTTCATCAGATATGGTACTTTGTAACTTCCTATTTCCCAACATAAAATTATTACTCTATGGATACAATTTTAAACCTATAAAAGCCATAAAAGAAAATTCGCTGGACGCCTCAAAAGCCATACCGTAAATCGAGTATAATATAATATATAAGTGTTTTGAAGATTGGAAAAAAAGGTTGGTATAAGTGTATTGCAATGGAAGGAATTAACTTTGATGGGGATTAAACAGATTTATATGAATAGGTAATTAACTATTTTCGAAATGGGCCCGTGGTGCTAGCATACAACTACGAGGAGTATTCGAAAAGTAAAGGCCGTTTGCTTATATTTAAATATTGACGGATCTAAACAAAAAACAAAGTTATATACATACAGCGCCAGCTATTGATTTTTTCCGAAGTCACTGACGTTATTGTTTTGATTCAGTAGTGATTTGCCTGTCGGTGAATGTAGACAACAACGTCCGTGAAAATCGTTACTCCCGCCAGTTGCGAAGTACTTACTGTGATTCGATTAAAATCTGCGATCTGATCGATGGCTTCGTGGACAACGGTTTTAAAGACGACGAGGAACTCAAGACTGCCGTTGTCAACTGGTTCAATTCCTAGGCGGAGAAGTTCTATGCAGAGGGATTAAAGAAGCTGGTACAGCGTTACGAAAAGTGCTTAGAAGTGAACAACGATTTGTGAAAAGTGAAGTAGGTTGATAGGAAACTAAAACCGTCAGTAAAAACTTTTTTTAGCAAATATATTTTTTTATGACCAAACGGCCCTTACTTTTCGAATATACCTCGTACAAGATACCCATTTCTTTCTATTTCATAGAGAACATTCACATACATAAGATTAGGCAAGGATGTGAATTGTTATAAACACGATAAGTACGTCACATATGTAAATTAATGAAGAACATTGCATATACAGTACCCTGATGCTTCTTGGTACTTCTAGAATCCATAGAGGTAACGATATTTTGTGTTTTGATAATTAGAGTGCGAGTGGTTTTTAGTTAATCTGCAGATGAATAAGATGGTCTTTCCTATTCTCTCCTACTTTAGATCAATAACAACGTCTAACAAATAAGTTCTGTAACTACCAACCAGTCGAACAGGAGGACTTTCGCAAGGAATTTGGAACAACAAATCATATCCGGACTATAGAAGACTCAAGATATACAGAACTCCTAAAATTCACACATAAAAAATGCGACATTAACAGTTAAATTAGTTGAAGATCGAAAAAACAGAATCCATAAGGATCAAGAAAGGTGTTAGGCGGGCAACACAATTTCACCAAAATTGTTTACCCTGACCTTGGAGGATGTGCTTAAAAGTCTTGAGTAGGAAGAGAAGTGAATTAAAATCGATGGCATATGCGATTCGCAGATGATATAGTTCTGATCAACGAAGATCTAGAAGAACTCAAAGTTATGATAGAACAACTTAATCAAGCTTGACAGAGGGTTGAACTCGAGATGAACATCAAGAAAACAAAACTTCTAAACCCACAAAACACAAAAATAAGATTAGAACAGCGGAAATGCCAAGGTCTTAGCTGGACTGCATTTCAAAAACTTCAGTTCATTCCAAAAACAGACATATCCCCATGACTTTAAAAAGAAAAGTGTACGAGAGTTACATACTTCCAGTAAGTACGTATGGGCTGGAGACCATGACTCTTACAAAAAACAGTCTTTGTCGACTTCAACGTCCTCAACGGGCCATGAAAAGACAGATGTTAGGTGTTTGCTTACAAGAACATATTAAAAGCGAGGATATCAGGCGAAGAACAAAACAGTTTTCGAACTCTAAATGCACCTATAGTGTCATGAAAGAGACAGTCTCTGATCGGTTCAGCCACTTCACGTGTTGGGCTTTTCACTTGTTCATAATTTTAACTCGAAAAATTGATAAAAATGAACTTAATTACCGTCCAAGTGGCCCTCGTCGCCGGCATTACTCAGTTAATAAGTCCAAAGATAGGCAATATACTGAGCAAGATCAAGTGCATTGGCTTAGAAATTGAAAGCGACGGAGGCTTTACCAAACCCTTTAAACACATATTTCTCAAAACGTAAAAATTTCACACACCACACAGTGGGCCAGGAATCTGAGGTTTCGTTCAAAATTATCTAGAGCCCTCAATTATTAACGAAATCAGACAATTTTTCAAAAAAATATTCGTAAACGAATTCCGGACAAACGTAATGAAGCCGATTTGCAAAATATAACCTCAAAATTTTTTAAAATTGGAAATAGCAGCAAGGAACCGGAAGGTGAAATTTCGAAGTTTACGCGTTCAAAACTGGTTCATCGGGAGTTTCTAGCGTCGCTGAATCTATTTTCGGGGTCATTTTGATCATATGCACCCTTTTAAGGGGTAAAAATGAGGGTTGGAGGGGAAGAAATTACGATATTCACCTGAATGAGAGTTTCGCGTTCAAAACTGGTTTGTCGGGGGTTTCTGGGGTCCATGACTCTATTTTTAGAATCACTTTGATCATATGCACCCTCTTGAATAGTACAAAAAGGGGTTGGAAGAGGAGAAATTACGATATTCTGGTGTATTAGAGTTTCGCGTTCAAAACTGGTTCCTCGGGGGTTTCTGGGGTAGTTGAATATATTTTTCAACCCTCATTTTTACCCTTCAAAAGGGTGCATATGATTAAAATGATCCCGAACATAGATTTAGTGACCCTTAAACCCCCGAGTAACCAGTGTTGAACGCGAAAGTCTAATTCAGGGGAACATCATAATTTCTCCCCCTCCAACCCACATTTTCACACCTGCATGCATATGATAAAAATGACCCGGAAAATAGAATCAGCGACACCAGAAACCCCCGATGAATCAGTTCGAATGCTTAAACTTGAAATCACGTGAAATTTCACCTACCGGTTCCGTGCTACTTTTTAGAATTTTAAGGTTATATTTTGCAAATCGGCTTCTTTACGTTTGTCCGGAGTTCGCTTACGAGGATTTAAAAAAAAATTGTCTGATTTCGTTAATAATTGAGGGCTTTAGAGAATTTTGAACACAAAATCGGATTCCTGGCTCACAGTGCTCCGTGCAATGTAGCTCAAAAAATAATTGACGGATTCACTTGAAATTTTATACAGATATTCACTAACCTATTGACCATTGAAGAAATGTACAAAAATTATATACTATAAAGATTATTTTTTGATAATTGTTTATAAAAAAAGGTTAATTTTTTCAAAATGGTCCCAAATTCGCAATTTTTGATTTTTTTTTGTTTTGGTAAATTAAAATTTTTACAAAGCGTATATATACTCTAATGATGATAAGCTAAAAAGTTGTTCTTTTTTAGGTACTTTTTTTTGTATAAATATCATAATTTCTCAATAAATGATTCACAAAAAAAAAAACGGTCGTTTACACAGGTCTCCCCCTTAAAGAAACTGTTGTTTTGGTAAAAAAAAGTGTAGAGATGTTTCAGTCAGACTTCATATACGAAAATCATCACATTCCTTTTTTTGTTGCACAAAAGTAGTGTAATAGCCACGCTATTCTGCTACAAAATTAAAATATTCCAATCGATATTTAAATGGGAGACTTTAGACTGTAATTTAATTTGACGAACAGGGAATTACTAAGAAATACTTTCGCTACAGCTAGTTTATTAGGCGTTGCCAATATCAATTAGCAGCTCTACAATGCCTCTACCACTTTCTCTTTATTAGAGCAAATGAAGTATGTCGTTTCTAAAGAACAAAGGCCATGCTCTTATAGTTAAAATTTAAAGTTACACGTGTTTATTAAAGGCATTGAGAAAGTTTCGTTTAGTTTGGTAAACTTTTACGTAAACCTACAAAATTAATTATAATATTATGGGAAATTTCATGTTTCTACATAAACCGGTTAAATATGGCGCCGAGGATAATAAAGCGGTTTATTAAAAAGGATTATGTGTTTTTGATAACAAACTATCGATTCTAACCATTTTGTAGGTAGGTCACAACAGGAACATTGCGTTAGTCATTTAACAACAGTCACATATTGCTTCAGAACAGATTGATAACTGAAATGATAAATTTTATTACTAGAATGTGTAAGTAGTTTTGGTCACGTGGACCCCATTATTTGTATAATTCAAGTAATAAAGGACCTAAAAATGGATCAGGACCCTATTTGTCTGCTACTTTGCTCTCAGTTTCTTAGTCACGTAAGTATTTACAATAAGACTTTTATAATAATACTAATATAGTAGGAAGTGCTACTAAGGTTAAGTATTTGCCCCTACTGTTATAGCACAAGGCCACTGCGTGTTATATTTCGAATATTTCCGATATTAAAGTCCGTTCATATATATAGTGAAATGACTAAACTTAATCCTTAAAGGGTAAAAACCATTAACCATAAATAAACAATGAAATGAAATTTTATGGTTTTCTTTGGGCACTTCAGAAGTAGGTAAATCATGGGCCGTACTTAAAAATATGATATCTGTTCGTTTTACTTGCTTGTAAACAACAAAGGTGGATCTTAAATAATTATTAATGAAATTTTATATGATTTTAATGGTGTTTATAAAACATGGCATTTACCCGAAAATAACTTGCATAATCCATATTGCCATTTACTGTCTAGTAAGATGAATACAGCCGCCACTTAGTTTAAGCTTTATAATTATTGTTACTTCGTGTGCAATAAAGCAGCTTAGTCATGGAAAATATTTGCGAGTCGAGGGTATCTGAACAGATTACCCTGTGTAAAAGTAGAAAACACATATCTACTGTTGCCAAGGAAATTGTAAAGAATGTTTATTCAACCCTAATGAAACGTGGTAATGTTAGCAAGCAAGTAGCGCTAGAAGAAGCGGCCACATTAGCGAACATTGCAACATCAATGGTATAGAAAATTGTAAACAACGCTATTCTAGTTAGGAAGAAAAGAATTTTCTCAAGGATAGATGGAGGTGATCAAGATATAATACGACGTAAAATTTACAAAATATACGAGGAAGTAAGTGTGGATAATTTAATGAAAAGGCTTGAAAGAGATGAAACCGTGATTAAATATAGTAGGACAACATTATGGAAGTTTATTCAACACATGGGTTTTAAATTTAACAAACTTAATAAAAGACAAGTTTTAATGGAGTCCAAGAGAATTCAAGAATAGCTACTGGAATATTTAGAAAAAATAAAGTTTTACAGAGACGAGCAAAGGCCAATTATTTACTCGGATGGAACATGGTTCGACCCATACGATACTCCGGAAAGGGGTTAGGTTGACTCAAGTGATAACTGCAAAACAAAAGCACCATCAAACAGAGGTAAAAGGATTACAATTTTACATGCTGGATTTAAAGACGGATGGATTCTGAATGCACTCTCCCTGTCTGCAACGAACCTAAAAGATTCTTCTCTCGATTACCATGAGGACACCACTGCCGAATTATTTGAGAATTGGTTCAAAAACAGGCTAATTCCGAACATACCTCCAAATAGTGTAATTATGGTGGGCAACGCAAGCTATCATAGTAGGCAGTTAATCAAGGTTCTCTGCTCAAACGATACAAAAGCAACAATTCAAAACTACATGTACGATAATGACATTTACTTCCACGAAGATTATACCAAAAAGCAATTGATAGAAGTTTTGAAGAGCTTAAACATAAAAAATGAATATGTCTGTGACAGTTATGCAAAGGATATGGTGCATATAGTTTTAAGGATTCCATCATATCATTGTATATTTAATCCTATAGAGCATATTTGGCATCAATTGAAATCTGCCATTCGTCGTAATAATATTTGCTCCACTGTTAATTCCAGTGTACTGAAACTTATGGAGACCGAAGTTTTTAATATACCTCTACAGAGTTGGGCGAACTCTGTCATACATGTTGAAAAAGTTGAAAAATCTTATATCCATATTGCAAGTAATATAGAAAAACTAATAATTAGATCCAATGATAATGATAGCGATAGTGATATTATTTTAAGTGAATCACGCAATTAATTTTAATGAGTAAAGTAATAATTTGTATTTGTAATAAAAATAATTGGTAATAATAAGATGATCTGTAATAAACGTAAATAAAACATATTATAAACATTGTTTAATGTCTTTCCAAAAACAAAAATAATTAAATTCTAAGCAAAGTACGGACCTGTTCAATCATATTTGAATTTTACAGCTTGCACTAATAGAAATCAGTTAGTCCCTTCACTAATGTATGAACGGACTTTACCTAACAAATTTTCATATAATATAATAGACAACTTGGCCAGATTATAATTGATAGTGAAGGTTTGGATAATCGTTTCAATCTGTTTTCGACCATCAGTCTTGGGTTTTACACTATTACTGTCAGTCCTCGGTTAGGTTCTTTTAGCCTCGATTAGATTAGAGTGTCGAGTGATCTACCAACTAGTAGCAATAAAATTGATTATACTAAGAAGCTGTGTAATGCAATTCAACAATATACTTTCTTTGAAGAAGTACCCCTTTAGTCACAAGTCTTAAACCGATTTAAAATACAAGTTGCTTCCAAACATCTTACGACATAAATATCCTTGTTAGAACCGGGTACCGATGTTAACAAATAACTAGCATGACCAAAGCGGCACAGAATTATAGAATTGCGAAGAAAAACATACCTACTCTCTAGAGGATTAAAGATCTTTTGAATAGACTGTTAAGATATTTAGTGAAAATTTCAGTAAATAAACTATGCCATCATAAACACCATCAGACAGCAATATTGCAGCAACATTTATTGGAGAAACAAAGTTGCCAGCAGAACTCCTTGCTTTGTACTTCACTGTGAATTTCCAAAGAAAACCATAACCTACTATTCCCAAGGTGCAGTAAAAAATATCCAATCCATATTGCTTGAAAATAGCGTGCAATAGAAAGTATCTTAACGAAGTTAGTTACAAAAAAGACCTTTGCCTCTGATAAAATACATGTCAACGTACTTGTCTGGGAGATAATTCTAGTTTTTTTGGAGGCTTTTCAACTCATCCCAAAGAAACGAAATATTTCATTCCTGCTTAAAATGTTCTCGAGTTCAACCGATTTCAAAGGGAAAAAAAAAAAAAAAAAAAAAAAAAAAAAAACGACCATGCCAAACAACTGTCTTCCAGTCGCATTACATTCAGTAATCGTTATAGAAAAGACAATTAGTCAGTATCAATTGAAGTTAATATAATTAGCATCAACCAATACATACGCAAATATCAACAGGAGATGTCCTAACTCAGCTCACACATCTTTAAAACATGAGAGGATTAGAGAGCGTCTAATACATTCTGGACGTTGGTTTAGGTTTGACATGATATATTGTCAGCTAAGCTACACCCTTATAGTAGTTGTCAAAGTTTCTCCGAAATAGTTTCTTAAAAGCCTTCCGACACCCTTACTATTAATACCGACGTATTTCACGACTTCATACAGTCTCCTACTGTTTTTCTTCATTATATCAACAATTTGCTGCTTCTATGAACACATGAAAAGTATTCAATTAATACAGCAGTTGTATAGCTCAGTCCTATAAAAGAACTATTACATTTTAATTTACAAAAAGTGTATTAGGACACACTAAATTATGCTTTACAGCTACAAACGGTATATCACAATTAAATATATTTTAAATATTTTTTACTACCCTAAACTTCGGTATATAATGTTTTGTAAATCAATAGACAACGCCGGTGAAGAACCAGAGAGAATTTTTTTTTATGGGTCTAGCACACGTGCCGCAGAGAAGTCCCTAAAGCGCTCCAGGAGCGACATGTGTGCGGAAAAAGTGATTCACGTTGTTCTTGAATCGCTGTAAATTGTACTCGGTGGGAAACACAGCGCTGGGCAAATTATTCCAAAGGAATGATGTTCTCCATATAAAAGATTGCTTGAAAAGCGTTGTAGGCGGAGTAACAAGCTGAACCTCATATAGATGTGAAGCATCAGCGCGACGTGTATTTCTAACATGCACCGCTTTGGGAGGAATTAAGCGGGCTACATTCTTCGAAAACTTTTCATGAAAATACTTGTAGAACAGATTCAAGTCGCTAACTGTTCTTCAATGCTCCAGCGAATCAAGGCCGCCGGTCAATTCCGGATCTCCAATCAGACGAACAGCTCTTCTCTGAACAGCATCCAACAAATGCAGTGTATGTTTGGGAGCAGCGCCCCAAACATGGGAGCAGTATTCCATAGTTGGCCGAATTTGAGCTTTGTAAAGAATTAACAGTTGTTGTGGAGTGTAAAGCTTTCTGGCTCGAAATAATATTCCCAATTTTTGAGAAGCTCTCCTTGCTATGCCTGCAACATGCTCATGCCAGGACATATTTGCTCCCACACTAACAACAAATTGAGCGACGATGCTAGGGGATTGGAGTGCCCCGACATAACTATGTCGGGTTCAGCAACGTTAACTTGTTTAGAAAAAACCGCCGCCTGGGTTTTTGTAGCGTTAAATTCCACTTGGTTACTGTCACCCCAAGATAGAATTTCTTCCAAGTCTTTGTTAAGTTGAACGCCCTCCTGCTGTCTGCAGATATTCGCCTGAGCAGCCGATGTCCGAGCGTTCAAAGTGAATGAAGAGACAAGCGTACTGTCGTATGCAAAGCTGTAGATTGGATTCCGGTCTTTTCCAGCAGATCTTTAATCCAAATCGGAAAGAGAGTAGAAGATATTATGGAGCCTTGGAGCACACCGGCGTTGATTGTAAAGGTGTTAGGAAGAAATCCGTCGACCGCCACTCGTAAAGAACGCTCTCTGAGGAAACATGAGAGCCACGAACAGAACTTTTCAGATATACCACAAGAGCGTAGCTTAGCCAACAGTCCATCGTGCCAAACACGGTCGAATGCCTTGGAAGGTGTTCCATTGCGTTGTTCCAAACATGTGTTACATAAGTCAGAAGATCTCCTGTTGATCTATGTTTACGAAAGCCATATTGGTGATCGCTAATAATATCGAATCGTTCAAGATATTTTAGAAGATGCTGATTGATAACCTTTTCCATGACTTTCGATATTATTGAAAGCAGCGCGACAGGTCGGTAATTATTTGGCAAGGTCTTCTTGCCTTTTTTAGGTATCGGCTGAACCGTGGCACATTTCCAGCAGGATGGAAATATTCCCTTTCTGTAGGATAGGTTGAAAAGTCTACAGAAAACTGGTGTTAGTTCCTTTGCACAGTTTTTTGAGAACTATGACAGGTATTCCGTCAGCGCGCGAAGCCTTTTTGGTGTCTAGCTTCATTAAAATACGCTCTATAATACGCTGTCTGAAGACAACATCGGGCATCTTTGACTGCAATATGGGAATAGTAGGTGGTGTTTTTTCCTTGGAAATCGACAGTAGAATGTGAAGCAAAGAGTTCAGCCAACAAGTTCGCTCTCTCAACAGGTGTGGTTGCAATAGAATTATCTGGCCATGTGAGTGGTAGTATGGTGGATTTGGTGAAATTCTGACTAACTGCCTTAGCGACTGACTAGAAGGACCTGGATTTGTTGGGACAAGCAAGAAGTTTGTTTCTAATTCGTTGATTGTGTGCCTCCTTGGTCTCGTCGATAATTCTTTTGCATCTGTTCCGGGCACAAACAAAGGTGTTACGATTTATGGTATTAGGATTTTTACGCCATTGTCGGTAGGCAATATGTTTAGAAGTAACAGCTTCTTTGCATTTTCGGTCAAATCAAGGCTTGCCATTGGAGTGGCATTTCTTCCAAAAAGGGATGTAAGCCTCCATACCAGCCAAAATAACATCGGAGACCTCCCTGGCGCAGTTAGATGGGTTGTCGGATCGAAAACAAACGTCCATCCAAGGGAAAGTTTGAAAATATTCCATGAGATCTTCACATTTAGCAGATTTGTAGATAGGCAGGATACTCGATGTCGAATGCAGTTTATGGTCGGAAGAACCCAACGGCGAATTACGGTGACCGTGTATTTAAATTTACGTATTTATGCTCGAAATTAAAACAAGACTTGGAATTATTATTCCACAATTTCTTTCTCTGACATCTTTTAGAATACCGGACCATTATTAAATAGATCTTAACTAGACCTAGTTAAAAAAGTAATAAGTTTGCTATAATTTCACTCTTGAGGATAGGGGTGTTTCTGAAGTCTAATTAGGTATTTTTAATGTATTTAGTCCATTTTCAGACTTTATTAATTTTTTTCATTTCCAGATATCTTAACATTTTACCTTTTTTAGTATGGTAAAGAAGCTTTTTATCTTTGTTGTTCAAAAAAACTGGTTTAAATCTTTACAATTCTCAGTAAAACTCGTTTTTCTCTGATTGTGTTTAATTGAATTTTTATGTAATTTTAGTCATGCATGTGTTCATCTACTAGTTCGCTCTATTTATATTGTATAACAACTATTATATTTAATTTCAAATAAGCCTGATGTATGATATACTTTTGGTTTTTCCTTATTATTCTCTAGGATCGAACTTAAATTATTCCTATTAATAAAAAAATATATTAGTATAAAATGCTTTTAACTAATTCGTGATTTTAGTGATTCAACACAAATATTACAAGGGTAATTTGTTTGAAGTTTTTTCTTTCAAAAACAGAAAGGAAAAGGAAGCCAAAGCTATTCAATGATGATCCATATTTATTCGAATAAAATTTTAATTTAAACAGTTTTGATGGGGCTGAGCCTCAATTGAAGATGATCCCAGATAAGAGAGACTGGTTAAGGCAAGAAACGAAGGAACCATAAGGCTTGTTGAGGATTTGCTGCTGTGAGATCGACCAGTGAAGATCCCAGTACCACAGTTTTCAAAATTATGCACAGAGATTATGCACAGAGATTATGCACAAAGATTTGGGATGAAAAAAGTCCTTGCACTATGAGTCCTTAAACTTCTTTCACACTTCTTCTAGGAACTAGCGTGGAAAGAAATCTCTCAAGGACGCTTTAGACAACGATGAGAGTGATTTTCAGTAAATTGACACAAGTTACGAGAACTGGATGTTCTATTATTATCTTCCGAGCAGAAGGAAAAGTTAATGCAATGCGTTTATAAGATCTCTATGCCACCAAAGAAAGCAAGAACTCAGTCGTCTTCAGGAAAATTGATGGCGGCCGATTGTTAGGACTGCGAAAGAATTAGCGAGAAACGTCTTAATTTATGAAGAACCAAATCGTTGTTATTGCACGACATCGGCGAGGCCCGCACGACCCCAGACACTGAAAATTTTCCTCAGATTAAGACTCCAAAGCCGCCATAGCGTCGTTTCCATTTAAGGCACAAAAAAAAGAGAATTTTTCTTGTAAGAAATGAAACAACTCGAGAAACGCTAGATTAAATATGTAAAAAAAAATTTTGTTGCCTAAAAAAAGCCCCCTTGTTGTCTGCTAGTCTAGACTCTTACACTAATATAATAAAAAAGTAAAAATTGTGGGTTTGTTTGTTTATTCGTTAGAGGTAATCTCTAAAACTACTGATCCGTTTTTAAAAATCTTTTACTGGTATGTAGCATAGACTTTCGGATGAACATAGGCTATATTTTATGAGGTTGTGACAAATAGCTCCCAGTGACAATTTTTGTGATACAAGTCAACGTAAAAACTTCAAGAAGACTTTCTGACACACGCTGCCTCTGCAGAAAGAGATATATAAAAGTGATGTATAAAAGAATTGTAAGGTCTACAAAAAAGTCCATGACAGCATATGTTCATCTGATAAGGTTAACTTACAAAACTGAAACACTAGTCTTAAAAATAAACGTGACCAGGTGATAAATCTGTTGAGAATTGTTTCAGTAGCTAAAACTAAATCCTTATCAAAATAAATATATAAATTTAATTGGATAAGTAATTTAGATTTTACGAGCGTGTTTTTGAGTAAGCATAACTAAAATAGAGGTACCTACACATGCGGCGACATAGTTTCAAAAATATAACTATCTTGGACGGCCTGTGTAAGAGGCGGATGCGACTGTGCTATTTATGGAAGAATTGTAGACCTTAATTTCGAATGTTAGGGGTAATTTTAGAGTCATACTATATCACATATATAATCTAGGTAAAACGTTCAACGTGGTGCGGGAGCCCCCCAAAACGGAGTGGGGAAGGAAACGGCCACGAGCGAACAGATCAGCGGTTGGGAGGTAGCAAGCGGGAGGCGGACAGCGGCGTCGCGTGCAGGACAACCGGTGTCAATAGCTACTAGTAGTAGTAGTAGTAAAGTGAGTGGGTGGTACATTGAGTCCCTGGTGTCACCTCGATCTAAAACTTCTTCTGTGACTCCCTACTGAATCGAGTCAGGGTCGCAGCCCTAGCCTGACATTTTCTGCCAAGAGACATAGGGTACTCACCCTGACCTCTTGTAGCTCTTTGGGTTCACAGAATAGTTGACCCCAGTACCTATATCTCTTGACCATTAGGGCAGAACATTCGCACAGAATGTGTATACTGTCCTCGCTGTCTCCCTCGCACAGCCGACATGTTTTCCGCTCAGCTAGTTTGAGGTTATATATATGGGCCTGTAGTAACACATGTCCAGTAAGAAGTCCTATGCTCAGACGTAACCTTTGTTTTGATATCGACAAGAGTTCCTTTGTTCTTTATCTAACCATTCCCTGATTTTGTTTTTACCGAAAGCAAATGGAACTTCCAAAACATGTTAAAGTGGGTCCTCCAAGGTGCCTCTTTTGGCGAGTTCGTCCGGTATTTCATATCCAGATATGTCCACATTAGGGTAACTTCGTTTTTTACCTCCTAATGTATTTAGTTCTTGTACACATTTCCTGATCAGCAAGCTGTCCGTGGTAGATTTGGCAAGAGCTTGTATAGCTACTTTACTGTCGCAGCAGATTAAAATTTTCATATTATTTGTCCCTTTCGAGATTTGTAATTTTACACATCTGAGGATGGCTAACACCTCAGCTTGAAAAACCGTGGCCATATTGCCCATGGGAATACTTTCCCCATGGTTTAATTTATGGTAAAAGATTTCCGTCCCAAAGCGGCCATTACCCCCCGAACCGTCAGTATACCAAATGTCGGGATTAGGTCTATTCAGGAGCTTTTACATGTCCTTCTTCTCAGGGATATGGACAGAAAAAGACGTAATCACTTGTCTTGTTGTCGTGATTTTATCTTGTTTTAAGACGAATGGGCGTTCATGGAGAAATTTCAGACCTGAGTATCCCGGTCTACATTTCTCCCTTCGCCTTGGCATTTCAGTCTGTATGCTGTTAATCTCACCGTGTGGATGATGGTGGTTCAGTGGTGGGACACAGAGTGCTACTTCTAGCGCATCCGTTGGTGTCGTTCTCATAGCCCCCACTGCTGCCCTAAGGTAATTCCCCTGTAGGCTGCGCAGTAAGTTCTTTTGACTCCACCGGGCCCACTCTGGGCCTCCAAATCACTGTTGCGTACGTCAATCTACAGGCCCAAAGGGACGTGTAGGATTTGTTCCTCTTTTCGTTGAGGTGTTGTTTCCAGTTTAGTTTTGGGTCCAGACGAGCTCCAAGGTATTTCACTGAGCTTGTGTAAACCAGTTAGTCCCTTTGCCATGCACCATCTTTGAGTAATCCTAAGGGCCCCCTGCATGATCTTCTTGAGAGGTTGTAGAAAGTTACCTTTAACCACTATTGAAACATCATCGGCGTAGCCATAAGCTAAGATGTCTTCTTCCTGTAGGGTTCTTAGTAGGTCATCCGCCACCATGCACCACATTAGGAGAGACAAAACCCCGCCCTGCGGGCATCCCTTGGGGGGTACCCCCTAATATCTATTCCAGCATAGCTAACTATTAGAATCCTTCTAGTTAGCATGCTTCCTACCCAATCTACCAGTGCACTGGGTGAACCGTGAGTGGTCATTGAATCCCTGATGACTGAATATGAGGTGCTATCAAAAGCTCCCTCTATATCAAGGAAAACGCCTAAAGCATATCCCTTATTGGCCAATTGTGCCTCTATGCCGCCCACCAGATGGTGCAGGGTCGTTTTAGTCGACCTGCTCTCCGTGTAGGTGTATTGATTAGAGGCTACAGGATGTTCAATTAAGGGACCTGACTTCAAATACCCATCAACCAATCTCTCCAAAGTCTTCATCAGAAAGGAGCCGAGGCCGATCGGCCTGAAGTCCTTCGCAAAGATGTGTCCATTTGTTCCTGGCTTTGGAATAAACACCACAAGTTACAGAAACATGTCTTAGGGCTATACTTGCCCTATAAATGTTAATTAGGGGCCTTTTCAGCTCGTCTATCCCTCCTGCAGAAGGGCCGGATATATGTCTAAATAACAATATGAAAATTTATTTACATTTTTTTATTGTTAGTGTATTTTTGTTCAATAAGTACCTAATAGCGTGAGATTCATTTAGGTAACAAATATTATTTTAGTAATCTTCCTTAATTTAGGAATATCTACTGTTGTACTGTCACTTAGGTACCTACCTATATTTTTGAGTTTTTTGCTATTTAGTAAGCGTGTTCTGAATATCTACGAAAAATTGTGTGCAGAAAATTTTTCTACGCGAAAGAAATCGCGGGAAGTTGCTAGTCGTAAATAAATGAGTTTTAACTGTTCTTTACTGCTTTTATTTTTAATTAATTTGTCTATTTTGTTGCATTTATATCAGTTACTGCTAACTAAAACTTTGTTTCTGTTTAATTATTTTTCATAATTCTGAGAGTTTAGAGGTATAGTGAAAAATATATGTACTATGCTGTAACAAGATTACTTTCTTACTTTTCATTACTATTTGGCACTAGAACAAATCACTGTATGATTGCAAGTAGGTTTCGTATAAATATCGAGCTCAATTTTTTTACATGTCCTTGTCAGAAGAGACAGATAAATTGTAACATAATACAAAGTGTCCTGTGTCGTTTTAATTTCTTAATATTACACACACGAGCCAACCGAACAATCGGACCAATTCGGAGTATTACTTTCACTAGATACAATATTTCTATTTATTGTAAAATAAAATATAATACTAACATGTAAAGCTTTCTGTCTTCTTTCAAAATCCATGCAGGGTGAGGTAATCATTCGATTAAAAATTGGAAAATTTTATATATGGTTTAGGGGGAACTACAGACCATTAGGCAACAAAAAAAATTGCCGAGCCTGTTTAACGTCTGGATGAAGTCAGTTGGACTGTTTAATGTAGAATTTGAACCACACGACCGGCGGATAGTATTTTAAACTTTCGATTTTACGGTCTTGTACAAGAAAATATATTTTTACTGATAACAGGAGAAAAAAAAATGGAACTTGGTATTTGCATATTTTATTTAAATATCAGCAAGGTAATTTCGGCCTTAGAATATGGTCATCTTCAGGGATCAGACTCCACAAACCAGAACTTAAGGTTTGCTAGTAACAAAAATGGTGCTCACCAGCTACATTCACGCGTCAAAAGTATCTACAGCACACAAAAAAGCTTAACTTGACTTGATCAGCCTCAGTGACTCAGTGAAGTAGACAACATAGTAACTGGATGGTCGTTGGTCCAATTCCTGCCAGCGAATGGGTAGTGGTAGCACTACTGCACAAATGTATATTCTGGCACTTACGCAACGGTTTTTTTATGGGCCTAGCACATGTGCTGCAGGGAAATCCCTAAAGCACTACAGGAGGGACATGTGTGCGGAAAAGCGATTAATGTTGGCCTTGAATCGCTGTAAATTGTAATCAGTCGGAAACACAGTCCTGGGCAAATTATTCCAAAGGGATGAGGTTCTCCATATAAAAGACTGCTTGAAAAGGGTTGTACGAGGAGTAACAAGCTGAACCTCATACGGATGTGACATATTAGCGCGATATGTATTTCTAACATGCACCGCTCTGGGAGGAATTAGGCGGTCTACATCCATCGAACACTTTCCATGAAAATACTTGTACAATAGACTCAAGTCGCCAACTGTTCTTCGATGTTCCAACGAATCAAGATTACTGGCCAGTTCCGGTTCTCCTATTAGGCGACCAGCTCTCTTCGGAATAGAATCCAACAAATGCAGTGTATGTCTGGGAGCAGAGCCCCAAACATGGGAGCAGTATTCCATCGTTGGTCGAATTTGAGCTTTGTACCGAATTAAGAGTTGTTGTGGAGTGAAAAGCTTTCTAGCTCGAAATAATATTCCCAGCTTTTAAGAAGCTCTCCTTGCTATGCTTACAACATGTTTATGCCAAGATATACTTGCTCCTAAATTAACGCCCAGCAAACTGAGTGACGATGCTGGAAGAATGGAGTGCCCCGAACTATGTCGAGTTCAGCAACGTTAACTTTTTTAGAAAAAAGTGCCGCCTGGGTTTTTGTAGCGTTAAACTCTACTTGATTACTGCCACCCCAAGATAGAATTTCTTACAGGTGGAAAGATCTCCTGCTGTCTGCGGATATTTGCATGAGTAGCCGATGTTCGAGCCTTCAAAGCGAATGCTAAGATAAGCGTACTGACATCTGCAAAGCTGTAGATTAGGTTCCTGGTCCTTTCCAGTAAATCGTTATTGTAAATTAGAAAGAGAGTAGGAGACCGTATGGAGCCCAGGGGCACACCGGTGTTGATAGTGAAGGTATTAGAAAGAAACCCATCTATTGCCACTCATAACCAACTATCCATCGTGCCAAATACGGTGGGCTTTGGATATATCAAGAGCAACTGCTCGAGATTCTCCACAGTGTTCAATTGCGTTGTTCCAAACATAAGTTAGAAGATCTCCTGTTGATCTATGTTTACGAAAGCCATATTGATGGTGGCTAATAATACTGAATCCTACAAAATATTTTAAAAGATGCTGATTGATAGCTTTTTCCATCACTTTCGATATTATTGAAAAGAGTGCGAGTGGTCGGTAATTGTTTGGCAAGGTCTTCTTGCCTTTTCTAGGTTTCAGCTGAACTGTGGCGCATTTCCAACAGGAAGGAAATATTCTCTTTCTATAGGATAGGTTGAAAAGTATACAGAAAACTGTGTGTTAGTCCTCTTGCGCAGTTTTTGAGTACTGTGACAGGCATTCCGTCAGCGCTAGAAGCTTTTATTGTGTATCGCTTCTCTAAGATACGTTTTATGATATGCTGTCTGAAGACAATATCTGGTATCCTTGACTGTATAATCGAAATAGTATCTGGCCGTGTGAGTGGTGGTATAGTGGGTTTAGTAAAGTTTTAGCTAACTACTTTAGCGACTGATCAAAACGACGTGAAATTGTCGAGCAAGCAAGAAATTTGTTTATAATTCGTTGATTGTGTGCTTCCTTGGTCTCGTCGATAATTTCTTTGCATCTGTTCCAGGCAAGAACAAAGACGTTACGATTTATGACGTTAAGATGTTCACACCATTGTCGGTAGGCAAGATGTTTAGAAGCAACAGCTTCTTTGCATTTTCGGTTAAGCTAAGGCTTGCCGTTGGAAGGGCATTACTTCGAAAAATGGATGTAAGTGTCCATACCAGCCAAAATAATATCGGGAACCTTTTTAGCGCAGTCAAATGGGTCATCGGATCAAAAACAAACGTCTAACTGTCTGACTAATAATAATCAAAATATACGTTTATCATTTTATCACTTTTTTAAGAGCAAAATTACACAAAAAAAGAGAAAGTTTTTAATGATTTTTTTAATATCAAGTATACTTTTAACTGTAACCAAAAAAAAAAGCGTCCGACTTTTTTACCATCTTATACGGCTTTGAACGTAAAATTACCGGCAGCTTACTACAGTAGGCAAATTTTTATATTTTAAAACTTAGTTTTTAAATACCACAGATAATGTTGGTTTTTTTAATTATTCCTACATTGAAACTTAAGATATAGTAATAATATATGCACAAAGTTTTTTTTTAACACTATATTTTATTAAATATTTCAAATTTGCTTTATGCCCGTTAAATTCATGCAAACAAAATTTTCATTTTAAGTTTTACGAATTATAATGCAACAAAAACTATTAGTATCGTCGAAAAGCTGAAAGTGTTCTCTTCAAAAAGTTGTTTTTATTTTTTTTTTACGCTCTAAAAACAAGTAATATCGGTTAAACTTCGGGCGGTGCGCGTAGACTTTCAAATTAACGTGTTTATTGCGCTACACTTTTTGAATTATCTACCCGAAATTTTATTAATTTCTCACGCTAATAAAAAAAATCTAGAAAAAATACACTATTTATTGTAAATTTTGTGGGCTTAGCGTACATCAAACTTTAGCAAACTTTCTTTTATCGTATTCCACGTCCAAAAAACTATCTGTGTGCCAAAATGCTTAACATTTAATGAGAGCTCAAAATCCCTGACGACTGGGCTATAGTCCAAATCAACTTCAATTTTCGCAATCAAACTGACAACGTTTTTATTTATTCTTTCATAATTATTAAAAAAATTTAAATTTTCAAGCAACGCTATCGTCTCCTTAGTTCCATATTTAGTATAACAATCAATCAATTTTGTATTATTTTTCGTATTCAGTTAGCAGTACCTATAGAGAATAAATATAATAATATATTAAGAACTAGTAGTGCCCGCGGCTCCGCTCGCGTGGACTTGATTCACTACACAGCCCCACAAAAAAAAAAGTGGGGTATACTTTTGATGCGATATATCAGATCCGTAGTATTTTTGCCCGCTGATCACGAATCTGACGTCAGAATATCGCCATCACATCTCAATTTTTTTCTAACCTCAAAAAATAGGTAAAAATTAGTAAAAATTAAGAAAAATATACTCCTAAAAAATTGATTCAAGCTTTTTCATGAATCCAAAGATGTATTAATATGTATTCGGACACGCTAAGCTAATATTCATCGGTTGGATTAAGCCATACAGTTCTGTTTTCTTTCTAACCTCAATAAATCAGACAGATATAGTGCTTCTCGAATGCAAAAACGAATTCAAATTAAAATTCAACCGATTCTTACCAAATTTGGTACACGGGGGTTTTTTGAGTTGCTGATCATGAATCTGAGGTCGGATTTGCAAAATTCAAAATGGCGGATCCAAGATGGCGGACAAAATTTTTGAAAACCAACCGATTCTTACCAAATTTGGTATACAGTTGGGGAATCCTCAAACCTGATACCCTTAAACCCTAAACCCTGAAACCTTAGACTCCCACACCCTGTAACCTCAAAAAATAGACCTCAATAACCCTATAACTTTAAAAATGAGACCCAATAAACTCAAAACCAGGACTTTTAAACCATATACTCTCAAATAGTAGACCCTTAAGCCCTAGAATTGCGAAGGTTAGACCCGCGCCTAACTTTCCTTTTTTTGGCTGTATCTTGTTCTTTTTTCCGCGAATGACCTATTCAAAGGCTTTCTGCCCAAACGCTTTTAAGGACTTGTTTCTCTTTTTAGCGACCAGCAATAGTCCGCTAGCATATGGTCATCCCATCGTCCTTGATACCGATTTTCTATGATTTTCAGATCTTGGTGAAAACGTTCCCCTTGCTCCTCACTGTAGTAACCAAGATTATCTGGGAAATCATCGATGTGGGAGTCCAGGAAATGTAATTTTAGATTCATTAAGCAACCTAATGTTTGAAAATTTTTTACCATTTTCTCGACTATTTTTTTGTACTTAGGACTTTTATTATTTCCCAAAAAGTTTGTTGCGACTTCTTTAAAACTAAGCCAAGCAGCTTTTTCAACTTTATTCATTTTAGTAACAAATAATGAATCTTGAAACAATTTTCTTATTTGTGGCCCGTCAAATACGCCTGCCTTAATTTTAGCTTCAGAAAATTTCGGAAATTGTTTATGCAAATATTTCAAACATGGGCCGTTTGTATCTAATGCTCTCGTGAATTGCTTCATAAGTCCAAGCTTAATGTGAAGCGGGGGAATAAGAACTTTTCCTGGATCTACCAATGGTGGAAACAATACATTATTTTCACCAGGAGTGAAAGATTCTCTTGTTGGCCAAATTTTTTTTCTTATAATGACGTTCCCTGTCTCTGCTATTCCACAGACATTTATAACAGGGATAAAATGTAAACCCTGACTGTTGGCCAAGCAATATTGTTACAATTTTCAGATCCCCACAAATTTTCCAGTTATGATCAGCATATTTTATTTTTATCAAAAGCTGCTTCATTTTTTCATATTGCTCTTCCATAACTGTGGAATGAGCAATCGGAATGGGAGCGTAAACGTTGGTATTATGCAGCAAAACTGCCTTAATGCTCCGTTTAGAAGAATCAATGAACAGTCTCCATTCTTCAGGATCGTATGAGTTATTTTGAAATTCATCCATTAGACCTTTTACATCGGTACAATATGAAAGTGACAATTCCTCGTCCATTGTGAAATATTTTCGAAATTCTTCATCTCTGTTTCTATAATAAGAAAATCGTAGCTTCTGGCTTAAGTAAATGTCTTTTCTTTAAAAAGGAAGCAAGATGCTCTGAACTATCTTTGGATAAGCCTAAATCTCTGACTAGATCAATAAGTTCTGACTGTGATACGAGTATTGGTTCTGGTTTACGGTTGTATGGTAGAAATTCTTTATCTGTGTCACTAGTATATGATAGGTTATCACTAGAACATTCATTAATAACAGTGTTTGAATCTTTTTCGACAGTCTCAATGTTTTCGGCATGAACTGATAAGGTGAAATCATTTGTTTCCATAACATCAGCATCAAGTGGTTCAGGAGGCGGAATTAGTTTAGTTGGTCTTGCTACTGTCGAAACATCGTTATAAGTAATAGTGCTTTTATTTTTTCGGTTATGCCTAGATACAACATTCATACAAAAGTAGCAATCATTTTCACTGTATGGTCTATTTCATATTGCTGGCCTGGAATATTTAATCGCCTTCTTATTGATGTACAACATTATTTTGCAAGAAACTGCAAATGATGTGGGGAACCCAATCTGTATCCTGGTGCTGTATTTCAATGTTAAAACAATCCCTATATAAGGTTTTAATCTTATCCGTTATCGGTGACCCATTTTACTCAATACGTGTTGACAGCAAATATAACAAAATGAATCACTGTTTTTATCGCACTTATGAAAAGTCCTTGTACCGTGAGACCGTTTTCTTGTAGCATTATACTCTACATGAGCCAAGTCACCCACACATGAAGAGCTACGGTCGCTGGATGACGACGGCTGCGGGCCCGCTTTCCCACCCTGACCAACCGCCGATACTGGGTTTCCGAGTCCCTGCTTCGTAATTCTCTTTTCTTCTACCTGCCATGACGGCATCTAAGCCGTTATCCAGGGACTCTGCCGGCTAGTGGAGTAACACCGTTGCCCACCGTCACCACGTGGAGGTGCCCCGGATGCAGGTAGAAGAATAAAAATCGACCGATGAATTTTCTCGGCGTTCAAAATGGCGCGAAAACATCTGTCATCTTGAATTTTGCCAATCCAACCTCAGATTCGTGATCAGCGACCCAAAACATCCCGTGTACCAAATTTGGTAAGGATCGGTTGAATTTTAATTTGAATTCGTTTTTGCATTCGAGAAGCGCTATATCAGTCTGATTTATTGAGGTTAGAAAGAAAACAGAACTGTATGGCTTAATCCAACCAATGAATATTAGCTTAGCGTGTCCGAATACATATTAATACATCTTTGGATTCATGAAAAAGCTTGAATCAATTTTTTAGGAGTATATTTTTCTTAATTTTTACTAATTTTTACCTATTTTTTGAGGTTAGAAAAAAATTGAGATGTGATGGCGATATTCTGACGTCAGATTCGTGATCAGCGGGCAAAAATACTACGGATCTGATATATCGCATCAAAAGTATACCCCACTTTTTTTTTTGTGGGGCTGTGCTATCATCGTCACTGCTTATTCCTTATGTTACCTAAAGTAATAAAATATCTGCCATTATTTCCCCTTATCTCCCATTATTTGTCCTTTCCTCCCATTATTTCTCCTTTCCTCCCATTATCTCTACATAATTTCCATTATCTAGGCTTACCTCTGCTCATCTCCCATTATTTCTCCTTATCTCCCATTATTTCCCCTTATCTCCCTTTATCTCACCTTATCTCCCATTATTTAGGCTTATCTCAACTTACCTCGCAATATTTCTCCTTATCACCCATTATTTCTCCTTATCTCCCATTATCTCACCATAACTCCCATTATCTAGACTTATCTCTGCTTATCTCCCATTATTTTGCTTATCTCCCATTATTTACACTTATCTCCCATTATCTTACCTTATCTTCCATTATCTAGGCTTGTATCGAATTATATAGAACATATGTTTAAATATATAAAAACACGTAAATCGGATAAGTGGTTCTCAAGTAATAAGCGCACTAACTGACAGACAGACAGAGAGACGTTGCATTTTATATATATTATATTCTTTGCAACATGATATTGTTCCATATTTAATGGTTTAGGCAGTGTATTGCAAGAGAACGCGCTAACGGTAACCTTTTTTCCGACTTTATTCAGTATTATCGTCACTGCTTATTCTTTATGTTATCTAACGCAATAAAATATATCCTATAACCTGGCCAGAGAATATATGTAGGTTTTAAAAAAAGCACGTAACGCACTAATGGACAGACAGACAGAGAGACGTTGCATTTTATATATATTATAGATATAGATTATTATTATTATTATATAACCTGGCTAAAGAATTTATGTATGAATTGAAAAAAAGTAACGTAAATCGGATAAGTGGATCTCGCGTGATAAACGCACTAATGGATCGACAGACAGACAGAGAGAGACATTGCATTTTATATATGTATTATAGTTTATAGATTATAGATATTCTCTGCTACATAATATTGTTCCATATTTAATGGTTTAGGCTGTGTAGTGCAAGAGAATGCGCTAGCGGCAAACTTTTTTCCGACTTCATTCACTATTATCGTCACTCCTCATTCCTTATGCTACCTATCGTAATAAAATATAGCCTATAACCTGGCCAGAGAACATATGTATGTTAAAAAAAAAAGTACGTAAATCGGATAAGTGGTTCTCCAGTGATAAACGCACTAACGGACAGACAGACAGACAGACAGACAGAGAGACGTTGCATTTTATATATATTATAGATAAACTGACTATCAAACAAACTTTAGCTACTAAACTACTATTATTAAATTAATTTTATTAAGAAATTAGAATTATTTTACCATTTGACAGACGAGACTTGACCGTTTAGCTTGAACCACAAAATAAACAAACAGCATTTTTTGGAATATTTCCTATATACTAGCATAACGTTGTCAACCGATTTTCATTCTTTTATTCCAATATTTAATTACCTCGATTTCACAAAAAGTAAGGGGACACCTTTACTTAATTTCGACTGAGAAAATATATAAAGTTATTAGGATGGTAGAAAGTAGTGAAGTGCTACTAGTTTTCCAGTCTATTTAGTTGTTTTAAAACCTCAATTTTTTTTTTGTTGTCAAACAGAACTTGTTTATATAAGAAATTTAAACTTACCAAATTATTCTTTTTACAAATAAAGATATCCGAATCACCTAAATTTTATTTTAATAGTTATTCAAAGTAAATTTTATATGCCAAACCATTTTCGCACATTTAGTTTCAAGTGTACATTGAGTTGTAAATTAAAAAGAAAAAAAGAGAGAAATAAAAGAAAATGATAATCATAAGTTATCACAGTAACATGAGAAAAAATGACCGAATTTATTATGTGATATGAAGAATTGTTCCTTATATGTTGATATATTGTCAATATGTAAAAGAAATGGCGTCAGCTTACCTAAACATAAAAATGTGTGACTCATATACAGTCAGTCCAAAAAGCCTTCTGCTGCTGCTTTCTATACTATTTTTCTGTTATATTTAACTAATTAATTGGAACTATGAGAAAACTTGTTTAAATTAATATTTGAAACTTAACCAACAAGGACTAGTATTAAAAACAACCACGGAACATTTTATTTAGAAGTTACTTCATTGTCATAAAAATGTAAACAAAATTAATGTTAAAAAATTTTCCATACACTCAAAAACTGCATTTAAAAAAAACAGATATAATCAGCGGCATTTTATCACGCTATCTATTGCTAGCTAAATTTAAAACCAACTAATAATTTTCGGCCATACTTTATAATTGGTCACTTGTTGCTAGTAATTTTGCAATGGGTTTTCAAAGTAGTGTTGAAAATGGGCGAGAGAAATTGTGAAATTCCATCTCAAGTTTGAAAGATCATAACTGATTTGTGGAAAGATGAAAAATCGTACAGAAATGTAGGAAAAATTGTTAAAAAGTCGCATGCAGTACATTGTAAACCAGCATAAATCAACGGGTTCCTATAAAATTCGACTACGTTCCGGTCGCCCAAGAAACTGAGTCCACGTGAAAAGGCCAGTATTGTTAGACAAATAATTATAGATTCCAAGAAAAGTGCACTAAAATTAGGAAGAAGTACGTGAACTATTTTCGAAAAATGTTTGTTTACAAACAGGGAGAAATTGTTTACACAGGGAAGCCGTTAATTTCGGAAGCTAATCGTAAAAGCAGTAAGCTTTTGTTAGGGAATACCTTACCAAACCTCCTGAATTTTTGGAATACGTAATCTTTGATGATGAAACTAAAATTACCGTTTTTGGGTCTGATGGCAGAACTAATGTTTGGAGAAAGAAAAATTCCTCATTCTATATTAAAAATATTTGTTCCACGGTGAGACAAGGGGGTGACAGTGTTCTGCTTTGGGGATGCATGTCCGCTGGAGGGATTGAAAATTTACGTTTTATTAATGGTACCATGGATCAGCATATTGATCTGAACATTTTGAGAGACAATTTCAGAGAACGTGTCCAAAAATTAGCACTCGAAAAAAAGATACATTTTCCAACAGGACAATGATCCGAAACATACCGCAAACTTGGTGCGAGAATGGAGTATCCATAGTGTACGACAGCAACTTCATACACCTCCGCATCACCCGATGTTAATCCCATCAAGCATTTATGGGAGGAGCTTAAACATAGACAAGAATTAAAAACCAGAATATTGAACGAATGTAAGAAAATGCCAGCAGAGGTTACTAAAAAGCTGGTTGCAAACATGATAAAAAGTTATAGGAGATTATCAAGGCTAAAGGTTGTCCCACTAAATATTAGTTTAAACGAAGTTGTTATTTTCCCTTAAACTCTGTCAAACTATAATTGGTATTTGTTAAGTGTATGGAGACTTTTTTGACATTACATTTTAACAATGATGTAGCTTCTAAATAAAATGTTTCGTAGCTTTTTTTATACTAATCCTCGTTGGTTAAGTTTTCAAATATTAATTTAAACATGTTTTCCCATAGTTCCAATTAATTAGTTAAAGATAACAGAAAAATATTATAGACAGAGAGACTATCTGGACTGATTGTACATTAAAATTTTAATCGCATTCGTAACTTCTAAGAAAACCTCCTTAATATTTTGGTGTGTAATAACATTACGTTTGCAACTGATTATTTATTTTGATAGTCCAAATCACATTTTGAAATTATTTTCACAATAAAACTGAGAATGTTCTGGTTTATTCTTTCACGAAATTAATAAAAGAATTTTAATGTTATCACTACGCCATATTGTTCTTAGTGCCCTTTTTAAAATAACAATCAATTAATTTTATTTGTAGTATTCGATTAGCAGTGACTATCGATATTAAGTATAATAATGTATTAAGAATAAACTGAATATCAAACAAACTCTAGCTACTAAGCTAATTTTAATAAATTAATTTTTATTATGCAATTATTCCACGCTACTGGATAGACTAAATGTGACAATTTGTCTTGAACCAGAATATATATCGATTTGTATTTTTTTATCGTTCAGCTCCCCGTCTAAGTAAGTATTTTACCCTTTTTTCATATTCTGAGGATATCGGCGGGGATGTCATAATACTCGTCAACGTTGTGCCGAAGTGTCGAAACACACACGGCATCTTTTAGACCGCGCGGTAGTGCTGCCACGAACGTTATTGCCTTTCTGCAAACAACTATTACCTATGTTCTTGCCCAGGCCAGATATACTTAAACAAATAAGTATACTGACTTGCCGGGATTGGAACCAGAGATCTTCTACACCGCAAGCAAGTACTACACCATGAAGCCACGGGCCGCCACTGGATATATGCTTAATTGCAGCAGTCTATATAGCAAATTTTTATATAAAAAAAGTATATAATTTTAACATGTCTTTATCATATGGAAAGACTAATTGATTGTTTACATTTTTTGTTTTAGTGTTTGATAAATCATCTGAGAAGTTTTTTTAATTTTTACATTTAAAGGCACTAATTCTCGGCATCTCTATAAAAAGTGAGCTGGCATAATCTTGGTCCATTATGAACGTTTATATAAGTTAATTTAGTACATCGTTTTGTTGAAAATTTGGAATATGTTGCAATTTTAATAACGGTGTTAACTAATGTTAATTTTAACATTAATTTTTTTTAGTAGAGATATGTAGTTTTTATGTATACCATATGTATTCTGACGACGATGTGGGTAGCTGGGTGGATGTTGATCCTTTAGACGAGTAAGTGTGGATTGTGAGTATCATTTTACGGTATTAAATACCGTTATTCCCACGTTTATAGAGTATGAGCCCCGAAAATGGATTGACCCTTCTCTGAGGCTGAAAGCGCTTGGACGATATTTAAAAAAAATGTGTATCAAGATATGAAGTTTCATTCTTTCTCCTCTTATTACTCCTGGTGTACAACTTGAGATTGATGTATTTATTTGCTACGACCTTAAATCCATCTAGTCCGACTATAGAAATGCACCCCACTTGCACACGATAAAAACACTGACTCCATCATCGGTCCTT
The DNA here is from genome assembly GCA_019049505.1 of Pachyrhynchus sulphureomaculatus. Taxonomy (NCBI): domain Eukaryota; kingdom Metazoa; phylum Arthropoda; class Insecta; order Coleoptera; family Curculionidae; genus Pachyrhynchus; species Pachyrhynchus sulphureomaculatus. Next base: position 24,460,065 of record CM032452.1, on the reverse strand, counting down.
CCTTGTCTTTTCACAAGATAACAAATATCAAGGAAATAACAAAATTGTATTTTCTTTTTAAAGTTATCTATAGAAGTAGATCTTTTTAATTTAATATTTTGACATCAAATTCCTCATATATAGTAGTCAATTGTTTTATATATGGCGGAACTTCATAATAAGTTCAATTTCCTTTAACAGTAGATTATCAATTTATCGAGATTTAATCAATCGAAAAAGGCTCTTTTATTATATATAAAACCCGGAACGACAATATTCATAACGTTTTTCACTGACTTTACCTGCCCGTGTAACTTTTTATGTGCTGGAGACGCACATACATACAAGGGGGAAATGTTATTAGCCCAAAGCTGTGTGCGGTTGCCTGTATTTAAAAATCAATTATTTAAAAGTCACTACTTTTCCGCGGAAGAAGGCTGTGGGAAATTAAATATACATAAAATAGAAAAACTACTTACTTTTCTTGGGAGGTACTAGGCCCAGGGGCTGGTGCTGAATGTTGATCCTTATCCATAGTCATTTTTTAACACTTTTAGAGACACTTTCGTTATAATTACAACACTTTATATTAGATTTACGACATTTTTTTATACGACACGAATCGTTACATTTAACATCTCTTAAAACCCACAGATTTTCTTAAAAATTCAATTTTGTTCATTATTCGGACATATGTTATTCAATTTGCACTATTTTCTGTTTTTGTTAAAGCTGTGACTTTTAATTTTAAAAGATTTATTTCAAGCTCGTTGGGTATTAGAGTTGCTTCTGAAACAAAGAAAATATACATTAGAACAAGAAGGATATAAAAATAATAGTTTCACTCTTGCGAAGAAAAAACAGTTTATGGAAATTTCTGGAATAGAAAACCATTGCTTAACACTTTAACTGTCTGGATAAATAATGCCTTCGACTTTTGTTCCCATGTGGACGAATAAATTCGTTGGGAGATACTGTAAACTCTATTTAAAACAGATGAACAAAATATCACTTCTCAATCCTGAATAACAGGGATTATTTCAAAATTAAACCAATTTATGTCTATCCAATAGTGCCATTCATATATATCTATAAAGGTTTAGTATATAATGGATTAAACCTAAAATTATTTATAAAATAATATAATGCATATGGACACCCTATAATTGACACACAATAATACTGCATTTTCGGGAAATCTCCATATTACAGTGGCATGGTAATATACAGTAAGTTATTAATATTACATACAGTGAGATACACCTATAGCTGCAGTCTGACGGAATTTGAAAACTTTATTTTTTATGATTTAAGAAGTTATTATATACTGAATTTAATCTTCTTTCACGGAAGAATAAGTTAATCCCAGTATTATAATACGATATTTCAAATGACTCAAAATGAGCAAGAGATCGTTCACCTCTTTCCCCTGAAAAGATACCGCACAAAAATTTTAGGTTCTTTTCCACCTTCAAATTGTATATGTGTTCTAAATTTGAAATCGAAATCTGAACAGATGGGCAAAAAATGAAGACTATGTTGTCCGTGTGTAAGTAACGAAACAATTTTATCCACGGAAGTGAAAACAAATTAAATTAAATTACTATATTATACAGTATACCCTGTAAAATAATGAATTGAAAGATTGTTAATGCACATTAATACATATTTATCCCTTGTAATCTACAGGGTTATTGATTATTAGGATAGAACCATTATAACCCCCATATTTGAAGAGTAAAGAAAACAAATGTAAATTACAGAAGTTGTGGCTTTTTTAAAGAATATTTTACGAAGCTAAAACAAAAAACCAACAGACTACTTATGACTACAAAACAAATAGCAACTTCGAAAAAAGAAAAAACACAAAAAATTAAATAAAGAGATACAAAATATAATGAAACAGAGAAGACTATTAACAAATGATCCTACAATTGGCAGATTAGAATTGGCAGAAATAGCCAAAAAATAAAGAAAAAGATCAGACAAGACATCAGACAGTACAGAAACTCGAAAATAGAGGAAACTCTGAAAGAGGGAAGAAGTTTGGGACACCTAAACAAACAAATGAATGAAGGGAGACATGGAATAATAAAACAAAAATATTATCAAACACTATATGTTAAGAAAAAATCGCCTCCGCCTAAGAAAGAAAAAGGAAATAGCGTGCTAGTACGAAATGTGGGATCTGAAGAAATTTCCGATATAACAACGGACGAAATAATGAACGTTATCAACCACGTGAACAAGCGGGATTTAGACAGGGATACAGCACTTTGGATCATCTTCAGACAATTAGACTACTAGTGGAATAGTAGTCACCTTATGGATAGAAATAGTTGACTGCAAAAAAGCATTTGATTCGATAGAGATATGGGCAATCCTTAACGCCTTAAGTAATAGCAAAGTCGACAAAAGATTCACGACTCTTTTTGAACACATATGTAAAAATGCCACATCAAAAATAATGCTTAAAGGAAAAACAAATAAAATTAAAATTAAAAGAGGAATTAGTAAAGGCGACTCAATATCCCCAAAGCTGTTCACGTTGACTCTAGAAGACATGTTCTAATCGATAAAGTGGAAAAATAAAGGAATACTAATAGACGGTGACCGACGAGCACTTAAGGTTCGCAGATGATGTCACTCTGAACGCCAACACAAAGGAAGAATTACAAGAAATGCTGATAGAATTAAATAAGAGCTCTCGAGAAATAGATCTAAAAATAAACTTTGTCAAAACCAATTATTTGAACAACGAAACTGAAGATAACAGTCAGGAACTATTAATATATTTTTGATTTATTTAAGGGGGTAGGGCTCATCGACTACCTAGGTCATTTAGCGCCCGAGAGTGTTGGGGGGTTATACTCTGAAGTTGATATCTTTTAGAAATTCGTTGATTTGTTTGTGGATGGATTTATAGGTGAGGATGACAGATTTCAAATTAGAAGATATACGATGTTTGTTCCGTAAATCAGAGAAGCGATGTGCTTCAAAGATGTGCTTTACTGTGAGAGGGGAGAGATAAACGGAACAGATGGGAGGATTTTCCTTGTTAAGCTGATGAGAGTAGGTCTAAAAAGTGTGTCCAATGGCCAATCTTCTAACTGTAGTATTTTCCTTTCTGTTCAATGAGAGATGATGTAGAGGAAGATGATAAGAAATTGATATGGTCCCTAGGGTGATTCTCGCCCTGTACTATGGTGCCTGATAGGCTGGCATTTTTGGCTAGGGCGTCAACTTTGTATTCTCTGCTATACCAGAGTGACCCAGTTTCCAAAATAGGATGAAGGATTTGCATTTATTCCTACCAACATAGAAGAAGTCTATGATTTGTCTAATGTATGCATCCTCTGGTTTAGCTTGCTTGATGGCTAGTAGATAGCTATAGTAGTTTGAAGCGATTAAAAATTTGGAATAAGAAAGAGAGGTAATCGCGTATCTCATGTATTCCTTTAGGGCTAGAAGTTCAGCATAGGAAAGGTACAACCATTCATATATTTAGGATAAAAAATCGAAATATCGAAAAATAGTTTAAAAACTGACTTGGATAGAAGAGTCTCGTTAGCTTGGACAGCATCCAGAAGGTTACAATCCACATCTCAAATACAATAGAAGCCAAAGTGTTCGATCAGTATGTACTGTCGGTGTTAAGATATGGCACTGAAACGTGGGTTTTAAATAAAAATATAAGTTACAAACTCCAGGTAACCCAAAGAGCAACGGAGAGAAGAATACTAAATATTAGACTCCAAGATCGTATTCCTAACATCGAGATACGGAGAAGATCAAAAGTGACCGGTGTAATACAACAACGTAATTCAATATTAAGATGGAATTGGGCTGGGAAAACCACAAGGATGAATGATAACAGATGGACACGCCGTATGGTTGAGAGAACATAAAAGATGCTGAGGTAGACCGCAGACAAGATGGGTGGACGACATAAAAAATTAGCGAGACACGATTGGATGCAAAATGCAAACAGCAGAGATCAGTGGAGACAACTTAGGAAGGCAAGGCGACTATGGATGGAATAAGCTAATTATGATGACGATGATGAAAACAAAAATAATATAGCATCGCATTATTTGTATATAACAAAAACTTCATATTTTTAAACGGAACACTCTGGATATTATTTTAACTTTATAAATTTTTTAATTCTAAAAAAGCTAATATATATTTTTATATTATTGTGAAAAAAAAACTATGACCCTGACGATAACGCAAAGCGATAATGTCATTTGCTCATATTAGAAATTATGACGGAGTTCAAACTGACTGTTAGTATAAAAACTGACTTCCGAGATATTTACAAAATGATTATAATAAATGGCAAGCATAACGAGAATGAGACTTTATGGAAAGCAACGAATGATTTCTTGCCTTTGATCATTTAAAATTGCTACCGTCTATGTAATGTTCTCCCTTAAGCAATTCGCTATTAGTCTTCTTTCCAATCCAACACAGTTAAATCTAGGCTATTTAGTGACGTCATTTTGCCAAATCTACCGCTGTACTCCCGGAATATTTTCCTGTCTTTACTTCCTCACTTTACTGAATTTTCAACAATTACTGTTGTTGTTTCAAAGTAGGTTCCTCATTTGCAATTCTATTAAAAAATATTGATCCCTTTATTTTATTGTTCAGTATAACGCGCCAAACTCGAGCAGACTGATCCGAGAGTTTTATTTGACATATCTCTCAAAGATTTTCGATAGTCCAAAAGTGGACAATCTTTCCACTGAAATCTTTGGTTGTTGATAAAACTGACTCATTCGTCCACACAAATTTATTATACAGTTGCGCATCTCATACCATATGTTTCCTATGCCGTAGAATGTTTTAAATCCTATAAAATATTTTGCCAAGTTTTTGTAGATTTCACACTACTTTGTTTTGATAAAATTGCTGGTTTCACTGAAAGCAATCACCAAAGGCAGTGACTATGCTAGGTGGGTCGTTATAGACATGATCATTATTTCTCATGTTATTAGGAATGCCAGTTTGAGAGCGTTTACTCTGAATAAACGCCCAAAAGCTGGAGGGATCGTTAGAGATGTTATTCTCAGTACTGCGGATATATTCTCTATAGGCAACACTAGATTGCTGCTCGATTAACCTACGAAGAGAAGTGAATTTCTGATAGTAAAACTTGAGTTTCAACACATTATAATTACGATAAGCATTTTCTTTTTTATAAATGTTATCTATGATCTCCTTGGTGTACCAAAGAGGGAGGTGCCTTCTACGTTGTGACTTCTGAGGCACGCTTGCAACAAAGATATTATTTAGTGTGTCATACAGGATCCAACAAGCGTCCTCCAGAGACAGACCGTCAATAACAGGGGACCAGTCCGCATTTAGTATTAAGTCATACATAAGTGGGAAATTAGCTCTTCTAAAGTTAAAGTTTAACTCAGCGTGATCATTGTTACACACAAGAGGCACGTATGGAAATTAATTAATAGTGAAGGATGATACAGATCCTCAGTCAGAAGTGGAATATCGCTGCGTAACACAGCAGTATCAAAATTGGCAAAAATGAGGTCCAAGTACCGCCCATAGGCATTGAGTGTGTAAACTCTTTGGGATACCTCATAACTAACAATGGTGGCTGTGAAGACGCAGTAAGGAGACGTCTGTCTATGGCTAGAAATCCGACGATCAAACTCACTAGAGTCTGGAAAGATCCAGCTGTCATAAGAAACACAAAGTTAAGATTGCTATCCTGTTGACAAAAAACCAATCGACGCGTTTGAGGTGTGGGCATATCGAGGAATCTTTAGAGTATACCAAACATCGTACTAATCTATCTATTTTTTAAGAGCTTAGTATAAATGACCGATTTTGAAATAGAATTAATAGACAGTACCTGAAGTATTTTGGTCACATTATGAGGAAAGTGGATGCCATGCTTGTAGCTTGTAGTAACGGGGAAGGTAGAAGGTAGAAGATCAAGAGGACGGTCTCCAACGAGATGGTCCGACCAAGCAAGATCTCTTCTTGGTATAGATATGCACGAGTCAAGTCAAGTCGCGCAGGATGTCTGGAGAATGCCTGTTGAGGCAACAACTACATAGTATCACCGATACCCCTATTGTGGTGAAAGGATTGAGAGAAAGACGTTGCTTTTACCAGGATATCACAAAAGTTTGATAATAGAATGGCGCCCCCAATTTTAATAGATTTCCAGAAAATGTTCTTACCTGAAATACTCGTTTCTTTACCTTGACTATATTTTGTAGGTTTTTTTGTATTAAAAATATTATATAAAGGCGTAACATTTCCATTTTATAGTCTACTCTAAAGTCAGTATATCTGTTTGGTTATAATTTCTATTCCCATAAATCACTTGCAAATATTAGAACCAGCACTTGGTAGATCGGCGACAGTGCAGGATTAATTTTGATGAAAGAGCATCGAGTGATTGGTGTTGTACCTTGATTCTATTTACCTCTTTTTTAAGTGGATGCATTCCAAAACCGCAATTTTCTTTATCGTTGGGTAGAAAGTTCCTGTTTTTACAGAAAGCGGGCTGGTGCTATTTTGTACCTCCGCATTCCTCTGAAATACTTTTGGCCATATGCTGCAGAATTGATAAGGTAAAACTATTTAAAAAGTCTGAGATCTTACAGGCCGTACAATGTTTTTTTTTCTTTTAAGGGTTTCACTGCTGTTTTTTAGCAATTTTTGCCATTTCCCGCTACAATCTTCTGTATCAAGAGATTTTTCAATATTTTGTTGCCACTGGTTTCTTGGTCTTTCCGATATTCTCCTGTTTTTCAAATTGCTCTGCCAGCCTTTTTGGAAGCCTGTTACCAACCCACTGGCATAAGCAGAAGAGTTCCTTCATTAATACTGATGAAAGAATGTTTTTAGGCCACTATTATTTAATGAATCCGAAAATGTTTAGTAAAACACAAATAGAAGTTTACATGTATATATAGTAATTTTTAATTCTAAATCACAGTCTTCGTATTTTAATATTTTTTACTACTATTCGGGATTCTAAATCAACTAAGTGAATATGTAAAAATAAATTTATGTTTTACTTTACTTTAATTTCCTTGTTTTATTACCTTGTATAGTCACATTTCAATTCTGTTTATTTTGAGAAGGTTTACCGGAGCTAGCATTTCCTATTTCTATGCTACGCAAACACAGTTGCTGAATAAAAATAGATGGTGCTCAAAATAATTAAGAGTCATATTTAGTATCATCTTTATAGCAGGACCCATTCTCTACGACATAAGAGTGGCCGCTTAGCAAAGATAGGTTTCTGTAAAAAGAAGCTGCCGCAATCTTCAACCGCATAAGTGACAAAACCTGCTGGATTTCGCAAAACTTTTTAAAAAATAAGTGATTTTCATTTATTTTTCATAATAGTACTTTAAACATGAAAAAATTACAATTCTTCATATTGGAAGTTTTTTCTCTTTACCTTTTTCTTTCGTTTAAACATTGTTTTTTTTACCAAATCCACCATACCACCACTCACACGGCCAGATAATTCCATTGTAACCACACCTGTTGAGAGAGCGAACTTGTTGGCTGAACTCTTTGCTTCACATTCTACTGTCGATTTCCAAGGAAAAACACCACCTACTATTCCCATATTGCAGTCAAGGATGTCCGATGTTGTCTTCAGACAGCGCATCATAAAGCGTATTTTAATGAAGCTAGACACCAAGAAGGCTTCTGGCGCTGACGGAATACCTGCCATAGTTCTCAAAAACTGTGCAAGGGAACTAACACCAGTTTTCTGTAGACTTTTTAACCTATCCTACAGAAAGGGAATATTTCCGTCCTGCTGGAAATGTGCCACGGTTCAGCCGATACCTAAAAAAGGTAAGAAGACCTTGCCAAATAACTACCGACCAGTTGCACTGCTTTCAATAATATCGAAAGTCATGGAAAAGGTTATCAATGAGCATCTTCTAAAATATCTGGAACGATTCAATATTATTAGCGATCACCAATATGGTTTTCGTAAACATAGATCAACAGGAGATCTTCTGACTTATGTAACACATGTTTGGAACAACGCAATTGAACACTTTGGAGAATCTCGAGCGGTTGCTCTTGACATATCCAAGGCATTCGACCGTGTTTGGCACGATGGACTGTTGGCTAAGTTGCGCTCTTATGGTATGTCTGAAAGGTTCTGTTTGTGGCTCTCATGTTTCCTCAGAGAGCGTTCTTTACGAGTGGCGGTCGACGGATTTCTTTCTAACACCCTCACTATCAACGCCGGTGTGCCCCAGGGCTCCATACTGTCTCCTACTCTCTTTCCTCATTTACATTAACGATCTGCTGGAAAAGACCGGGAATCCAATCTATAGCTTTGCAGATGACAGTACGCTTGTCTCTTCATTCACCTTGAACGCTCGGACATCGGCTGCTCAGGCGAATATCCGCAGACAGCAGGAGGTCGTTCAACTTAACAAAGACCTGGAAGAAATTCTATCTTGGGGTGACAGTAACCAAGTGGAATTTAACGCTACAAAAACCCAAGCGGCAGTTTTTTCTAAAAAAGTTAACGTTGCTGAACCCGACATAGTTATGTCGGGCACTCCATTCCCCTAGCATCGTCGCTCAATTTGTTGGGCGTTAGTTTGGGAGCAAATATGTCTTGGCATAAACATGTTGCAGGCATAGCAAGGAGAGCTTCTCAAAAGTTGGGAATATTATTTAGAACCAGAAAGCTTTACACCCCACAGCAACTGTTAATTCTTTACAAAGCCCAAATTCGACCAACTATGGAATACTGCTCCCACGTTTGGGGCTCCGCTCCCAAACATACACTGCATTTGTTGGATTCTGTTCAGAGAAGAGCGGTCCGTCTGATTGGGGACCCGGAATTGACCGGCGGCCTTGATTCGCTGGAACATCGAAGAACGGTTAGCGACTTGAGTCTGTTCTACAAGTATTTTCATGGAAAGTGTTCGAAGGATGTAGCCCGCTTAATTCCTCCCAAAGCGGTGTATATTAGAAATACACGTCGCGCTGGTGCTTCGCATCCGTAAGGGGTTCAGCTTGTTACTCCGCGTACGACGCTTTTCAAGCAATCTTTTATATGGAGAACGTCATCCCTTTGGAATAATTTGCCCAGCGCTGTGTTTCCCACCGAGTACAATTTACAGCGATTCAAGAACAATGTGAATCGCTTTTTCCGCACTCGTGCCGCTCCTGGAGCGCTTTAGGGACTTCCCTGCAGCACGTGTGCTAGACCAATAAAAAAAAAAAGTTTAGACGTGCTTATATTTTCTTGAAAATGTATTTAAGCCAGAAATTCTTCTTTGCGTAGACACTTTAACTCATATAATATTTGAAACAGCAATTAAATCTATAGATTTAAAGCGATATCGGTTAAAGGAAAGTGGATGAAATGTATAGAATCAATAAACTGTGTATTATCTAAATTGATAATAATAATTTTGAATATTATTCTTCGTTCTTTTTCAGATAATAACTAACTTTTAATCACGATTAGATAAAGTCAAATGTATAAAGATATAAAGCATTAAGCGAGAGGATCTCAAGAGGTTGTTCCAAACATATGATGCTACCATCATTTTTTGGATTCTTTTCGTCGCATAAGAGGATTTTTAAGGATAAAACAATTCCGTTTTGAATAACATTCAGATCAGTTTACGCTTTCTGCAGCAACAAGCAACTAGAGTAGAGTTTGTAATTGTACTTTGAATTGTCATTGGATAAGGATTCCCTGGAAATTTCCTTAATACTTTTAAAATTGCCGAAGCACCGCTTTCACCACTAAACATTAGATTCATTATCATAGCAAACATCGTTTCTGAATCTGAAACTCATTATTTTAGATTCTGCTCTCGCCGCTTAGCCCAGTTATTACTTCCCTCGATGTCTTTGTAGGTTGTCTCGGCTTTCATTTTGACCAGAATGATAAATTCATAGAACTAAAGAGTCATTTTAATGAATCGAACTTCTCTGTTTTATGACGCTGCCTATTTATTTTTAAATTTAACTTAAAATACCACAATTTGAGTTTGGAGGTATTGACTGAGCTTAATGGAATTACGAATTGTTATCAAAATGTTCTTAATATGTTCTAGTTTTATACTCATTAGACAGAACTTAATATAACTTAGTTTTCTACTAGTCTCCTTTGCACTGTAGTCAATTACGGTAAAAATAACACATATTTTAGTTACATTCCGAAATTTCATTAATAACATTGTAAATAAGATGCATGTAAAACACAATGACGTGCATACGCAGGAGATATTTTTTGTGGTATAGGTACGAATAAGAATATATATATATATATATATATATATATATATATATATATATATATATATATATATATATATATATATATATATATATATAACATATATATATATATATATATATATATATATATATATATACATAATCTAGTTATTAATTTGGCAGTTAATACCACAGAAAAATTATAATAAAATGCTTTCGGTGTCATTGTTGACGTAACTGCTAATTTAAAATAAATTCAGCCATATTTTAGTAGTAGCTATCAAAATTAACATTCGCAAAATAAGAAAGACCCTTTACGGTTGTGCCGATTGCCTCCTGAAAACTTACCTTCTACAGGAAAAAGAGCTAAATAGAAAAATTAACACATTAAGCAAAACTTGATATTTCTATGCGTTTATTAATAGTAAGCCCTGGAAACAATTGAGAACTAGAGATCGCAATATGGTGTCGTAAGCTGTCAAATATTTAGTTAGCAATTCAAACTAGAATGGAAACACAACATGCTTTCTCTTCAAGAAAAAATTGAAACTGTTTTATTATGTAGGGAAAATACCTCATCACAGCAATCTACTGTGAGCCGAATTATAAAAAAGTTTAAATCGACTGGATCTGTGGGAAATGTTTTCCGAAAAAATCGTGTTGCACGTAAACATATCGAAGATACTGAGTTAGATGTGTGCTTAAGTGTAGTAAAAAAAGGCAAAACCAGTATTAGAACTATTTCGAAGTCTAAACCGGAGATCGACAGGGAAAGTGTTTGTAAAATTTTACACAAAAATAAATTTAAACCATACAAACCGAAATTGATAAACACTCTACAGGATAGAAATTTTAATATTCGGTTGTTATTTTCATTCTAGTACCAATGAAAAATAGAAGAGGACTCCAAATTTCCGTACAATGTTTTACGGATTGATGAAGCCACGTTTACTTCCAACGGAGTAGTAAGTTCGCAGAATAGTCGATGGTGGGCCCAAGAAAATCCAAACTTCATAATTGAGTGTCGTGACCAATACTCGTTTAAAACTAACGTTTGGTGTTGCATTGTAAATGACTAAATAATAGGGCCATATTTTTTTAGACATAACTCACAACGATATTTAGATTTTTTAGATAACGAAATTTTAGAAGTTCTGGAGAACATGGCTGTAGATCTAAGATATGCTCTATGGTATCAATTAGGTGGTGCACCAATACACAATACTTTGCAAGTACGAAACACTTTAAATAAACTATTTTATGGCAGGGTCATTGGGCGAGATCAGAATAATTGTTGGCCACCTCCATCGCCCGACATCACCTCACTGGATTTCTATTTATGAGGTTATCTCAAACAAAACGTATATAAGTTTAGACCATTTAGAGATATCGATCATCTAGAAACTATAATTAGGCAGTGGGTTCAGGAGATACCTCCCGAGTTCGTGAAAAATTCCGTCAAAAAAATTTCTAGAAGAACCATTTGTTGCATTGAACGAAACGGTGGACACACCGAAATGTAGAATATTGCAATATGCGTGTATTTGATACAAAGTATTTATTAAATAGGTTAAAATAGCCAATTGTTAATTTAGCAACATTACATTGTTGAAACTTTAAATACATTACTAAAAAAGTCAAAATGTAAGATTTGTGTTAATTTACAAACGTTCAAGTGTGTTCACTATCAAACTACATAAGTGAGAAATATTTTTCTATTTAAAAACAAAAGTTAATCGAACTTTGCATCACATATGATTCATCATAATGTGTGAATTTTAATATTCTATAAAAAAATTATAGACACGACTTCATTTTGTTCTTAAATAGATTATAGGTGCCTAGTTTTTGACAAATTAAATGATTTAAATAAGATTGCAATAAATCAAGATAAAAACAATTGCCGAAATGTCAAAAAACTGCCAAAAATTCAAAATTGTAGTAGGCCGTTGAAATTTGACAGACAGATCTAGAATCAGAAAATAAACCATTTTCTCTAACAACTTTTTTTAAAATTTGGCCAAATTATACGTTTTTTTCAAAAATTTTTACGAAAATGTCATTTTTGACTGGTGACGTCATGCGTAAAAATGACTTACTATACTTTATTTCTGATATTATTTGAAGCACAAATGGATGCAATAACGAGATCTGGGCTAAAGTGATTATTTAAAAAAAATTCCATATGATGCTGACTTAAATTGTCACACTGTATATATATATATATATATATATATATATATATATATATATATATATATATATATATATATTATATTATATATATATATATATATATATATATATATATATATATATATATATATATATATATATATATATATATATATATATATATATATATATATATATATATATATATATATATACATATATATATATATATATAGATATATATATATATATATATATATATATATATATATATATATATATATATACATATATATATATATATATATATATATATATATATATATATATATATATATATATATATATATATATATATGTATATATATATATATATATGTATA
>CM032452.1:24384765-24444765 GCA_019049505.1 Pachyrhynchus sulphureomaculatus | reverse complement strand
TACGGAACACTTATAAGATCACTTCGGTGTCTGTCCGTCTGTCCGTTTGTCCGTCTGTCCGTTTGTCCGTCTGTCCGTCTGCCACATCCGATTTTCTCCGAAACTATTTGTCGTAGAAAGTTGAAATTTGGTAGTAATATAGGAATTGATGGCCTCAACAGAGCCATGTAGTTTTGAAATTTAAATTTTGACTTAAGGTTAGTTTTGGGGGGTGAAATCGGAAGTGAAAAAAAAATTTTTTTACTACGTAATCGAGTGTGGTGTCAAATGAAAGCTTGTGAAAACACGAGTAAAAAATATATGTATAATGTAATACTTGCGCGCACTTTTCTTTGCATTATTTTTAAAAAAATCGCGAAAAATCGCTGTCCACCCGCCTTATCTCAGAAAGTACTTATCAAAAAATTTTGCAAAAATTCTGGAATAATCTCCACGGGGTGTAGATTGAACGAAAATTATCACGAGTGCATTACCTGTAATAATTTATCTGGTATACAAAAAAAAAACAGAAACATCAATTTTCAGTAAAGATTGGAAACAAACTTTGTTGAAAACTCATTTAGGGTGTGTTTTGTGAAGTCACTGATCATTTTATATCACCGTAACATAAATTTTGACTTAAGGGATTCGTTTTGAGGGGTGAAATCGGAAGTGAAAAAAAATTTTTTTACTAGGTCATCGAGTGTGGTGTCAAATGAAAGCTTGTGAAAACACGAGTAAAAAATATATATGTAATGTAATACTTGCGCACACTTTTCTTCGTATTACTTTTAAAAAATCGTGAAAAAATCGCTGTCCCCTACCTTATCTCGAAAAGTACTGATCAAAAAATTTTGAAAAAATCCTGGAATATTCTCCACGGTGTATAGATTGAACAAAAATTATCATTACCTTTAATAATTTATCTGGTATAGAAAAAAAAATTTCAAGGTCACCAGTTTTCAGTAAAGATTGGAAACAAACTTTGTTGAAAACTCATTTGGGGTGTGTTTTGTAAAGTCACTGATCATTTTATAACACCCTAACAAAATTTTTTATTTCAAAAACAATCAACGTACGGAACACTAATTGTGCAAGTATAACTTGCACTTGACCGGTTTTTTTTAGACATCGCGGTAGTGCTGCCACGGCCACTATTGAATGAATAAAACAGGTACACTGAACTGTCGGTATTGGAACTCGGGACCTTTGACACCGTGTGCTGACACGATAACCATGGAGCTAGGGCAGCCACTTAGTAAATAACTCACTGATTTTTTAAAATAGTTATTTGGTATTATCTGGATAGTGGTGTTTTCCAGAACGAATAATCCTTCAACTGCATTAGCACTTTCCGTTTTTGACGCCTATGCATTCGGATAAATTAACGTATAGAACAATAGTTAAATAATGGTAGTAATCAACGGCACGCAACGCTGTTATCGGTTAATATACTTAACTTAATTAAAAATTGTTGTCATTTTTTCTTAAGTACTAACAACTTAATGATATATTATTATGTAGTTTTTGAAAGGTAATATATCGTTTTATAACGTAACTCCATTGTTATTTACAAAGTCTTTTTCTCCGGCTCTCCATGAAGTTCTTCCGCTCTCTCTGCTATCTTGGGGTTTTTACTACATCCTCAGTTTTGATGATATCCTAACATCCATTTATTTGCATGTTCGTACCATGCATGTGAGCGGGTTTTGTTCGATGTTTTGTGTTTTTGTTCCTTTAATTCCTATTTTCTCTTCTGTATGTGGTTTCTTACTAGGTCTATTTTAGAAATCTAAGCAATCTTCTTATTAAGTCAAATTCTATAGCTTCAAATTTCTTCTTACGTCTTTCTGTGAATCTTCAATATCACTGTCATAAGTTTTGATTTTTCTGTCATAGATATTAAACTTTTTTGGTTTTTGCTAATTTGCTTACTCCACAGCGGTCAACGTAGGATATGATTTTCTTTACCTGTATTATTCTGTTATTTATCTCCATCATCCGTAGCGAGCAGTGAAAGTGACTAATAAATCTTTTTTGTGCCTCCATAAAACGACGTCAGAGCGAAGGCCTTCAACTTATCAAAAGAATTCCTATATTCCACTCAGATTTGACAAAAAAAGTCACACGTACTAAATCAGGACTATAAGTGAATGGTAATTCATAACTTTCGATAATGGCTTAAACTATGCGAGACTGGTAGACCCTATAGTTGTGCAATAGCAAAGTTTTTATTCTTCGTGAATTTGGACGTGGATCTTTTATGGCTTGCTTTAGGTCTTGAACCGTCCAGTCGTAAACTTTTCTATTAATTGTGCACCCTCTTTCTATACATTTAACAAGTAAAATCCCTTCAGTGTCCCAAAAAATGGTCGTCCTTAACTTTCCATAAAGGAATTGTTGTCAGGCCTTCTTTGGAGCTGAAGAGAGGATTGCAGTAACTGGCTGTGGCAACGCGCGAAAAATAACTTCTCTCATTTTCTGCAGCGGCAATTTCTTTGCTCTAATGTACAGAATTTGAGAATCGTGCAGCAATTGTTTTCATTCCTAAATCTACGAGGGAGGGTTGATGCATTTTGTAAATTTTCAATACCGTGATAAAGAGCAAGACGCTGTAATGATTATAGACTGATAAGCTTACTGTGTCATACCTTCAAAATGTTCCTTAGAATCATTCACGGCAGAATCAGAAGAAAGTGCGAAGAAGATCTAGACAAATCACAATTCGGATTCAGAAAAAATCTTGGAACACAAGAGGCACTGTGTGCTTTGAACATTCTGCTCCAGAAGTGCAGAGACCAACGCCACGATGTGTTTGTCTGCTTTATAGATTATGAGAAGGCTTTCGATAGAGTAAAACATACACAATTAATCAAAATACTACAGAACATAGGAGTTGACAAGAGAGACATCCGTACAATCAGAAATCTCTATTGGAGACACACTGCATGGGTGAAATTTGGAAAGATCAGGTCGGAGGATGTTGCCATTCAACGAGGAGTGAGACAGGGCTGCATACTTTCGCCGAAGCTGTTTAACCTTTACTTCGACAAAATATTCAAAACAGTTTTATATGGATAACCAGATGGAGTGAAGATGAATGGAGAGTTCATTAATACAGTCTGATATGCTGACGATTCTGTTATCTTGAGTGACAGGTCTGAAGACCTTCAGCGCCTGTTAGATAGAGTTGAACAGGCAGGAGCCCGATATGAGCCTGAACATCAATATATCTAAAACCAAACTTATAGCCTTTAGCCGCCAACAATATGCAGATATGGATCTCCATCTCAACGGTCAAGCGATAGAGACAGTTCACCATTTTAAGTACCTTGGAAACTACATCACTGAGACCCTGAAAAAGAAATTAAATGCAGAATTTATTAAAATGAAGTATCTGTTTTGCAATGATATCATTAACCCGAAACTGCCTTAGAGAATGCTAAAATGTTATATTTGGTCGGTTTTGTTGTACGGCACAGATGTATGGACATTGAAGGTTGCGACCGTTAACCGCTTGGAGGCTTTCGGGATGTGGCTGCATAGAAGGATTCTCCGTATTCCTTGGACAGCTTATGTCACCAATCAGGAAATACTGCAGAGAGCTAATGCAGTCAGAGATTTGTTGTCAACGATAAAGTGCATGTTTTTCGTGGCAAACATTATGAGTTATTGCAGCACATAATGATGGGAAAGATTGAAGGCAAGCGCGGCGTTGGTAGGAAGCAGGCCTCTTGGCTAAGAAAAATAGGAGATTGGACGAGAATCCACAGCGTCGAAGAGTTATTCGCAGGGAACTGGGACAAATATGCCAGAGTGATAGCCAACGTTCTGATATGGCACATATATGAAGAGGACAATTTTTCTTAGTTTTTGGCTGAGATATTAAACAATTTTTAAGCATAATTATTTGTAGTTAAACATGAGTTAAATGAGTGGTAAAATATATATATAGGGCATGTATCATACTAAATGTCATTTGGTTGCTGGAATCGAGGAATTTGAAGACTGTCTTATTTTTTCAATATTTTTAATTATTTATGGTCAAACAAGTAAAGGGTGGTGGTACGAAAGATGCTTCGTATATATCGAGTTATATGATCTTTTTAGAGTTCTTGAAGTCATAGACTAAAAATGTTATTTTTTTTTATTTTAAATTTTTTGTGGTCAAAAATAAAACAGAATAATGAGATTGGGGGGGGGGGGGGTAGTGAGAGGGGTTGATCGTATATATCGTATATTTTCTAATATGTTTAGAATCGAGAAATTTGAAAATTAATTATTTTTTACTTTTCAATTTTCACACAAATAGTACGTAGCGGAAATTATCAAGTTTCAGGTCTAAATATTTGTGAAAGCCATCTTCCGTCTTTTTTTTACAATTACCATTATTAAATGTGAACCTCAAGTGTGTGTATAACCTTCTAAACCCTGTTTACTATCACCGCTAACGATTAAATTCGTAAAAAAACACATCCCATTTGGGGTCCTCTATATCCCGAAAAAAAAAAATATTTCGATTTTTCATCGATATGTCTGCTATTATATTGTCGCGATAACCAGTGAACCATAGTAGTAGTATACACACACATACAGTAGAATAGAAACCTGGAGTTTTTGAGTAATATTGTGTTATGGTCAAAACTTGCCCTCGAGAATATTTGGTTTTCAATGATTTTCATAGTTTTTGATAGAATTAAATGATCATAAAATTAAAACATAGTTTAGATTAAATTAAATTCTCTTAAATTATAAATTGATGTGCCTTATTTTTCATTTAGTTTTCTTTGAAAAAACTAATCGTTTTCCTTGATAATGTTTATTTACGTCAAGGTGACATAACCTTGTAATTTTCTTAAAAAATTTTCCAAATTTTACCAGTGTCATGTAAGGAACTAGTATATGATTTCCATAGTGTTTTTCCAGTGAGTATAAATGGAAACACTTCATTTTCATTTATAGATTTACAATTGAATCCTGATTTGGTAAATAAACAGAATTGACATCCTGAAGGTGATACGTCACATGTCTTAAAGTTTTAAAATGCGGCGTTGCCAAAGATGGTCCAAAGCAGAGTTGTTTATTATTTTATGCCAGCGAATAATACGCTTTATTTTCTCCCGCACTTGTATCCATGTATTGATACAGAGTGGAGATAAACCCACGAGTTTGTTGAGTTGATTTTTCTCATTTCATATTCGACGCGAACCGGTGTTCGAATCTTTAATTTTTGGATTATTTTCAAATTGCACATTTCGTCTCCGGAAGAGGAAGTAAAAATCCAGAGGGGAACAATCCTATTTAAAGCCAAAATCACGTTAGTGATCTCTCTCTCTCTCTGTCACGATACCTTCAGTTTAGTAATTCAGTATTTTCAAAAAGTTTTATATAAAATACGGGCGTTGTGCTGATTGCTGAAATTCCCGGTTGAAGTACTGTTGAAAGTCTTTGATTCAGATACCGTACCAGCTATTTATGGGCGATATTTGTATTACCGAAAAGTGCAGAAGAGCATTTTAAAGACTCAAGGTGAGTAGCCATTATACGCGATTGCTAATTTTTTATATGGCTATTTAAGTCGAATTCTCTTCGAGAATTTTCTGACACTTACTGGAATATAATGTCCTAGGCAAGGATGTTTCTTTGTTCAAGGGTTTTATTTTTTGGAGTTTTGGACTTTATGGTTTTTTTTTTTTGATTTTTAATCCTAGGATTCCATTTGAATCTACAGTCATTCCAACTTTCATTTGGATTTTGGTCTTACCCAACCAAGTTACCACGTTTTTTTACCATTGGGCTAAGAGTACTGGCTGTATCAGCAGAACTTGAGACTTAAACAACCCACATACACACCGTACCATCCATCCAACGTTTTGGTGTACCACCCCGTTCGTGTTCCTTCTCCGTCATTCTGAGGACCGACTAGAAAACTCCAGATCAGTCTCAAGCATAACATTTTCATATTTATTTTTTTAATTCGCAAAAAATCGAACCATCGAGTAAGTTCTCTGTTTTGTAAATTCACTAGTTAAAACCTCTGCGATTCGATATCTTTGCAAACACTTTAATTAACTATTAGTAACTCTTGCAGTACCTCACCAACGCTATTTTTTTTATGGGTCTAGCACACGTGCTGCAGAGAAGTCCCTAAAGCCCTCCAGGAGCGGCATGTGTGCGGAAAAAGCGATTCACGTTGTTCTTGAATCGCTGTAAATTGTACTCGGTGGGAAACCCAGCACTGGGCAAATTATTCCAAAGGGATGATGTTCTCCATATAAAAGACTGCTTGAAAAGCGTTGTACACCGAGTAACAAGCTGAAACTCATACGGATGTGAAGCACCAGCGCGACGTGTGTTTCTAACATGCACCGCTTTGGGAGGAATTAAGCGGGCTACATCCTTCGAACACTTTCCATGAAAATACTTGTAGCACAGACTCAAGTCGCCAACCGTTCTTCGATGTTCCAGCGAATCAAGGCCACCGGTCAATTCCGCGTCTCCAATCACACGAACAGCTCTTCTCTGAACAGAATGCAACAAATGCAGGGTATGTTTGGGAGCGGAGCCCCAAACATGGGAGCAGTATTCCATAGTTGGTCGAATTTGAGCTTTGTAAAGAATTAACAGTTGTTGTAGATTGTAAAGCTTTCTGGTTCGAAATAATATTCCCAACTTTTGAGAAGCTCTTCTTGCTATGCCTGCAACAAGTTCATGCCAGAACATATTTGCTCCCAAACTAACGCCCAACAAATTGAATGACGATGCTAGGGGAATGGAGTGCCCCGACATAACTATGTCGGGTTCAGCAACAACTACAGCTACAACTTTCTAGTATTGTAAACCATACACCAACATTGCAACTGTCTAGTTTTGTAAGATTTATTTGTTTGCTTTTATAAAAGTTTAAAATTCATTCCTTGATTTTA
Organism: Pachyrhynchus sulphureomaculatus; assembly: GCA_019049505.1. Lineage (NCBI taxonomy): Eukaryota > Metazoa > Arthropoda > Insecta > Coleoptera > Curculionidae > Pachyrhynchus > Pachyrhynchus sulphureomaculatus. The sequence continues at coordinate 24,437,860 of CM032452.1, read as the reverse complement.
ATATAATTAAATACACTCGGATATATTTAAAGGTAAATGTAAATCTTTTTCATTCATTTTCTTTTATTGCTAATAAAATATTTTACAGTTTTTTTTACCTCTGGCCGTCTAAGTCGATTTTAGTTAAAATAAACTTAGGTAGCGCCTTTAGGGTTTTCAGGAGAGATCAAATTAACAGGGAGAGTAAAAAGACCGAACCTACCTGAGAAGGAGCTAGCTAGTGTAGGTCGTAGAAATTATCCTACCGAACCTAAAGGTGGTGCTTGAGCGTTATCCTGAGCGATAGTGTTGAATTTTGGGAAATTTTCTTTATTTGGGAGTTTGGGTAGTTTTTGGTCTCGTTAAGGGTACCTACCGGGGAGATCAAGCACAGTGAGGGGTTGATTCCTATTCTGACAGCAAATCGTTATACCTAAAACCTGTAGCAGTTTTCTGGCAGGCCTCTAGCGAGAGGTTATTGAGTTTGACTAGCCCAACATTGGTTTTTATGGGCGAAATTGTTTCTTTGTTTCTGCAGAAACAGTTCGTAGAGAAACTGAAATTTAATTATGAAGTAATGTAATTATTTTCGACTTTATATTAGCGATATAATGAATTTGGAACGTAAAGATTGTACCAATGTTTTGTGATTAATGTTTAACATAAGGTATCAGTGTGAGAAAGTCAAACTTAGTATTATGTTGGGAATGTGAAATCTTCGGCACAATGACACTACTCAGTATATATCACCATTACACCAAACACTTTATTTTTGCACTCGACGCGGTTTCGCTAACTATGTTAACTTCATCATGATTGAGTCAATCATCGCTTCTGAGTAGTAAACTTTAATTTAAAACATATGGATAATTGAATCGGTCAAACAATCGAACATTAGAGGAATCCCTGATACTTCTTGCTTCGTTACTAACAGTTGGTTCATCAGGAACTTTTCAGTTTCGACGAGTCTGATTATGTATTTATTACATCTTATTCTACTGTCTAAAATAAATTAATTTTTAAGAGCTTTTCTCAATGAGACATGCTACTTTTACATTCTCCCTTCTTTGATTTGTATTAAAAGCCTTTAAACTTTAACTTATCTTACTTTGTCATTTAATTCTTAAAACTTTCTCCCATTCCATTAATATTTTATCAATCTCACTTCTGTTCGATCCCCTTGATTCCTCTATATTTAGCACGGTTACGTAATTAAGTTAGGTCGGTCGTTGGGATCTATAAATGTGAGCTCTTTATCGTAGTATTAATAAAGGAAGATAGTGGCACAGTAACTCAATATTTTATACTAAAATTTAGAGTATCATATTGGCAATTCACTTCATGAAAGCAATTTATCATTTTTAACCGACTTTAAGAAAGGAAGTTCAATACGTATCTATACTTATTTATTCTCAAATATCTACTGATTTTGAAGAAATTAGTTGTATTTGATTAGGTATTTTTGGTGTTCCGTACGGAACACTTATAAGATGACTTCGGTGTCTGTCTGTCCATCTGTCTGTCTGTCTGCCTGTCTGGCTGTTTGTCACACCCGATTTTCTCCGAAACTAATTGTCATAGAAAGTTGAAATTTGGTATTAATATAGGAATTGATGGCCCTATCAGAGCCGTGTAATTTTACATTTGGACTTAAGGGGTTAGTTTTGGGGGGTGAAATCGGAAATGAAAAAAAAAATTTACTAGATCATCGAGTGTGGTGTCAAATGAAAGCTTGTGAAAACACGAGTAAAAAATATATGTATAATGTAATAATTGCGTACACTTTTTTTTGTATTATTTTTAGAATATCGCGAAAAATCGCTGTCCCCCCGTTATCTCGAAAAGTACTTATCAAAAAATTGTGAAAAAATTCTGGAATATTCTCTACGGGGTGTAGATTGAATGAAAATTATCACGAGTGCATTACCTTTAATAGCTTATCTAGTTTACAAAAAAAAAAAATTTCAAGGTCATCAGTTTTCAGTAGATGGGAAACAAATTTTGTTGAAAATTCATTTGGGGTGTGTTTTGCGTAGGCACTGATCATTTTAACCTCCGTAACAAAATTTTTTATTTTAAAAGCAATCAACACATGGAACACTATTTCCGCGAGTTCAACTTGCACTTGACCGGTTATTTAGCTTAAATTCAGGTTGGTTTTATAGTTCAAAAGTTATTTAGAAGAGTGGAACACGTTAAGGGGTTACATGGGTTTCGAAGGCTAAAAAAAACATATTTTCTCTAATTTATTTTTAATATTTATTTATTTATTTTTTTTTTTTATTGGTCTAGCACACGTGCTGCAGGGAAGTCCCTAAAGCGCTCCAGGAGCGGCACGAGTGCGGAAAAAGCGATTCACGTTGTTCTTGAATCGCTGTAAATTGTACTCGGTGGGAAACACAGCGCTGGGCAAATTATTCCAAAGGGTTGACGTTCTCCATATAAAAGATTGCTTGAAAAGCATTGTACGCGGTGTAACAAGCTGAACCTCATACGGATGCGAAGCACCAGCGCGACGTGTATTTCTAACATGCACCGCTTTGGGAGGAATTAAGCGGGCTACATCCTTCGAACACTTTCCATGAAAATACTTGTAGAACAGACTCAAGTCGCCAACCGTTCTTCGATGTTCCAGCGAATCAAGGCCGCCGGTCAATTCCGGGTCCCCAATCAGACGGACCGCTCTTCTCTGAACAGAATCCAACAAATGCAGTGTATGCTTGGGAGCGGAGCCCCAAACGTAATACTTCGTCGGTTACGTTTGGGATTGATGGTGGTGGGTCTAGGCGGCGAGTGATTCCCTTCTCAGTGGTTTCTTTGTCAGGACTTGTGCTTTTATCAAAGCAACGCACGGTGTGTTCGTTTGTTCCTATATATAGATTTTATAATAGAAGATTTATTTTATTCAAACTTTTAAGCGTATAAAAGAACAACATTTAAACAATATTTTCTGAAATTTTCATTTAAAGTTTTGAAAATTCAGCTGTTCTGTTAGCAGGTGAGTATAGCTCGTGATTGAACGAAGGATTTAAAAAAATCGAAATTTGAATTTTTGGCAGAGTTGTATACAAAAAGGTAACATAACATGATCTTAAAATCTAGGAAAAAAATCTATATATATATATATATATATATATATATATATATATATATATATATATATATATATATATATATATATATATATATATATTTGGGAGATTCTTTTTACAAATCGTACACCTATTGTGACTTCACATTTTTGGTTTGCCCTAAATTTTTTATGGCTTTTATACGTGTAATATTTTGCAAAATATGGATGTTATAAATTATCGTAGCCCACTAATCGACGGCATATTAAAAAAGCAATATCTCCGATTCTATTTATCGTATAAACTTGCTCTTATGTTGGCTTTCGGAAAGCATAATCGTGGAATTTTTCACTGGTTTATTTATGAAAAATAATAACAATGAAATTGTTTAAAATAAGTTTTCATGCCCCACAACCCATAAAATCGAATAAAAAACCATTATTTCGCATTGTTTTAACATAAAGAACTGATATTTTTGAAAAGTGGCGTCTCTATTAAGTCGGAAAATATTAAATAATTTCGAGCGCGGGTCACGCGACGCGTGCCTCGCACGACGTATCCGAACGTGCCTGTATTTGTAATCAGCCTGAGTGGGCACGGTGATGCATTTCGTTGTTTGAAAACGTAATAAACGCACACTATGCTTTTTTGTATAGTGTTTATTATCAGAAATCAATGAAAAAAGCGTTAAGTTTGAAGAATGAAATGCAAAAATCATCAAAATCTTTAAAAGGGCCAAAAATCTGGACGGATAGAAGTTTCAATCCTTCTTATTTGTCTCCTTATCCAAAAATACTAAATAACGAGGCTCTCAGGAAAGTCCTGGAGCAACATTTGTTGGCATTAAATAAGCCAGCAACAGAAAAGTCTCTTATACAAAAAATGTGCAGCACGTGCCGCTGTAATTTGTCTAAATTACGTAACAGTGAAAATAGCAATGAGTCTCTATCAAATCAGAGGATATGTTTCACTAATATTTATACTTCCCAATCACAGTTCTGAATTGGAATTTAAGCAATTTACGAGCTAATTACGTCTATGTAGTGACGATGTTTTCCCCAAAAATATATTATATTTTTTTCAACATAACGGAACAAATTGGTTAATGTGTTATGTTGATCCATAAGTATGGCATCAGAATCGAAATCGATTAAAAATTGATACGACACCGCATTCGAAATCGAAATAAAAATCAATATTTTATGTTTTAAACAGATAAAAGTCGAAATCAAAATCCTTATATGTTTTAATACTGTACCCTATATGATGAAAATGCTGTTGGAAAAGCAATCGAATTTTTTCAATAAATTTTTAATTAATCAATTAACTTTTTTGAATTTTCCGTACATTAAAATAAAAAAATTTTCAATTTTTCAGAGCTAGTTATTCGTTGATGTTATTTTTATTATCGCACAAGATAGACTAAATTTACATCATATTATCTTAAACAGGTATATTGATGTGGGTATAAATATATTCTTTAGCACCAAGAAGTTGATGGCCTTGACTCTAAGGCCTCGACAAATAATGAAGTGGACATGGATCATATCCCGGAAGTCCTGTATCATTTGAGGAAGACACAGAAGCGATTCCTGAAGCAATTGCTGCAATCAACAAGGAGTTGGATCAGAACGTCACCTATTAAAAAGAAGAAAATTTCTTAAAAGCACTATTCGTCTAAAAAAAATGAAAAATGATGAAAATGATATATTGCAAATTTTAAAAGACGAAATCAACACAACCAAAGAATGTGGTACACATTGAAATTTTGACCATTTTTAAAGACTGATCTTTTCGAAAAATCCAACATCATTTTTCTCCAGCTACGACTCACATGAACACAGTTGCAAAAAAAACTGCCGAAGAAACATAAATCTTATCTAGCCCGAAGAGCTATCCGTCATTAGAAAAAAAAAGTAGTCTATTTATGAACTTGTTGAGCATAGTCGTATGATGCCAGGAAAAAAGATTACGTTTCTGTGAAAGTAAATGACAAATACATTCACGTGCAAAAAAAATTACTGTTGATAAATTTGAAAGAACTTTATCAATTGTTCACGGAAAATCACCCTCGAGTCAAATGTAGTTTTTCCTAATTCGCAGCTTTACGGCCGAAACATTGCGTGCTAGCAGGTGCAAGTGGTACCCTTTCAGTCTGTGCGCTATCCATGAGAACGTAAAAATTATTATTCGAAGGGTTAAATATTAAAAAACTTACAGGCGATACTCTGAACCCAATAAAAAGTTATCGTGACTGTTTGAGACGTATGATTTGCGTTGAAGCATCGACGAATTGTTATTTCGGAACATGCTCTGAGTCTTCTGGTGCAACCCATCTTATAGATGAATTAGAAAACATATTTGAGCAAAATTTTACTGATGTTAGAAGCACCTTGCAAGTTATGATATCCTTAGTTGATGAAAATTTACAAAACCTAAAGACAGATTTAGAAAAATTACTTCTGTATTCATTCCTTGTAAAAAAAACAAAAATTTTTATGAACAATAAAAAAAAAGAGTTGACAGAAAAAGAGTGCATCGTAATCTGTAATTTTTCTGAGAACTATACTTTTGTTGTTCAAAATCCCGTTTTTTTTTATCGCTCACCTCCCCGCCTCAGTAGGGATTTTACCCCTTTTTTATATCCCAGGGATATCAGCGAGGATGTCGTAATACCCGTCAACGTTGTACAAGTGCCGAAACATACATTTTTGTATTTCACGCCCCTTTTAAACAACGCGGTAGTGCTACCACGGACGTTATTTGCATTTCTGCACCTATATACGTGGTCGGGTCAAGTATACTTAAATAAATTAATAAATAAGTATACCGGCGGGATTGAGCCCACGAACTTTTGCACAGTACCAAAGTACTACGCCACCGAGCCAAGGCCAGCAACAGTGCAAGGCATTCATTAGAATAACAACCAGGCAACAGTGCACCCATTTGCAATTTACTACTACAGGCATGATGACGGCGAAACTCGAAAGAAAAGTTTCGTAAGTATATCCGAATGCATTATGATACAATTGCCGGTCATGTGTTCCAAAACCATTTAGTAGATTTTAACAAAAAAAAAACTTCAACAAAACTTTAAAAATTACATATTTTTCTGATGGAGTAAGTGCGCAATACAAAAACAAAAAAAAAATGATCAATCTCACTCATCACCTGAAAGATTTTGGTTTAGCTGCAGAGTGGAACTTTTTTCCAACGTCCCATGGCAAGGGTGCGTGCGATGTCTTGGGTGGAAAAGGTTGGCTGCTAGAACCAGTCTTCAAAGAGTAACCCATCCAATGTAAATGCCAAAAGAATTATTTGAATGGGCAACTGAGTTTTTTCCTATCATGTCATTGAAATTTGAAAAGAATATATTAAAGAAGCAAAAAAAAAACCGGTCAAGTGCAAGTTAAACTTGCGCAATTAGTGTTCCGTACGTTGATTGCTTTTAAAATAAAAAAATTTTGTTACAGAGGTATAAAATGATCAGTGACTTCACAAAATACACCCCAAATGAGTTTTCAACAAAGTTTGTTTCCAATCTTTACTGAAATCTGATGACCTTGAAATTTTTGTTTTTTTTATATACCATATAAATTATTAAAGGTAATGCACTCGTGATAATTTTCGTTCAATCTACACCCCGTGGAGAATATTCCAGAATTTTTTCAAAATTTTTTGATAAGTACTTTTTCGAGATAATGCCCGGGACAGCGATTTTTTCGCGAATTTTTAAAAATAATACAAAGAAAAGTGCGCGCAAGTATAATATTATATATATATATTTTTACTCGTGTTTTCACAAGCTTTCATTTGACACCACACTCGATGACCTAGTAAAAAAATTTTTTTTTCACTTCCCGACTTCACCCCCCAAAACTAACCCCTTAAGTCAAAATTTAATTCTCAAAACTATATGGCTCTGATGAGGCCATCAATTCCTATATTATTACCAAATTTCACCTTTCTATGTCAAATAGTTTCGGAGAAAATCGGGTGTGACAGACAGACAGACAGACAGACAGACAGACAGGCAGACAGACAGACAGACAGACAGACAGACACCGAAGTGATCTTATAAGTGTTCCGTACGGAACAACACTAAAAATTAGATGCAAGATTAAAAATGGCTCCAACTACAAAAGACATGGGTACAAGGGTAATACAGAAATCATTTTAAACTATTTTAATGCATTCAACACACATATACGAATCACTATCGAAATAGAACAGGACTTCAGTGTTCCTTTTTTGGACACTAAAGTAATAAGAACGAGTGACAACAGTATTATACTTGACTGGTATAAAAAACCCACCGCGTCAGGAAGATTCATTAATTATTTCTCTAATCACACAAAAAATCAAAAATTTAACACCGTAATAGCAATGAAAAACAGGGTCATACACATCAATGATGATAGGTTTCGAAAAGAAACCTAGACGAGTTGTGTAACATTTTTGTCAACAATGCCTATCCTAAACACATTTTACGAAAATTAATTCATAATTCGGCTGTGTTGATGCCCCTACTGACGAGACGCCTACGCAGCATAGCATATACAGGAAGCTACAATTTATAAAGCCAATCACAAACTCAATTGTCGCCTTATTCAGAGATTTTCCAAATTGCGAAATATAACAGCATACGATGTTCTGACCTGTTTTCAAAAATAAAGGATAGAACACCCATTTTATATAATATCTCTGTAGTTTATAGATTGTCTTGTTTACAATGTGAAGCGTGTTATATTGGGCAGACATCTCAGTGGTTGAAACAGAGACTCACACAGCACAGGAGTGACTCCCGATTGGGAAAGAATTAGTGTGCTGTGGTGCAACATAATTTGAAAACAGGTCATAATTTTGACTATAACAACGTTAAAATCTTAGCTCATGACAACAACTATAAAGGGAGATTTTTTAAGGAAATGTACCATATCAACAGGGACCCAAAGTCAATTAACTATAAATCAGACACTAATCAACTTAGTATTATTTATAGTAACATAATTAATAGGTATTAATCATTTACAATTACAGCAATAATAACAAATAAAGATTTGCCACCTCTTAGTATAAAGTAAATTAAAGACGTTTGTCTGTTGCTGTTTTTTTTCCGTTCGTTTGGAATTGACGGCAGTGCATATGTACCGAGGCTGTTTACTCTCAGTTTGTTGTAGTAAATCGAGATGTTGAGTGTTGGTTTCGAGGACAGACTCGCATTTTCGTACGTATTTTAATTGATTGTTCGTTTGTTTTATAATTGTTTGTTTTATATTTCAATATTTTAATGCCTTGACGAAAGAGAATAGTGTTTTAATATAGGTGTATTAATTTTGTAGTTACTCCTGAAGAAGTGATCAAACGATAACGAAATATTGAGTTTTTAAAGAAGAAAAGAGTTTTATTTACAGTGCAGACCGATTCCCGATAATCATATATATATATATATATATATATATATATATATATATATATATTATATATATATATATATATATATATATATATATATCAGATTGATGCACGGTCGATAACATATCACCAAAAATCTTATATATATATATATATATATATATATATATATATATATATATATATATATATATATATATATATATATATATACATAAATGAACAACGAATATATCAGAAAGTTAAAGAAACAACCGCAACAAACAAAGAAATAAATACTTGAATCGAAGATCGGAAACGTACCGAAGCCTCGTAATTTATTAGCACAGTTAAGTTATCAATTCTATAGCAAAGAAAGGGTGATGTATTATAAAAAAATTATTAGCAGAAGACGGATCGGAATATATAGACGACGATTTGGATATACCCATACAAATAAAAAGAGAAGGAATGAACGTAGATACAACATAACTACTAAAAAGCAGTAACACAAGTCTCAAATTATTCATATTACCAACTCGAACAAAAAATTTGTTTTGTGTCCGACCAGTAGAAAGAAGCATATGCATCAATTCATAGAAAAGATAAGAAACCGGACTAAAGTAGCCAAACCATCTTTTATAAACACTACTAGCAGACTGTATAGCAGAGTTGTAAGACAACAAGAATATCAAAAATACTAAGAACAGGACGATTTCGGGAGTGAACAATCATGTAACAATAACATGTTTCTGCTAAATAAAATAATCAAGAAGAAACTTGCTACTCATTGAGATACCCATTTAATTTTTTTTTGGTCTACAATAAGCCTACTACATCGTATCAACGGAAAGCTATGAGATATATTACAGATTCCGAATATACGGTATTACTATATAATTGTAAACATCCTAAAGAATCTCTGTTGTTGATGAAAGTTGAAGTTAAAAAGTTAAAAAAAACTTAAAATAATGTTGTTGTACATCAACAACGCTATTCGAAATTTAGATAGCAGCTACCTTCATAAGGTCAAAAAGAAATGTCAAAAGCATGGATATTCAGCTGATTCTCTATGATCCTCTATACGCTGTTTCAGAAACTCATCGAAGGATATAATGAATGGTACCTAAGGGTAAATAAAGGTAAAACAAAACATCTTGGTGTGGACGCGAAACGGCAAAATTTCCACCTAGAAATGAATTGAATGACGATATGTCAAGAATAGAGGTATTTAGGAGACAATTTCATTGCTGAAGGTACGAATAATAGGCAGATAGATAATAGAATAATGCGAGCACACGTTAAAAAGTATGAAGTAAGGAAATCAGCAAAAACCACAAAAAAAATTATTACGAAACAAAAATCAAAAATAGCTTAACCTTTGGGAAAGTGGAGACTCACAGAAAGAGATAAGAAGTTAGAAGCCGTAGATCGTAAAAGATCGCTTAAAATTTCCAAAATTCAGAATTTCGCAGAATTTTGTATGTTTCTATATTACATTTTATGTAATAAGTATTTATTAGACAACGCTCACATTTCTTGCTTTTTTTCGTTTAGGGACAACAGTGAAAATTTCTTTTGGTAATTATATTTTCTTTTATAAGCAGGTAGGTGTTAACTTTTTAAATTTAAGGAACGAGATTATTTTGTACATTTCATCATTCTTTTACTCAGATTCTTTTTAAATTTAATATTTCGAGACTCCATCAAGTTTTCAATTTAAGACAAATTGGATGACAGGACCTACCTATTAGTAAAATCAAAATGCTGACTCCTCAACTTTGGTTGTTATATGCATTTTTCATGGGCCTAACACACGCGGCGCCGGTAAATCAACATTGACCGAATTAGTGAAGGTTTAAATCAATGGTAACAACAAAGAACACAGCAGGAATGTCCTCTATGTATAGGTTTATTGTACAGGGTGAGTCAACGATAGAGTAAAGTTCATTATCTCATTTGTTTCGGGAATGACGAAAAATGTTAAATACAATAGTTTTACCGAATGTTAAAGTATATAGTTTAAAATTATTTTTGAATATACAGGGTACTTCAAAAAAGTGTGGCTGATATAACATATGTTTTTTTAAATGGAACATCCTATTTTCTAATTTATTTTTAAATTCCGCGTAAAATTTTATAACTTTTTTATTAATAATGTTATATACCTAAACCTAGTAGTTTTTCTAATATTTCAATTTTTTTTTTTTAAATACTAGTTTTTCAATTTTGTGAAGAATTGCCAGTAGCGCCATTTTTTCTGAAGGTAGAATACTCATAATTGGCAGGAGCGTTCTATAGAGATGAAAAAAAAGAGAGATATATGTAAAGAAATTTGAGTTAGATGCTTCAGAATGTTCAAAATAAATTTATGCATTTCGAATATTGTAAATCGAAAAATCTCAAATTTTTTAAATAGCACACCCTGTATATCATTATTTTTTCTGATAGATTTTACAAAACCCTCCAACTTTTATTATGTATGTCATATACTTATTTCAAATAGTTTTCGATTTATTTTGAATTTTTCAATTTTTAACCCTTGTTTTAATACACTTACGCTATTGTGAAAACATAAACAAATAGTTAATAATAATTTTGATATAGTTTAACTTATCTAATGATTAATTATTATGATGTAATAAATGTTCAAAAATATGCCCGTCTACTTGAATACACATGCTTAGTAGTTTTACTTTATTTTCCTTCACTTTCCTTAGCATAGAGGGCGTTATTGTCCTGCACGCATCCCATATTCTATTTTCCATATCTACTGGTGTTGTAGGGGGATTCACATAAACACGATATTTAATGTAGCCTCACAAAAAGAAGTCTAAAGATGTTAAGTCACATGATCGAGGGGACCACTGAATGAATCCATCCCTACCGATCCATTTTTGTGGGAAACGATCGTTTAAAAATTCCCGAACTTCCCGGTGGTAACGAGCATTAGCTCCGTCTTGTTGAATCTACATTTGTTCCCTTTCAAAGTTATCAACTTCTTCAAGAAGCTGGGGTAATTCGTTTTGCAAAAAATTTAGATATCTAGGCCCGTTAAGCGGTTCGCGGAAAAAATACGGACCAATAATGCGAAAATTTAATATTCTACACCATACATTAAGCGACCGATGGTTTTGGTTTTGAACTTTCCGGACCCAAAATGGATTAACTGTTAAATAATTATGCATGTTATGGCTGTTAACTGCTCCATTACTGCAAAAAGTAGCTTCATCAGAAAACATTATTTTGGATAAAAAATTTGGATCGGCCTCTATTTAGAGCAATAGAGGCCGATCCAAATTTTTTATCCAAAATAATGTAAAAATTGAAAAATCCAAAATAAATCTAAAACTGACATGACATATTTAATAAAAGTTGGAAGGTTTTGTAAAATCTATCAGAAAAAATAATAATATACAGGGTGTGCCATTTAAAAAATTTGAGATTTTTCAATTTAAAATAGTCGAAATACATAAATTTATTTTGAACACCCTGTAGCATCAAACGCAAATTTCTTTACATATATATTTTTTTTTTATCTCTATAGAACGTCCGTGCCAATTATGAGTATTCCACCCTCAGAAACAATCGCGCTACTAGCAATTTTTTACAAAACTGAAAACTAGTATTTTTTTATAATTTAAATATTAGAAAAACTACTAGGTTTAGGTATATAACATTATTAATAAAAAAGTTTAAAAATTTACGCAGAATTTAAAAATAAATTAGAAAATAGGATGTTCCATTTTAAAAAAAAAAAACATATTGGCCACTTTTTTGAAGTACCCTGTATACTAAAAAATAATTTTAAACTGTGCACCTTAACATTCTCTCAAACTATTGTATTTAATATTTTTTCGTCATTCCTGAAACAAATGAAATAATTAACTTTACTCTATCGTTGACCACCCTGTACAAAGCTAACGATAGAATACTGCTCCCATGTTTGCGGCTCTGTTCCCAAACATACACTGCATTTATTGGATTGTATTGAGAATAGAGCTGTTTGCCTGAACATCGAAGAACGGTTGGCGACTTGAATCTATTCTACAAGTATTTTCATAGAAAGTGTTCGATGGATGTAGCCCCCTTCATTCCTCCTAGAGCAATTCATGCTAGAAATACACGTTGCGCTAATACTTCTCATCCGAATGAAGTGCAGCTTATTACTCCTCATACAACAATTTTATATGGAGAACCTCATCCCTTTGGAATACTTTGCTCAGGAACTGTGTTTCCGATCGAGTACAATTTACAGCGGTTCAATCGTGGATCACTTCTTCCGCACACGTGTGGCTCCTGTAGCGCTTTAGGGATTTCCCTACAGCACGTGTGCTAGGTCCATAAAAAAAACATCAGAAAGCAGTTAACCGTGTAGCTGCATTAGATAGTTTTCTTAAATTTTGTTTTGGTTTGGACAGTTGTACCAGTTGGATTTCCTTTAGCTTTCATTTCTTAGAAACTTTTCAACCAAAAAGGAAGCAATGGTACGTCTGAACAAGAATAACTTGCTACATATTTATTACTAAACCATTTTCGAGATCACAAACTCTCAGTCTCTGGAATTATTTCAACTCTAAATAACAAAACAAGTGATAAAAATGACGATCAACAGATGACCATATCAGCAACATCTAGATTGTTGACTCACAACATCTGCAAAAGACATGCGAAGGACTTAATTGGTGGCCCCTCAAAGAAACTAACAACTAACATTCTTTATTTAGCGAAAGTTCAGAACAAACTAGTGATGGGACTGATCAGCAGCCACTGTCACCAGAGGAAACGTTTCCAGAAAATAGGTATCCATAATGGAGCTACGACATGCAGACTATTTGGTGAAGAGAAAGAGACTTCTATGCACATCTTATATGAATATGCGGCTTTAACTCGAAACAGACATAAACTGTTCAAAGATTTACATCGGGATGATACATTACCATATAAAGCTTGGAAGGAAGCTAATAAACCTTCTTAAAGGGACGGCGTTTATGAAACCAAGAGACGAGAGCATAATAAGTCAAGAGGCTACAGAGCACAAGCAGGCACAATCGCCTACCCTGCCTACAATCAACCAATACAAAAGAGGTAACAGTATCCTTGCCAATTAATTAAATTAAATACTTTAAATTTAATTTTAAAGCAATTCCTAAATCTCATAAAGATGATCCTGATTTACAACTTTTATATTCGAATAATACAGCACAGTTCGCACGTTATAGTCATCCTTTTTTAACAGGCTTCAAAAAGGAGGAAGTTCTCAATTCGAAGCGTATGTATTTTTTTTTAATGTATGTTCCCGCAAAACTCTGACAAGTATGTATTGATTTTGATGATTATTTTTAGTGTTCCCTACGGAACACTTATAAGATCACTTCGGTGTGTCTGTCCGTCTGTCTGTCTGTCTGTCTGTCCGTCTGTCACACCCGATTTTCTCTCGAAACTATTTGTCATAGAAAGTTGAAATTTGGTAGTAATATAGGAATTGATGGCCTCATCAGAACCGTGTAGCCATGTAGTTTTGAAAGTTAAATTTTGACTTAAGGGGTTAGTTTTGGGGGGTGAAATCGGCAGTGAAAAAAAAAAATTTTTACTAGGTAATCGAGTGTGGTGTCAAATGAAAGCTTGTGAAAACACGAGCAAAAAAAATATATATATATATATATATTATAGATATATTTATATATATATATATATATATATATACTTGCGCGCACTTTTCTTTGTATTATTTTTAAAAAATCGTGAAAAATCGCTGTCCACCCGCCTTATCTTGGAAAATACTTATCAAAAAATTTTGAAAAAATTCTGGAATATTCTCCACGGGTGTAGATTAAACAAAAATTATCACGAGTGCATTACCTGTAATAATTTATCTGGTATATAACAAAAACAGAAATTTCAAGGTCATCAATTTTCAGTAAAGATTGGAAATAAACTTTGTTAAAAACTTATTTGGGGTGTGTTTCGTGAAGTCACTGATCATTTTATATCACCGTAACTTAAATTTTGACTTAAGAGATTCGTTTTGAGGGGTGAAATCGGAAGTGAAAAAAAATTTTTTTTACTAGGTCATCGAGTGTGGTGTCAAATGAAAGCTTGTAAAAACACGACTAAAAAATATATATATAATGTAATACTTCCGCACACTTTTCTTCGTATTACTTTTAAAAAATCGTGAAAAATCGCTGTCCCCTACCTTATCTCGAAAAGTACTGATTGAAAAATTTTGAAAAAATCCTGGAATATTCTCCACGGGGTATAGATTGAATGAAAATTATCATTACCTTTAATAATCTATCTGGTATATAAAAAAAACAAAATTTCAAGGTCACCAGTTTTCAGTAAAGATCGGAAACAAACTTTGTTGAAAACTCATTTGGGTTGTGTTTTGTGAAGTCACTGATCATTTTATACCACCCTAACAAAATTTTTTATTTTAAAACCAATCAACGTACGGAACACTTATTGTGCAAGTTCAACTTGCACTTGACCGGTTATTTTTTTTATTCTAGAGAGTACATATTAAAGATAGTCTCATATTTTTTATTGAAATTGGTTATGTAATTTTTGAAAAAATCCTGAAAAACTTAAATGTCTGTAATAAAACACCGATAACTCTGGCAAATATGTATCGATTTGAATGATTTTTTTTTAGTTTTGAATGTTAAATTTTGACTTAAGGGATTAGTTTTGGGGGTGAAATCGGAAAAAAATTTACCAAGTCATCGAGTGAATGCAAGCTTGTAAAAATACGAGTTTAAAAATCTAATATTCGCGCAAATTTTTCTTCCTTATATTTTTAAAAAGCCGCCAAAAATCAATGCCCAGACCCTTATCTCGAAAAGTACTGATCAAAAAGTTTTAAAAAATTCTGGAATATTCTTTATAAAGTGTAGATTGAAATGAGTGCATTGCCTTTGATAATTTATCTGGTATATAAAAAAAATTCAAGGTCATCAGTTTTCAAAAAAGATCGGAAAAAAAACTGTTGAAAACTCATTTAGAGTGAGTTTTGTAAAGTCACTGATCATTTTCTACCTCCATAATAATTTTTTTATTTCAAAAATCAATGTACGGAATACAAATTGCGCACATCCGATTTGCATTTGGCTGTTTTTTTTTTTTGAGAAAGGATACATTTGAGATGGTCCCACATAAATTTTATTAAAAACAGAATAATGGCGGTATTTACCTGTGAAGGACGTATTAAAGGCATAAATAGAAAAATTAGTTTTTAAAACCAATAGTTAATAAAATTAGGGCGCTAACTTTATCCTGGAAAAAACTATTATTAAAAAGCGAAAAATAAAAACTTTTTAACAAAAAAAACCGATTTCAAAAAACCAGCACACAAAATTTTGCCACTATAAAGTAAAAAAAAAAAACAGGTCAAGTGCAAGTTGAACTTGCACAATTAGTGTGTGTTATTACAGACATTTAAGTTTTTCAGGATTTTTTCAAAAACTACATAACCAATTTCAATAAAATTTATATGAGACTATCTTTAATATGTACTCTCTAGAACAAAAAAATAACCGGTCAAGTGCAAGTTGAACTTGCACAATAAGTGTTCCGTACGTTGATTGTTTTTAAAATAAAAATTTTTGTTAGGGTGGTATAAAATGATCAGTGACTTCACAAAACACACCCCAAATGAGTTTTCAACAAAGTTTGTTTCCAATCTTTACTGAAAACTGCTGACCTTGAAATTTTGTTTTTTTTTTATATACCAAATAAATTATTAAAGGTAATGATAATCTATACCACGTGGAGAATATTCCAGAATTTTTTCAAAATTTTTTGATCAATACTTTTCGAGGTAAGGTAGGGGACAGCGATTTTTCACGATTTTTTAAAAGTAATACGAAGAAAAGTGTGCGCAAGTATTACATTATATATATTTTTTACTCGTGTTTTCACAAGTTTTCATTTGACACCATACTCGATGACCTAGTAAAAAAAATTTTTTTTCACTTCCGATTTCACCCCTCAAAACGAATCCCTTAAGTCAAAATTTATGTGACAGTGATATAAAATGATCAGTGACTTTACAAAACACACCCCAAATAAGTTTTCAACAAAGTTTATTTCCAATCTTTACTGAAAATTAATGACCTTGAAATTTCTGTTTTTTTTATATACCAGATAAATTATTACAGGTAATGCACTCGTGATAATTTTCGTTCATTCTACACCCCGTGGAGAATATTCCAGAATTTTTTCAAAATTTTTTGATAGGTACTTTCGAGATAAGGCGGGTGGACAGCGATTTTTTCGCGATTTTTTAAAAATAATACAAAGAAAAGTGCGCGCAAATATTACATTATATATATATTTTTTACTCGTGTTTTCACAAGCTTTCATTTGACTCCACACTCGATTACCTAGTAAAAAAATTTTTTTCACTTCCGATTTCACCCCCCAAAACTAACCCCTTAAATCAAAATTTAACTTTTAAAACTACATGGCTCCGATGAGGCCATCACTTCCTATATTACAACCAAATTTCAACTTTCTATGACAAATAGTTTCGGAGAAAATCGGGTGTGACAGACGGACAGACGGACAGACAGACCCGAAGTGATCTTATAAGTGTTTCCGTACGGAACACTAAAAATATGTTTTTGAAACATTCGTAAAATACCTCTAAGATAAGATATTGCTTTAATTTGACAAGACAGTTATTAATTCCGTATAAATAATTATTATTATTATGATTTCTTTATAAAAAGATATTTTTTGAAATCGGCGCCAATTTTTTATGTCAATGTAACCAACTATAAAACCTTATTATTACGAATATTAACACTTAATTAGTTAAAAAGCTGTTTTTAACATTTGTAAGATTTGTTGTTACGGAATTAATAACTGAATTGTCAAATTAAAGCATTATTTTACCTTAGAGGTATTTTACAAGTGTTTCAAAAGCATTATTTTTTGCTTTATAGTTGCAAAATTTTGTGTGCTGGTTTTTTTAAGGTCGTTTTTTTTTTGTAAAAAAGTTTTTATGTAATGAAAATAATTTGTGATATAAATCAAAATAAACCTGGACCTTTCTTTCTGAAGAAATTTAGAAAACGAATCATTGAACAAATACATTCTTTATCCTATCCAGGTATTAAAGGTTCCCCACAATTAACAACTTCTCAAACAAAGATATTCAACAGTAATGTCCATTATTGTCAAAAACAGGAAGTCTTTTCTAACCGAAATTTAATTATGGCGTGTTTAGTATTTCAAGTGACAGGTTTGAAAAACCTGTTTAATTAATACAAGAAATCATCACAGCAAGCAAATGCCCTAAAATCTAATTTTTTCAACACGTCATTCATATTCTTGACTTTTTCATCCTAACTAAAATGTAGTTTTGCAGAACGTGGAAAAAATTATTCATTCAATTGAATTGAATTTAATTACTCATTAGTGTCCATTCCACCCTTTATTACGATATGTACAGGAAATTTTTTTTTAAATATCTTATATAATTTGCTATTTTCTAGTTTGACATATGAGATAAATTCTAAAAAAGCTACCTAACTTAGTTTTTTTATAAAGAAGCCAAATATGATACCAAAAATTGGCCACGGGCCAAAATTCACAGGATACAAGGTAATAGTGATTTTTTTAAATGGCATACTCTACATATAAGCACACCACTGTACGGTGAGCGGCTAGAGTCTTTAGGGTTGAGAGAAATTACGACAAAATTGGTCGTCGCAGCATTTTTCGGGATCGCTCAAAGTTTAATTTCCCGCAGAGAAGAAAATCGGATCAGCTTCCTATCCTATCCTATTTTTAAAATTTAAAAGAGGGAAGGAATAAGTGCGGACAAACATAATGCATACTCGCGCGTTCTAACTCACGAATACTCTTGCACTTATGTTTGTATACATATATATATATATATATATATATATATATATATATATATATATATATATATATATATATATATATATATATACAAATTCACTGAAACAACCCACCTACACATCCATATATTTACCATATACATTAGGGCAGGGGTGCTCAAACGGTCGATCACGAGTGCTTTTTGAGTCGATCTCGAGAAAAAAATTCCGATATAAAACTATTCACAGATTTTGTTTTAGGTAACTAAAACAAAATGTGATGAATAAAGTACTAAAATTTATTCGATCCACAATTAGGCCAGAATAACCCCCTTATCACTTTCTTTTGTCGTAATAACCCCCTGCTAGCGGCAAAAGGCGGCTTTATCAAAGGAACGCGCGGTACTTGTCAAAGAAAAGCCGCGTTTTTGATTCCCGCAGATTTTTTTAGAAACTTCGGGCGGCGTGTTTGACGGGAACATTCGAGACTGCGTTCGCGCTGATATAAATGTTGCGCCTGCAGGAATAGGAGTCAGTCTGAGTTGTAACTTGAAGGCGATACATCGATACAAAGTTTATTAATAAATAGTCCAAAATGAGTGCGGCGAAGAAAAGTAAAACTTATCATTTTAATAACGATTGGGAGGAAGAATTTTTCTTTTGTATGGTAAAGGATAAGTGCATTTGTCTCATTTTGCCGTGCATCAGTTGCAATACCTAAGCGTGGGAACTTAGAGAGGCATCATAAAACGGTTCATAAAAACTCTGAAAAGGATTTTCCGTCACAGAGTGAATTAAGAAAACGAAAAGTACGTGATTTGATAACTTGTTTGAAAAAAGAACAAACCGTGTTTACAAGACCAGCCAAACAATCAAAAGCTACAACGATCGCGTCATTTAAAATATCTCATATATTGGCGAAACACAAGAAACCATTTGATGATGGATTGGTTGTGAAGGAAGCATTTATTGAAGCGGGGAGACTTTATTTGGAGATTTTAAAAATAAAACAGAGATTATGTCTGCTATTAGAGAACTTCAGTTATCTCGTCCGACTGCCCAGCTGTGTATTTTTATTCGAATGGTATTCAATGACATGTCGGCTAAGGAAGATTTTTTGACAATGATTCCTCTGAAAGGAAAGACCCGTGGCGAAGATATATATGACGTTTTCTTCAATTTTGTAACAAACTACAAGCTACCAATATATAAACTAGTGTGCATTACAACCGATGGAGCACCAGCAATGACTGGAAACAAAAACGGTTTTGTGGCATTGTGTCGAGCTAATGATGATTTCCCTTCATTTTTCTCCTTCTATTGCATTATACATCAACAAGTTTTGTGTTCAAAAGTTCTAAACATGGAGGAGATTATGGGCATTGCAATAAAAATTGTGAATTCTATCCGTGCACGTAGCTTGCAACGACGGCTCTTTAAATTGCAGTTGGAAGATAGTCAGTCAGCTGAACACACTGATTTAGTTCTTCACACGGACGTCAGGTTTCAAGAATTATTACCCGAAATAACAGCTTTTCTGGACGAAAGAGGTGATGACACTCAGATGCTGAAAAAGGGAAAATGGCCGACTGATTTGGCATTTTTGACAGACATCACAATGCATTTAAACACCATTAATTTGGAGCTTCAAGGTAAAGGAAAAAACTATTATTGAGATGATTAGCGCAATAAACGCATTCAAAAGTAAATTGCAACTTATGATAGATCAACTGAAAAGAAAGGATCTGAAAAATTTTCCATCTTTGAAAGCAAGGATTCCTCAGTTGAATTATGATATTTATGAGGCGGAATTATCAAATATTTTGGGCCAATTCGAAATACGTTTTTATGATTTTAGTAAATTGGCAAATATCGCATCATTTATGAGTTATCCTTTTTCGTGTAAAAAACATTGAGGAATTAGCTACTGAAATAGCAAGTCAGTTTAACATGGACTCATGTTCTGTTGAAAATGAGTAAGTGCAGATTATATCACATATACATCTCAAAGCCACAGCATCTGATACAAAATCCTGGTGTTTTATATCTGAAGATAAATATCCGAATCTAAGGCAAATCGCCCTTCAACTGACGGCAATGTTTGGGTCAACTTACTTGTGCGAGTCTGCATATTCTGAAATGAAGATAATTAAGTCAAAATATCGCAATCGACTAACTGACGAACATATGTCATCATGCTTGCGATTAGCACTCGGTAATTACGTACCATCTTATGAAAAGTATGCTGATGACATGCAGTGCCACGCTTCAACATCCAAAGTCACTCTTTAGTTAAGTTTAGACACTAGAACTCGTTTATTTTGTAAGAACCAATAAACTCGCAATTTTGAATAATTATGAGTTTTTCATTGACATTTTAGAGCAGACCTACACTTACCTTGACTAAAAAAATGCATATTGTGCGGAAAACTAATATCTATGCCACGATACACCCTACCTAGACGACAATCCTGCATCACACTTACTTGCAGCCTCTCAGGGTCGATCGATTGTAGTCTAACAATATTGAGGTAGATCGCCAGCAGTTCAAGTTTGAGCATCCCTGCATTAGGGTATCCCTTATTTCCTAAACTAATTGTTCCTTTAGTCTTACACCCTAGATCGAAAGTATTTGTGTTAAAACTAAGATTGCAATTATGAAGATGAAGACTTTTGATAATTAAACCACCCCACAGGGCACCCTAATTTCCCACTTGAAATGCATGGGATTTTCTCATTTTTCAAAAAAAAAATATACCATGCCGTCAATAGGCCGGTAAAAATTTTTCGCGTTGCAGATATTTAGTCTTTTGATGCTGGCCTAACAATATAAGTCCTTATGGGGCACCCAAAAAATTCCTCCCTCCCCCACTGTAATTTATCGGCCAAAATTTTAAAGAAAAAAATGTAATAACGGAGCTTTTTTAGAATATTTCGGTAATCATTATACAGTTTTTCTAATTTTTTGGGGCAGTTTTGGATTTCTTGGGTAGAAATATCGGCACTTTTCCAAAATTTAAAATAACAGAGGTTCCTCAGAACTTGTTGCTTTGTAGGTAACTTGTGGCCAGGTATTTCGGATAAAACACCACCTTCAAACAGAAATAATTCTTGTCGTGATGAACCCATACTTAAGATTTTAATACACTGATATCTAATATATAATAGTCATATACAATAATTTAAGTATCATTACCAAAATTAATTGTAAACAGAGTTATTTAGAATTTTAACCGTAAGCTATATTTTTTTTTAAGTTATAAAAAATCACAGATATAAACAAGATTTTTTCTTCAGGTTTGTGCTAGCAATACATCAAATCTTAACTTTACTTATATACAAAAGAACTTATAACAATAAATCAAAATCTACACTTTTACTGAATAGAAAATATTTGTTATTCCAAGGAATCCCAAACAATATTCAAATAACAATAGCAATAACGCAAGAATGCACGCTCGATTGTGGTCGGTCGTCATTTTAGTATGTAAGATCCTCTAACTCTGTTAAGAAGACGCACGTATGAGCAAAAATTAAAAATCTCTTATGTCACGACAATAATAATTTTAAGTGCTACATTATAACATTCCATAGCAAAGAATAGAAAAAAATCAATGAAAAAACTTAATTATGTATAGGATGAGTCAACGATAGAGTAAAGTTCATTATCTCATCTGTTTCGGGAATGACGAAAAAATGTTAAATACAATAGTTTTAGGGAATGTTAAGGTGCACAGTTTAAAATTATTTTTGAGTATACAGGGTACTTCAGAAAAGTGTGGCCGATATAACATATGTTTTTTTTTAAATGGGACATCCTATTTTCTAATTTATTCTTAAATTCTGCGTAAAATTTTATAAATCTTTTATTAATAATGATGGGGGGTGAGCGATAAAAAAAAATATACCTAAACCTAGTAGTTTTTCTAATATTTCAATTTCAAAAAAAATACTATTTTTCATTTCTCTAAAAAAAATGCCTATAGCGCCATTGTTTCTGAAGGTGTAATACTCATAACTGGTACGAGGGTTCTATAGAGATGAAACAAAAGACATATGTAAACAAATTTGAGTTAGATTCTACAGGGTGTTCAAAATAAATTCAGGCATTTCGACTATTTTAAATTGAAAAAGTCAAATTTTTTAAATGGCATACCCTGTATATTATTATTTTTTTTGATAAATTTTACAAAACTCTCTAACTTTTAATAAGAATTTTTTGCCCTTATTTTTAATACACTTAGGCTACTGTGAAAACATAAACAAATAGTTAATAATAATTTTAATATAGTTTAACTTATCTAATGATTAATTATTATGACAAAATAAATGTTCAAAAATATGCCTGTCTACTTGAATACACATGTTTAGTCGTTTTACTATGTTTTCCTTCACTTTCACATTTTTTCGTTATTCCCGAAACAAATGAGATAATGAACTTTACTCTATCGTTGACTCACCCTGTACTTATCGATTTCATAGCCAAAGAGTGATTTAGATGTAAGATAAAAAACTTATTCTCTTTGGCTGTGTATAATTTTGTTTTCATAGCTTTTTTAACTCATTTACTTACACAATTTTTCGAAGAGGGCGTTATTGTCCCGCACGCTTCCCCTATCCTATTTTCCATATCTACTGGTATTGTAGGGGGATTCACATAAACACGATCTGTAATGTAGCCTCACAAAAAGAAGTCTAAAGGTGTTAAATCACGTGATCGACGGGGCCACTGAATGAATCCTTCCCTACCGATCCATTTTTGTGGGTGATGATAGTTTAAAAATTCCCGAATTTGCCGGTGGTAATGAGCAGGAGCTCCGTCTTGTTGAATCCACAATCGTTTCCTTTCAAAGCTATCAACTTCTTCAAAAAGCTGGGATAATTCCGATAAGCGGTACGCGGAAAAAATATGGACCAATAATTTGAAAATTTAATATTCCACACCATACATTAAGCGACCCATGGTTTTGGTTTTGAACTTCCCGGACCCAAAATGGATTAACTGTTGAATAATAATGCATGTTATAGCTGTTAACTGCTCCATTACTGCGAAAAGTAGCTTTATTTTGGATAAAAAATCTGGATCGGCCTCTATTGCTCCATTCATGGTGGTATAAAAGTTTACTCATCGTTCAAAATCGCGGTCTTGAAATTCTTGGTGTAGTTCTATATGAAAAGGATGATACTTGCATTTTCTCATGGTGCGATCAACCGTAGATTTGGATGTGTCAGATAAGTCAGCTAGTTGACGACTGCTGACCTGGGGATTATTTTCAACATGAAGTAAAATCTCCATTTTTTTTCCTCATTGGTAGCATTTTGGTTTACTACTTTCCGTTTCGTATACTCAACGCTACCACTACCATCAAACCGTTCCATTAAGTACTGAAAAGATTTTCTAGATGGTATACGTCTATTAGGGTACTTCGCTCCGTAAAGCCTAACTGTCAAAAGATAATTTTTTCCTGTCTCGCCCAGTATAAAAACCATATCAATTAATTCATTTTTTTGAAAATCCATAACTACTACCTTTATACGTCACTTACTAGAGCGAATTAAACTATTTTTACTTGCTTAATAGACATGTCAAAATTTAACAATGCCTACATTTTTGTTTTGTCTTGGCAACTATGATGTTATAACGTACCCTAAAACAAGGGTAAAAATTGAAAAATTCAAAATAAATCGAAAACTATTAGAAATAGGTATATGGCATACTTAATAAAAGTTGGAGGGTTTTGTAAAATTTATCAGGAAAAATAATAATATACAGGGTGTGCCATTTCAAAAATTTGAGATTTTTTCAATTTCAAATAGTCGAAATGCATAAATTTATTTTGAACACCCTGTAGCATTTAACTCAAATTTTTTTACATATATCTTTTTTTTCATCTCTATAGAACGCTCGTACCAATTATGAGTATTCCACCTTCAGAAACAATGGCGCTACTGGCATTTTTTTACAAAACTGAAAAATAGTATTTTAAAAAAAAAAAAAAATTGAAATATTAGAAAAACTACTAGGTTTAGGTATATAATATTATTAATAAAGAAGTTATAAAATTTTACTCAGAATTTAAAAATAAATTAGAAAATAGAATGTTCCATTTGAAAAAAACATATGTTACATCGGCCACACTTTTTTGAAGTACCCTGTATCTCAAAAATAATTTTAAACTGCGCACCTTAACATTCCCTAAAACTATTGTATTTCACATTTTTTCGTCATTCCCGAAACAAATGAGATAATGAACTTTACTCTATCGTTGACTCACCCTGTACTTATCGATTTCATAGCCAAAGATTGATTTAGATGTTAAATAAAAAAACTTATTCTCTTTGGCAGTGTATAATTTTGTTTTCGTAGCTTTTTTAACTCATTTACTTACACAATTTTTCGAAGATTTTTTATGGTATTCAATTGTTATTAATTATTTTTATTTATTTTAAAGAATTATTAATATTTAATTTTACAGAGAGTACTTGTTATTATTTTTTTAAATTTTAGCTGATGAATTACAGTAGGCGGGATTTTTGGGTGCCCCATAAGAACTTATATTATTAGGTTAACATTAAAAGAACAAGTATCTGCAACGAGAAAAATTTTCGGCGACCTGTTGGCGGCATGGTATATTTTTATTGAAAAACCAGTCAAGTGCAAGTTGAACTTGCACAATTAGTGTTCCGTACGTTGACTGTTTTTAAAATAATTTTTTTTTTTAAAAGTAATACGAAGAAAAGTGTGCGCACGTATTACATTATATATGTATTTTTTACTCGTGTTTTCACAAGCTTTCATTTGACACCACACTCGATGACCTAGTAAAAAAAAATTTTTTTTCACTTCCGATTTCACCCCTCAAAAAACGAACCACTTAAGTCAAAATTTATGTTACGGTGGTATAAAATGATCAGTGACTTCACAAAACACACCCCAAATGAGTTTTCAAAAAAGTTTGTTTCTGATCTTTACTGAAAACTGGTGACCTTAAAATTTTGTTTTTTTTTTTTATACCAAATAAATTATTAAAGGTAATGCACTCGTAATAATTTTCGTTCAATCTATACCACGTGGAGAATATTCCAGAATTTTTTCAAAATTTTTTGATCAGTACTTTTCGAGATAAGGTAGGGGACAGCGATTTTTTAAAAGTAATACGAAGAAAAGTATGCGCAAGTATTACGTTATATATACATATATTTTTTTACTCGTGTTTTCACAAGCTTTCATTTGACACCACACTCGTTGACCTAGTAAAAAAATTTTTTTTTTCACTTCGGATTTCACCCCTCAAAACGAACCCCTTAAGTCAAAATTTATGTTACGGTGGTATAAAATGATCAGTGAGTTCACAAAATACACCCCAAATGAGTTTTCAACAAAGTTTGTTTCCAATCTTTACTGAAATCTGATGACCTTGAAATTTTTGTTTTTTTTTTTTAAATACCAGATAAATTATTAAAGGTAATGCACTCGTGATAATTTTCGTTCAATCTACCCCCAGTGGAGAGTATTCCAGGATTTTTTCAAAATTTTTTGATAAGTACTTTTCGAGATAAGGCGCGGGACAGCGATTTTTTTTCGCGATTTTTTTGAAAATAATACAAAGAAAAGTGCGCGCAAGTATTACATTATATACATATTTTTTACTCGTGTTTTCACAACCTTCTATTTGACACCACACTCGATGACCTAGTAAAATATCTTTTTTTTCACTTTTGATTTCACCCCCCAAAATTAACCCCTTAAGCCAAAATTTAACTTTCAAAACTACATGGCTCTGATGAGGCCATCAATTCCTATATTATTACCAAATTTCAAGTTTGTATGACAAATAGTTTCGGAGAAAATCGGGTGTGACAGACAGACAGACAGACACCGAAGTGATCTTATAAGTGTTCCGTACGGAACACTAAAAATGAGAGAATCTCAGGCATTTTAAGTGGGAAATTGGGGTGCCTTGTGAGGTGGTTTAATCATCAAAGGTCTTCCATCTTCATCATTGCAATCTTAGTTCCAACACAAATACTTCCTGTTTTTTTTTATCGTTCACTTCCTAGTCTGAGTAGAGATTATACCCTTTTTCATATCCTAAGGATATCGGCGAGGCTGTCGTAATACCCGTCAACGTTGTCCAAGTACCGAAACATACATTTCTGTACTTCACAGCACCTTTTAGACAACTCGGTAGTGATGCCTCGGACGTTACTGTATTTCTGCGAACAACTTCTGCCTATGTACGTGGCTAGGCCAAATATACTTAAATAATTTAATAAATACCGACCTGCGGAATTGAACCCTCGACCTTCTACACCGTAAGCAAGGCACTATACCACGGTGCCACGGGCCGCCACACACGATCTAGGGTGTAAGACTAGGGGTACAATTAGTTTTGGAAATAAGGGACACCCTAACATACATAGTCGAATACGTATAATCTGTGTATTTTATATATACTTTTAAAAACTTAAGGCACATTGAGGTACCAACATATGTGTATGTTATTATACACATATGTATAATAAGTACAAGAATAAAATTATATAATTGTAATATCTTTATACATATAAAGTAGATGTTTTAAAATTATAATGTCTAAATAACAAGATCACAAACGCGAATTAAACTATTCTGTAATAATCGCTCTTTTCTATTAAACTCATGTTTGTTTTTCTTTTAATTACTAACTTCAACAGTCGAAAGTACATAATTGTTTAACTGAACGCGTTCGTGGAATAGTCTCGCGTTTGTTTTATACAAACCGCATAAACCCAAAGTTATAATATTTTATTTTATGAGAAATTAAATAAAATATATTTATAAATATTATTAATCTCAGTTTCATTTGTGATATCAACGAAGCAAGTTGGACAAAAAAAATCTAATTAAAATTCTTCGTGTACAATTCTTTGTACCGTGTAGTATTTAATTTAGTATAGATTTTAATGAAAGTAATTTTTTCTGTTAAGAATGTCAACTTGTACATATTAAAAAATTAGGGTGAAAGTGTGAGCCTCTCGCAGTAAAAAAAAAACAGTTTTGGGGATAAAAAAATATGAGTTTTTGCATATTAGTAAAAGGATTGCAGTTATATACACAGTACGAAGAATTCTAATTACATTGTTTTTTTCCTACTTGCTTCGTTGATATCACAAATGAAACTGAGATTAATAATATTTATAAATATATTTTATTTACTACTCAGTATCTATCACCACTACACCAAACATTTCATTTTTGCACTTGACGTGCGTTTCGCTAACCATGCAACTTCATCAGGAGCGATGATTGACTAAAGCTAAACTACAAATCTACCCTGTTTATACTTAGCCTAACACCTGAATTACTCAGGCGGAACTAATGGCATAGGCGAGGCCATCTGTTCCGGTCAAGTAACTAGTAGAGGGGACTATAAGGAATAGGCCCTCTGTCTTTATTTAAACTACTTTTACATTTTATAATTCTCATCCTTTCGTATACGTTAAACAATATCCTATCGGATACATTTTTAATTGATCTTAGATTATCTAATGTTACAGTATGATCAGCTTCAAGGGCATGTTCGGCAATACTAGACTTTTCTGTTCTACTCTATTTTATATGTGCTAAATGTTCTTTAAATCGTGTTTTAATTGACCTTTTAGTTTGCCCAACATACTTTTTATCGCAATCATTACAACTAATTTCATAAATTCCACTTTTCTCACAATTAGGAATTTTGCCTTTGGGATTTCCTCAGATATTCCTCAGATTATCTGATGACTTATAGACTGACGTGAGACCTATCTTAATAAATACCTTATTGAGCCCCCCGCTATATTTCGGATTATATGATTCTGGAGACAGACATGGCATGGAGACACTTGGTCTTATTTTCTTCGTGTGCAAAAAAGGTGGAATTTTGAATATTTAACCTGAACTTATCTCTATATATTAACTTGGTTATTAAGTCATCGTCATAACCACTAACTCTAGTTATATTCCGAATACGATTTCTATCATTATTGAAGTTTACTCTATTCAAAGGAAAACTGACCAAACTGACAGTTTGGTCACTTTTTTCGTTGTAATCGGCTTAACTTGATTATGTAATGGCTGTAATAAACAGAAAGAAAGTGAGATTAATAGAATAGAAATACTAACAAAAAAATTTAAGAAATAATTAACAAAGTAAGCAGATCATGTCGAATGTTTCGTTACAAAAAATTGTAGCACGAATAAGAGTTTAATTAAGAAAAAAATTCTAAAAGAATCAATGCTAGAAATGGATATCGCACTAACGCAAAACATGTGTATAAAATTCATCTTGTAATTCCTTGTTCCACCCGTAATACTTACATAAAAAGTAACTTATTCGTTTGGAATGAACTATCTGCATGCATGAATAATCCTGGGTCCATTTTTCTACCATATAATTATACCAAATTTCTACATCCTTCCAAAATGTTATGTAAATTTTCATATAGTCATTTAAACAAGGTTACATATGTGATACACTATACAAAACGATGTTATATCCTCATAATTAGGTAATTTTTCATTATTCGCAAGTATATTTTACATTTAAATAACATTTTTTTTTATAGAACCTAACAAAGTAGAGGAGAAATTAAAGTATGCTTGAAGTAAAGGTAGAGTTCTGTATTAATATAAAATTATACAGAAAATTAAAAGACACTCACAAACTTATGGGAAGCTTCGCTATTTCAATAATGCATGACGTTCTATTAATCATTTCAAACTGTACGTTCTAAAATAAAAAATCCATATTTTAGCATCTTTACTACTATTTTAGACAACTAAGCTAAATATGATATATAACTATGGAAATATATATTTTTTAATATTTCTAATAATTTATATATATATATATATATACTATATATATATATATATATATATATATATATATATATATATATATATAAACTAAATACAATTTAGCAAAAACCTGTAACATTTGTTAGCTTCTTCATGAAAATTCTGAAAAAACAAACATTGGGATAAGGAACCACTATGAGTGGAACATGTCGGTTTTATTTTTAACTTACAGAAAACTTATAAAGTGATTCCTTAGAGAAACAGAGCAGACTGGAAGACATATGCTTACTCTTTATTTATTCGAAACGATTGCATGTTCATCTTTCCCTGGTTATACAGTTACGAAACAAACATAAGACCAATCTTATCTTATATGAAAATGAAGGTATTATTACACTTATTAAAATACAGAAAATGTTTTATATATATATATATATATATATATATATATATATATATATATACATATATATATATATATATATATATATATATATATATATATATATATATATATATATATATATATATATATATATATATATATATATATATATATATATATATATATATGTATATATATATATATATATATATATATATATATATATAGGTATATATGTATATATGTATGTATATATATATATATATATATATATATATATATATGTATATATATATATATATATATATATATATATATATATATATATATGTATATATATATATATATATATATATATATATATATATATATATATAGGTATATATGTATATATGTATATATATATATATATATATATATATATATATATATATATATATATATATATGGGACGTTTCGCGTCAACAGGGCCACCCCAATATCTAAAAATTGAATTAACGAAAAAAAAAATTCAAAGTTGTTAATTTCTTTATTGAAACGTAAGTTTTCAAATGCAACTTCGCCCTTTTGAAAAAAACAAGATTGCAGCTAGAAACAAAAAAGTCATGATTTCTAAAAGGAATTAAAATAACTGAACTTCAAAACTGAGACCAAATGCAATATTGATGTAATAATTAGAGTAACCAACATAATTTTATGTAATACCAATATGGCGGATCCAATATGGCGGCTAAAACCGAAAATTACTCCGGTCAGAAAAAGTTATACCTCACTGCAAAATCTCCATAATTGTTCATTTTTCGTCTAATTTTCGGTTTTAAGCGCCACATTGGATCCGCCATGTTGGTATTACATAAAATTATGTTGATTACTCTAACTATTACATCAATATTGCATTTTGTCTCAATTTTGAAGTTCAGTTAAATCCGCTTAGAAATCATGATTTTTTTGTTTCCAGCCGCCATATTGAGCCGCCATCTTGTTTTTTCACAGAAACTAAGTTTCATTTAAAAGCTTACGTTTCAACGAAAAAATTGGCACTCTTGAATTTTTTTTTTCGTCAATTCTATTTTTGGGTATTGGAGTGGCTAACGCTAAACGTCCCATATATATCTATATACGATATATATATATATATATATATATATATATATATATATATATATATATATATATATATATATATATATATATATATATAATATATATATATATATATATATATATAAACAAAAGGTTCAACAGAAAAATTATCTGTCTGACAAACACACAAATAGTTGACTTTCAAGAATGAATATTAAAAAATAAAGAATTTTTGAAAATGCCTAAAAAAAAATAAGGCGAAACATCAAATAAACTAGTTTGTATTTTCCAAAAGAACCTAAGTACCCAAGAAAAACCAATCAAGTTTATATATATATATATATATATTATATATATATATATATATATATATATATATATATATATATATATATATATATATATATATATATATATATATATATATATATATATATATATATATATATATATATATATAGGTGTATAAAATTATGATATTTTAATGAATTTTGTGTTTACATTATAAAATGTATGAATCAGACAATAATTCATATAAGTGCACAGCACAGAGAACTTTAAACCGTATGCATACCAACGCAACTTAATTTTTTTCTTCGGCCGTCATTCAAGAATTGATAGTAAAATATATACTTACGCACACAGGTAAGACTTTTATTTCTTACTAATTACTATCTAGTTTAAACTATTTGATTTGATTTGATTGAGCGTCATGCATTATTGAAATAAGATACTTCAAGTTTTCACCACAGTAAACATAAACACAGTAACGACGCTCCAGAAGTTTGTAAGGTCTTGTTTTGTATCACGCATGCGTCCTCTATCGGTTGCCAGCGTGTTCGCGGGTTTTGTTTAGATCTGGATTTCAAGGAGAATGTTTTTATGGCGCGGTCCGAAATTCATTATTAATAATTTTCCAATAAATATAGTAAGGGGAAGCTTTTGTTCTGCGGTTAGTGCTTCTGAAAAAATATGAGGTATCTCCAAAGGAGTTAGTTTTCTTGAAAGAAGGAATGTGAATATTTCAAAAACTCACGGGCATCATACCAGCAATATGGCGACAGGTCATGTGACCATTACAAACTCGAACTCCTTGACAACGAAGGTACCGAGTCGAACTGTCGCTACTGTGTTTTAAGTTTACTATATTTTTAGTTTTCCGTACGGAACACTTATAAGATCACTTCGGTGTCTGTCTGTCCGTCTGGCACACCCTATTTTCTACGAAACTAATTTGCCGTAGAAAGTTGAAATTTGGTACTAATATAGAAATTGATGGCCCCATCAAAGCCGTGTAGTTTTGAAAGTTAAATTTTGACTTAAAGGGTTAGTTTTGTGGGGTGAAATTGGAAGTGAGAAAAACATTTTTTTTACTAGGTTATCGAGTGGGGTATTAAATAAAAGCTTGTAAAAACACGAGTTCAAAAATATATATAATGTCTTACATGCGCACACTTTTCTTTGTATTATTTTGAAATAATCGCGAAAAATAGCTGCCCCCCCCCCGCTATCTCGAAAAGTACTGATTTTGATAAAATTCTGGATTATTTTCCACGGGGTGTAAATTGAACGAAAATTATCACGAGTCAATTACCTCTAATAATTTATCTGGTATATAAAAAAAAAATTTCGAGGGTCATCAGTTTTCACTAAAGAACGGACTCAAATTTTGTTGAAAACTCATTTGGGGTATGTTTTGTGAAGTCACTGATCATTGTATACCTCCGTAACAAAAATTTTATTTCAGAAGCAATCAACGTACGGAACACTAATTGCGCAAGTTCAACTTGCACTTGACCGGTAATTTTTCGACCATATAATTGTACCAAATTTCTATATATTTCCAAGATGTTATGTAAATTTTCAAATAGTCATTTAAATAAGGTTACATATATGATATACTATACAAAAGTATGTTTCCTCATAACTTTCATATTATATTTTACATTTAAATAACATTTTCTTATAGAACCTGACAAAATAGGGGAGAAATTAAAATATGCTTAAAGTAAAGGTAGAGTTCGACATTAATATAAAATTGTACAGAAAATTAAAAGACACTTACAAAACTTATGGAAAGCTTTGCTATTTCAATATTGCATGACGTTCAATTAATCATTTCAAACTGTAGGTTCTGAAATAAAAATCCGCATTTTAGCATATTTACTACTATTTTAGACAACTAAGCTAAATATGATATATAACTATGGAAATATATTTTTTTAAATATTTCTAATAGTTTATATATATACTATATAATATATATATATATATATATATATATATATATATATATATATATATATATATACATAAACTAAATATAATTTAGCAAAAACCTGTAGGATCACCCCTAAACTTATTAGAGGAAGAGTAATGAAAGATGTAGGGTACTCTTTGTACTTTATTTATATTCTTAACTTCGAGCTTTCTTCTTTACTACAATTTTAGGCAACTAAGATAATTATGATATATAAACTATGGAAATATATTTTTTTAAATATTTCTAATAATTTATATATATATATATATATATATATATATATATATATATATATATATATATACATATAGCAAAAAGGGTTTTTTTTTATTTATCGGGTTTGCGGTCTGTGACAATTAACACTCGATTGCTGTTAAACTCTCTATAGTTCGTTGTACTTCACAACTTCATCGGGAGAAACTATAATTTTTAGAAAAAACAGTATGTCAGGAAATTTATTTGTAAATAAATAGTTATTTTAAAAACTTACCAACTAAGAGATGGTCACAACATTTATAAAAATAAAAGAACATCGATTACATTAGACACATAACAGAAACAAGAAAATACTTATTATGCACAGTGACAAATAACAGTTAACAATGAA
Source organism: Pachyrhynchus sulphureomaculatus (assembly GCA_019049505.1). Lineage (NCBI taxonomy): Eukaryota > Metazoa > Arthropoda > Insecta > Coleoptera > Curculionidae > Pachyrhynchus > Pachyrhynchus sulphureomaculatus. The sequence continues at coordinate 24,404,402 of CM032452.1, read as the reverse complement.
CCAATCTAGGCTATAACTCCGAAATCGGACCAAAAACGAAAAAACTGTCATCAAATACTGTGGTTTAGTTATGCATAATATGTGGTTCAGTTATTGACTTGTACAATTTTTAAGTTTAAAATATTACAATACATTACACTTAATTTACTGGTATCTGCCCTATAATTAACACAATCCTTATGTTTGTTTATGTGACACATTTCAAGAAACAGTCGAGAGTTCGACATTAATATAAAATTGTACAGAAAATTAAAAGACACTTACAAACTTATGAAAAGCTTTGCTATTTCAATATTGCATGACGTTCAATTAATCATTTCAAACTGTAGGTTCTGAAATAAAAATCCGCATTTTAGCATCTTTACTACTATTTTAGACAACTAAGCTAAATATGATATATAACTATGGAAATATATTTTTTTTAATATTTCTAATAATTTATATATATACTATATATATATATATATATATATATATATATATATATATATATATATATATATATATATATATATATATATATATATAAAATACAATCTTAATTGGGGAACTCGGCAAATTTGGGCGTGATAGGAGATCACACAATTTTCATTAAGCCGCCAATATTTCGGTCCTGGATTGGAACCTTCTTCAGGGCAGAACTGAAAAGAAGAACAGAGCGTATTCACTGATAGTGTCTGCGACAACTTTAAATTAATGATGTTATCATTAGGTTGTTATAATAAATAAAAAATTAGTGTGGAACAAGAATAAGATATTAGTCATAATAAGTTAAAAAAACTCACATGAGAAGTGCAAAGATTTCGTTAGCCTGAATGGCCGTAGGTTATACATAAAAAAGTTGTTACATATAAAAGTTGGTTAATCCATAAAATATACAAAATACACATTAAAACACTGTAGACAAAATTCTAAAAAACAAATTTAACACATGGATGTAATTGGGAACTTTGGATGTTGAAAACATCGTTAATTATTTCACTTGTGACCACCACATATGGCCACCGCCATTTAGGAACAAATGACAAGAACGACAGGAGACAGCTACCCGACAGAGATAAGGGGTTTAGTCAAGAAAACTCAATTAACCAGAATGCGGGGTCGACACCTGGAAGGAACCGATAGAAAAGGAAGTACAAATATTGGACCCTAAGTGAGAGAGAGGTAGCCAGTTGAGCGACCAAAACCACCCGGTATGTAATAGTGGAAGGATAAAACACACCCTAATTATAAGTAAATGGTGAGCGAGGGAGCGAGGGAGAGAGGGAGTGACAAAAATGGGAGCAACGAAGAAGAAAATTATCTAGTGAATTAATTATTAATTTATTAATTTCTTGTTGGAATCTGATTGGAGGAAGAGATTGTTGGCAAAAAACCAATGAAGACTCGAGGCACCAGGAAGTGTAAGAGAGGTGACGCAAGGTACTGTCAATGGAAGGAAGACAGTAATCGCTAGGTGCAAAAGATGGCCCAGATAAAATGGAAGGAATCTGTGAAGCTCAGAATCAAAGAGAGCCGTAAATAGAGAGAGGAAGGAGGAGAGAAACCCTGGAAATTACGGAGCTAAAAAAAGAGACGACCAACGCGGTTCAGATGGATCATAAAACACTTGAAGACAGGGAAAGATTGTGAGAAGCTGATTTATCACAGGAGAGGAGGAAACTATATATGTTACTAAGACCATCCAGGTCGGTTCTTTTATTGATATTAAGGTGATTCTCCTGGATGTAACACATCTCAAGGAATTCTCTCTTGGAAAGATTATTGAGAAATTTTTGGGTTCCCTGAAATTAAAGGAATGACCATCAACAGAATGGGTCGCCAAGGCACATCGGTGTGGATGGCATCTAGTGTCACTTTTATGGAGTGCAATACGACGATTCAAGGATTGAGAAGTTTGGCCAATGTAGATTGATGGACAATTGAGGCAGGAAAATTGAGTAAACCAAGTCTAACATGGAAAGAACTGGCAGCGGGGCCTTCAGCTTACTGAAGACACGTCTGTTTTTGAAGAAGTAATATTTAGCGATTTTAATGTTGGGAATGACACACAATATGTGGACCAATTTGTTTGTAAGGCCAGGAATGAATGGTAAAGAAAGCAACGACCAATTTATTTCGACTGGGGGAGTTAAAGGGGGAGGGGAGATATGCGGTAGGTGGAGGGGAGGGGGTTCTGGGGAAACCTACCGCCAGGACCGAAATATTGGCGGCTTAATGAAAATTGTGTGATCTCCTATCACGCCCAAATTTGCCGAGTTCCCCAATTAAGATTGTATTTTTAATAATTTTGGTAGATACGGCAACATTTTGCTTTCTTTCTTTATTCTATATATATATATATATATATATATATATATATATATATATATATATATATATATATATATATATATATATATATATGTATATATATATTATATATATATATATATATATATATATATATATATATATGTATATATATATATATATATATATATATATATATATATATATATATATATACACATAAACTAAATACAATTTAGCAAAAAACCTGTAGGATCACCCTAAACTTATTAGAGGAAGAGTAATGAAAGGTGTAGAGTACTCTTTGTACTTTATTTATATTCTTAACTTCGAGCTTTCTTCTTTACTACAATTTTAGGCAACTAAGATAATTATAATATATAACTATGGAAATATATTTTTTTAAATATTTCTAATAATATTTATATATATATATATATATATATATATATATATATATATATATATATAAACAAAAAGGGTTTTTTTTTTATTTATCGGGTTTGCGGTTTGTGATAATTAACACTCGATTGCTGTTAAACTCCCTATATTTCGTTGTACTTCACAACTTCATCGGGAGAAAACTATAATTTTTAGAAAAAACAGTGTGTCAGGAAATTTATTTGTAAATAATTAGTTATTTTAAAAACTTACCAATTAAGAGATGGTCACAACATTTATAAAAATAAAAGAACATCGACTACATTAGACACATAACAGAAACAAGAAAATACTTATGCACAGTGACAAATAACAGTTAACAATGAACTAATCTAGGCTAAAAATCCGAAATCGGACCAAAAACGAAAAAACTATCATCAAATACTGTGGTTTAGTTATGCATAATATGTGGTTCAGTTATTGACTTGTACAATTTTTAAGTTTAAAATATTACAATACATTACACTTAATTTACTGGTATCTGCCCTATAATTAACACAATCCTTATGTTTGTTTATGTGACACATTTCAAGAAACAGCCGATCCTTGTAATTATTTACTCTCTCCAAAATTTCCACATCGGCAAAATCGAACTGATGTCCCGTTTTTAAAAACATGTTCAACTAAGGCACATGACCTCTTATTTATTCGACAATCGCTTTTGTGTTGTGTAATTCTTTGTTTTATCCACTGCGATGTCTATCCGATATGACATGAAACACAACCCAAACAGGACAACTTGTAAACTACATTGGTGTTATAAAGTAGAGGGGGTCTCTGTTTGAGTTTGGTAAACAAGGTACGGCTACTGAGATTGTTATATTTAACTATTTTAATGTGTGGAAAATCTTTGAAGATGGAAACCATTGAATCTGTTAATCCGCGCACAAACGGTAACTTTTTATATCTGAGAACACTGTGAGTTTTCTCTGTAGGGCCATCAAAATTGTTAGAATTGTAAATAAGTTTTTTCAAAATGTGTTTTGGATACCCGTTGTTGGAAAAATTTTTTATATAACTTGGTCAGATTGGCAGGCAGGTAACTCTCGTGGCTAATATGTGTTATTCTGTTCTTCATTGCTATTACGCTATTATATTTTTGGTTCATAGGGTGATTTGAAAAATGATTAATAAACCTGTTAGAAGCTGTAGGTTTCTGATACCAATTCAAAATTAACACATTATCGTCAGTTCTAATGACCTGTGTATTCAAAAAAGGGATGCTACCATTATTCTCATGCTCGATGGTAAATTGCAAATGACTGTTGAAAGAGTTCAAAGTATCAACATTTTTTTAGTATAGTTCGCAGGTACCGAACAAATGATATCGTCCACGTATTTATAAATGAATGGGACATCAAACTGAAGTTGTGCGAATACCACATCAAGCAAATGATCTAAAACTATATTGGCCAACACGAGACTTATGGGAGATCCCATTGGGGTTCCAAATATTTGTTTATAAAATCCATTGTTGAACCCGAAATATGTGTGTTCAAAAATAAAACTCATGAGTCTCATGAAATTGATACTTGACAACGTAGTGTGCCTTCAATCAACAACCACTTGTCCTCCAGGATTTTTAAAACCAGATCAACAGGAATGTTGGTAAATAAGGAGAGACCACGTCCAACGATATCAACACATGACCTTGTGGTAATCGCAACCCATCTATTATGTTTACAAAAGAGAAAGTATCTTTTATATTATAATCTGCAATGTCTGCATTTTTTAATATATTAGACAGGAATTTTGAAATGTTATAAGTAGTGGCATTAATTGAGTTTACAATTGGTCTTAAAGGTATGTCGGGTTTATGTACTTTTGGAAGACAGTACAATTTGGGGAAATGTGAATTATAAACCGACAGGTGTTTTGCGACCCCCACACTTATTTGGTTGTTTGTTTTAAGTTCCTTTATTAAGTTGTTATATGAAACCTGTATTGTTGTGGTTGGATCTGTACTTAGTTGTGTGTATGTTGATGAATCGCTTAATAATAACTCAGTCTTGGCAATATATTCAGTTTTGTCCATTACCATGGTACAACCGCCCTTGTCAGCCTGTCGGAGCAGCCTGGATGATTCTTTAGAAATTTTTTTGTATTTTTCGTAAATACAGCTAAGTTGTGATATTTGATTGTTATGAGAGTTGTGTAGGTAATTTGTAACCAAATTTGTTACTCTAGCTCTCAAAATATCCTTAGACATGTCAGGAATTTCTTCTAAGATATTTTCTACCTGTGCCAAGAACATTCGTAAATGTTCTTTTTTTATTGGAATACCAAATTTAGGCCCTAACGATAAAAAATTAGCTATATCATGCGGAATTTCTGTATTAGATATGTTTCTAAACCAACTGTCATTGTTGTAAAATAAGACATCAGTGGATGCGTACCTGTCAGACAACTTATTCAACTTGATTATATTTTTCTTTTTTATTACTCCAAACAACCAGTAAACATAAAACATAGTAGTGACGCTCCAGAAATTTGTAAGGTCCTGTTTTGTATCACGTATGCGTCCTCTATCGTACCAACAACATGGTTACCAGAGCGGTCACGAGTTGTGTTTACATCTCGATTTCAAGGAGAATGTTTTTATGACATGCTCCGAAATTCATTATTAATAATTTTCCAATAAATGGTGTTTTAAATGAAAATAATTATAAAAAGGATATCAAGGGGAAGTTTTTGTTGTGCGGTTAGTGCTTGTAAAATATATGTGGTATCTCCAAAGGAGTGCCGAGGTGCCAAGTCGGACTGTCGCTACTGCGTTTTATGTTTACTGTATTTTTACTTTTAATTTTCCCTCTTCTTTGTTAGATTCCATAATGAATAATTATTTAAATGTAAAATATACCGAAGAATAAAAAATTACTTTAAATTTGTGGATATCACATATTTTTGGAAACTTGTTTAAATAATTTTATTTATATTTACGTAACAGCTGGGAAGGATACAGAAATTTTGCATTATTGCAAAAAATGGACTCACGAATTTTTTTACAGTACACATAGTTCATTTTCAAGTAACAAGGTACTTCTTATTAAAGTGTTATGAGTAGTACAGGTAATTACGAGAAGCACCTTATACACACGTATTGCATTATTGCGATGTCTATTTCCAGCACTGACTGCTTTAAGAGTTTTTTTTAATTACTAAATCGTTCTTAAATTTTTTATGATCAACCTTCCAACATGAACTGCTAACATTGTCGTTTACTCCTTAAAAAATGTTTTTATTAGTATTTATATTTAATCAATAACACTTCTGATCGGTTTCTGTGATTTCTCAATATTACCGCCGCTGCGTAATTTAGTTAGGCCGGTCCCTGCGACCTGCCAGACGGCAACCTTTTATCAAAACGTTAATCTAGGTCAACTCTTAACGATATTGGTACGTTAAGTTGCAATTTTTAAAATAACATTTAATTATACAGTTAAAAACCTATTACCATATATTTTCCGGAGTTTTAAGAGTCAGTTAATTTACCTACTTTTATTATATTATTAAGAGAAATGGAACAGAGCAGGCGAATGTTAGTTTCTTATCTTATCTAATAACGATAACATGCAACTTATACCGTTAAAAAGACGATTCAACATTATAAAGAACTACCAACCAAGGGTAGATATTAATACATAATAAATTCACCATCACATATTCTAATTTAGGGCATTGAAGTTGCAACTCATAAGAATGTGGTACAAATTAAAAATAGCTGAAGGTTCAGAAATAATTCCTGCAGAACTAATCAAACGTAGCATAACAAAACTGTCCGAAAGACTAAAGTGGTGCATAAATCGATATCTAAATGGTGCCTCTATACCAGACGAATAGAAAGTCACATCCACTCTCATCTACATGCAATTGTTCCGTATGAAACAATTCTTAGAGAGTTAATTGAGATGGAATATAAAGAGCAAGATGAAGAAGAAAGATTCGTTAAACTAATTTATGCTGCAAAGATGTGGATGATAAAAGAAACTAAAGACCGTTTTGAATTTGAATGAAGATAAACGACTGGCGAATGGACATAAACAGCTCTCTAACGATGGATATTGAAAAAAAGTAGCTAAGATGCAGTTATGTACAGAGAATGAGTACCAACAACTATTCTCAGTATCTATCACCACTACACCAAACACTTTATTTTTGCACTCGACTCGCGTTTCGCTACCCATGTTAGCTTCATCAGGTGATGACTACATTCCCAACATAGAGTACCAAAAAACCTGAGTGGATCTGAAAGACCCAATAGACCTAAAACAAGAGACATTTCTAGAAAAATATTTAAGAGAACTAAGATCGGACCAATAGTATGTCAGAAAAATGAAGAAGTTAGCCATCGGGCAACGTCAAAGGATGTTCTGAGAACGATATAATTCATTTATGTAACATATTTTTAAAAATTAAAAAGACATTAATATAACACAAATTATTGATTTATTCATATAAATTTATTTAATTCCCTTCAAGGTAATCTCTTCTCACTCCAACATACGTATAGCAAGGTTTGTTTCAATCTTCAAAATTTTTGTTGTACTTGATTTCTGATATTTCTTTGAAAGCGGCCAACAAAATCTCTTTTACAGTTTCTAGATTCAAAAAGATAAATAAATAATTTACACAAGGTCAGATCTAATAAATCCGGTACTGATGGAACATGCATCCTTTCATTTTTAGTGTTCCGGATAGAACACTTATAAGATCACTTCGGTATCTGTCTGCCCGTCTTTCACACCCGATTTTCTACAAAACTATTTGACATAAAAAGTTGAAATTTGGCACTAATATAGGAATTGATGGCTTCATCAGAGCTGTGTAGTTTTGAAAGTTAAATTTTGACTTAGGGTGTTAGTTTTGGGGGTGAAATCGGAATGAAAAAAAAAATTTACCAGGTCATTGAGGGGGGTGTCAAATGAAAGTTTGTAAAAACACGAGTTCAAAAATATATATGTAATGTAATACTTGCACATACTTTTTTTTGTATTATTTTTAAAGAATTACAAGAAATCGCTGCCCCTCTTATCTCGAAAAGTACTGATCAAAGCATTTTGAAAAAATTCTAGAATATTCTCCACAGGGTGTAGATTAAATGAAAATTATCACGAGTGCATTACCTTTAATAATTTATCTGGTATATAAAAAACAAAAATTTCAAGGTCATCACTTTTCCGTAAAGATCAGAAAAAACTTTGTTAAAAACTCATTTGAGGTGTATTTTGGGAAGTCATTGATCATTTTATACCTCCGTAACAAAAATTTTCAATTCAGAAGCAATCAATTGCGCAAGTCCGACTTGCACTTGGTCGGTCGTCATAATTATTATTTACAAAGTTGAGAATAATTTTTGAATCGTATCATGTGATATTATAATGCAAAATCCATAACTAACACACACACACACACACACACACACACACACATTCATTATGGTGTACATAAGGTGGTAAGTTTTTTTTTTAATTTTTTAGCGAATATTACTTTATTTAAATTATTAGGTGCTTTATTATGTAATGATGACGGCCACACAAACAGTGGTACTGTACTTCGAATAGATTGTTTCTAAAGTTATCAATCATATTAAGGTTAATTGTCCACGTTTTAATGTTATTGATAATGCTATATTTTTCTTATTTCAGAAAGTACAATTTAAACATTTCAACGTAACTACTCAGTATATATAACCACTACACCAAACACTTTATTTTTGCACTAGACGCGCGTTTCGCTAACCATGTTAGCTTCATCAGGAGCGATGATTGACTAAAGCTAAACTACAAATTCTACCCTATTTATACTTAGCCTAACCTTGAATTACTCAAGCGGATCTAATGACATAGGCAAGGCCATCAATTCCGGTCAAGTAACCAGTAGAGGGGACTATAAGGAATACGCCCTCTGTCTTTATTTAAACTACTTTTACATTTTATGATTTCCATACTTTCGTATGCGTTTAAACAATCTCCTATCAGATACATTTTTTTATTAATCTTAGATTATCTAATGTTACAGTATGGTCAGCTTCAAGGGCATGTTCGGCAGTACTGTTCTATTGTATTTTAAGTGTGCTAAATGTTCTTTAAATCGTGTTTTAATTGACCTTTTAGTTTGCCCAACATACTTTCTGTCACAATCATTACAACTAACTTCATAAATTTCCACCTTTCTCACAATTAGGAATCTTATCTTTGGGATTTCCTAAGATATGCGGTATAGGTATGTGGATGATATTTTCGCGATTTTTGTTACAAATAAAGCAAATATTGATGATTTTGTTTCTAAATTAAATAGCCGGTATGATTCCATTAAATTCACTTACGAAGTTGAGCACAAAGGACAATTGCCTTTTTTAGATATTTTAATTATTAAAAATAATAATAGATTAGAATTTGATATGTATAGGAAGGACACAGTAACAGATAGATATATTCCTAATGATTCATTTCATTGCAAACAACATAAATTAGCCCCATTACATTTTTTAGTTCATCGCTTAATCACTTTCCCTCTGAATAGAGTAAACTTTAATAAAGAAAGGAATCGTATTAGAAATATAACTAGAGTTAATGGTTATGACGACGACTTAGTAAATAAGCTAATAAATAGACATAAGTTTAGGTTTAAAATTCAGAATTCCACCTTTTTACACGTGAAGAAAATAACACCAAGTATGTCTCCATACCATATAATCCGAAATATAGCAAGGGACTCAATAAGGTATTTAATAAGGTAGGCCTCACCTTAGTCTATAAGTCATCAGACAACCTGAGGAATATCTTAGGAAATCCCAAAGATAAGATTCCTAATTGTAAGAAAGGTGGAATTTATGAAGTTAGTTGTAATGATTGTGACAGAAAGTATGTTGGGTAAACTAAAAGGTCAATTAAAACAAGATTTAAAGAATATTTAGCACTCTTAAAATACAATAGAAAAGTCTAGTATTGCCGAACATGCCCTTGAAGCTGACCCTACTGTAACATTAGATAATCTAAGATTAATAAAAAATGTATCTGATAGGAGATTGTTAAACGCATACGAAAGTATGGAAATCATAAAATGTAAAAGTAGTTTAAATAAAGACAGAGGGCCTATTCCTTATAGTCCCCTCTACTGGTTACTTGACCGGAATTGATGGCCTTGCCTATGTCATTATTTCCGCTTGAGTAATTCAAGGGTTAGGCTAAGTATAAATAGGATAGATTTGTAGTTTAGCTTTAGTCAATCATCGCTCCTGATGAAGCTAACATGGTTAGCGAAACGCGCGTCGAGTGCAAAAATAAAGTGTTTGGTGTAGTTGTGATATATACTGAGTAGTATCAGTGTGCCAAACATTCCACATTCCCAGCTTAATTTCAACGTAAATTTAGTTGAGCAGCATACATGACTAAAATAGGCACATAGTTACAGTGTTATGTGTATCTTTTAATATTATCTGAAATTTTATGTTAACTAACAGAACTCGTTAATTTCAATTTCCCCCATTCCTTTTTAAATTGCACAATAACACGCACACATTTTTAAAATTTAAAGTATTCCTATACTTAAGGAATTTTACATAAACTTATGGATTTTATTTGATAATTTTATGTGGTGCATTCCGCAAATAATTGTAAAAGTTACAGTATTTCTGTATGATTACATGAATAATAATTCATGGCTATAAATCGACACAGGATTATCCATGAATGTCTTTTTAACAGTGCACTCTATTTTCCAGATTTGGTCCTTTTTGACTTTCACCTTTTCCCAACACTCAAAAAAATTCTCGTTGAATAGCTTTTTACATTTCATTTATTTTTTTTTTTAAACACTACAGGGGACGCATTAGAATGTCAATAAAATAAGTGAATTTTAAAATTATGCTGAAAAATAAAAATAATTTAAAATCATAAATTAATTTTTTTCATTATTAAGCCGAGAACTGTTCAGGTTCGGTCAAAACAATTTGAGTACAAATTAGAGGTATTATAATGGTAACAATGAATTATTATATATATATATATATATATATATATATATATATATATATATATATATATATATATATATATATATGTATATTTGATTAGTAGAAATTCTTGGGAATAAAGGTTCTATGAAAACAGTAGCTTGGTTGTGTAGTTTTTAATTTATTGTTAACATATTTTTCATTGATATACCTTTCGGTCTTTAAAAACCTTCTTCAGTATCAAAATTGATTGTCTAAAACCGATGTCAGTATCTTTATAATTATACTTTGACATAAAGTAACCTTAATATAATTTAAAAACAGAAGAAACAAGAATTCAAAAAAAACAAATAGTCAGTTAAAATTAATTGTTTATAAACAATATCAGTATCTTTTAAAATTATAAATTGACGGTCTTTAAAAACCTTCTTCAGTATCAAAATTGATTGTCTAAAACCGATGTCAGTATCTTTTATAATTATACTTTAACATAAAGTAACCTTAATATAATTTAAAAACAGAAGAAACAAGAATTCAAAAAAAAACAAATAGTCAGTTAAAATTAATTGTTTATAAACAATATGAGTATCTTTTAAAAATTATAAATTGACATAGAATAACTTTACACAAATTAAAAAAATGAAAAGAAGAATAAATAATAAACTGAAAAATTAAATTTTACTTACGTAGTTGGAGTGACCATAGTTTGAAAGCTGGATTAAAATAATATATTATTATAATATTTAAAACAATACATCTCAGAAGTTATTCACATGCAGGACGGAATTTAAAAAACGTGTATATATATATATATATATATATATATATATATATATATATATATATATATATATATATATATAATATATATATATATATATATATATATATATATATATATATATATATATATATATATATATATATGTATATATATACATATATAATATATATATATATATATATATATATATATATATATATATATATATATATTTATATATATATATATATATATATATATATATATATATGAAAGACCAAAATGTTGACCGAAATTTCACTATAGAAAGTTTTTCACTATATAAAGAAAAAATCCGTATATATTGCTATGTATGTATTTTATATTGGTAATCATTTACTTGTATTTTATAAGGTACAAGCAACAAAAAAAATTGCAAAATTGAATTATTAGAAAAGATTTTATTAAACATTTGAAAGTTTAAATAGTACATAGCATGTACAGGACTAAATATATACATAAAGTCCGTACGTTATATCTTTACCCGTGCGTCATAGTTTTCAGCCCATATAACAGACGACTATTATATTATTTGTCTCTTTTCACCAATAAATCGTAGGTATTGGTAAAAAGAGACAAAAAATATGATAGTCGTCTGGGATATTGCCTGCAAACTATGACGCACGTGTAAAGATATAACGTACGGACTTTATGTATGTACATACTATATACGAAATAAAAAGAATAATACAAAATCTGTTAATACATATATACATACTACGTACATACGTACTAGGAAAAATAATCAGTTATTTTCTTTTGAACATTACTGGCCCCTGAGAGTAGTTCGCACAATGTCAAATGCATTTCTTATTTCATTTTCACTAAATTTAGCAGGACATTCCCCGGTTTCAGTTTCTTCTTCATGATCTTCTATACTTTTTATATCGTCAATTATGTCTTGGTCAGTTGGGAGATCTGTCGGGCCAACATCATTGTCGATTTCTAAGAAATCTTCAAGTAAAAAATCTGCGTCGACGGTAGCAGTTTTTTGTAGAATATCCCATTGCATTTTTAAGGTAGCGAGATCCATTTCGTCTTCTTCTTCCCATTCGTCAATTTTTTCAGTAAAACCTGCTTTAGAAAAGCAATTTTTGATAGTTTTCTGAGAAACATTTTCACTCCATACTTTAGCGACTTCGGTTATACACTCTTTAAGGGTAATCAATTTTTGGACTGGAAGGTTGTTATCAATCGCATTAACAATTTTGTGAACAATTCTGTTTCGGTAACGATGTTTTATGTTTTTTCTAATATCCTGGTCCATAGGTTGCAATTTGGAGGTCATGTTTGGTGGAAAAAAGATCAATTCAATATTCCTTAATTTTTTACTTAGAGTAACTGGATGTGCAGGACAATTGTCTATAAACATCACAATCTTTTGCTTTTGGCTTTTCATTTTCGTGTCCAGTTCTTTGATCCATCTTTCGAAAATCTCACAGAAGTCATCCATGCCTTTTTATTATTGGCATAATCTAACTCCAGAGATTTAACTCCTTTTAAACAACGGGGATTTTTGCTTTTACCTATGAGCAGTAATTTCAGTTTTTCTGAGCCATCCATGTTTGCTCCAACCATAAGTGTCACCCTTTCTTTACTTGTTTTAATACCAAAACATTTATCACTTTTTAAAGTAAAAGTTTTATTTGGCAAACATTTAAAAAACAAACCGGTTTCATCACAATTGAAAACGTTTTTTTGGCTCGTACTTTTTCAATGCACTTTTTAAAACAATTTCAGTCCAAATGTCACAGTCCTCCTGACTAACGCTTGCACTCTCGCCAGACACCGTCTTGAAAACAATGGAATTGCGAGTCTTCCAGGCACTCAACCACCCTTCACTAGCTTGAAAATTAACGCAGTTAAATTCTTTAGCAAATTGTAGAGCCTCTTGCTTCATTAAATTTCCCGATATCGGTACGTTTTGATGCGTACGGGCCACTTGAAACCATCGTAAAACTGCTTCATTTACATCCTAGAAAGTACTCACCCGTACTCGTTTTTGACTGCTTGGAACACTAGGTTTCTTGATGATACTGTCGCGACTTTTTATTATCAGAGAGACGCAACTTGGAGAAACACCAAATTTTGCAGCAACATCAATGTTTTTGCAGCCTTTATCAACTTCCTCCAAACCTTTAATTTTCTCAGCTAAACTTAAACACACTCGCTTGGACATCTTACTTGATTCTTAAACAAAAAGAAACTGAACCTGAATTTGCGAATTACTAGGCCTCGACTATAAAATGGGTTTTTCCCCGGGTTTCTATAAAATGGGTTATTCCCCGGGTTTCTCACAGAAATCAACATGATTTATTGCCAACCATTAGGCGTTATAAACGCGTTAAGAACCTTTTCAAAAGAATGCGTCATAAAAATGGAATTCGTGCTAATGTTAGATAAAAATGGGAAACCCGAAATGGCCATGATCTCAATAAATGCATAAAAATTTAAACATAAAATTCCGGTAAAAATTTTATTATATAGAGTGTTACTATTTTACAGATTCACTATATACAGGGCTTTTTACATGAAATTTCATTAAAATATTCTGGGTCTCGAAAAAGTTGCACTATAAAGAGTTTTTCACTATATAGAGTTTCACTATAAACAGTGTCGACTGTATATATATATATATATATATATATATATATATATATATATATATATATATATATATATATATATATATATATATATATATATATATGTATACATACATATGTATATATATATATATATATATATATATATATATATATATATATATATACGAGGCTGGTTGGAAAAGTCCGTGCAAAGTCCAAGAGATGGCTCCACCGGCGCGTATCGAGGTCATGTTTAGTTAGTAGCATCTCTTGAATGAACGCACATCAAGTTTCAGCCATATTGGTCTATTTCTTTGTGTTTGGCATTCGTGTGAATCAAGGAAGTCGAGTGATTTTCAAGAAATGGACGAAAAAGGATTTCGTGTGGTGATTAAACATTACTTTATGAAAGGCAAAACGCCTCAGGTGACTAAAGAGAAGCTTGATAAACATTATGGTGACTCTGCACCTTCGATTAGAACAGTTTATAAGTGGTTTCAAAATTTTCGGACTGGCCATATGGGCACAAGTAACGCTGAACGTTCTGGACGGCCTGTGGAGGTTACGACTCCAGAAATCATTGATCAAATCCATGATATGGTGATGGATGACAGAAGAGTTAAGGTGCGTGAGATTGCTAGTGCTGTGGGCATCTCGACTGAACGGGTGCATAATATTTTGCATAAACATTTGGACATGAGAAAGCTATCCGCAAGATGGGTGCCGCGATTGCTCACGCTTGACCAAAAACGGAATCGTGTGAAGTGTTGCAAGGATGGTTTGCAGTTGTTCCAGAAGAATCCGGAGGACTTTAAGCGTCGTTTCGTCACTGTGGATGAAACATGGATACATTACTATACTCCTGAGACCAAACAACAATCTAAACAATGGGTTACCAAGGGGGAATCTGCACCAAAAAAGGCGAAGACCGTTCCTTCGGCCGGAAAGGTTATGGCGACTGTCTTTTGAGATTCGCAAGGGATAATCCTCATCGACTATCTGGAAAAGGGTAAAACTATTACAGGTGAATATTATTCATCGTATTGGACCGTTTGAAAAGCGAGCTGCAAGAAAAACGCCCGCGATTGGCCCACAAGAAAGTCCTTTTCCATCACGACAACGCACCAGCACACACCTCAGCAGTTGTGGTCGCAAAATTAATGGAAATAGGATTCCAACTCGTTTCACATCCCCCCTATTCTCCAGACTTGGCTCCCTCGGACTACTATTTGTTCCCCAATTTGAAGAAATGGCTGGCGGGGACAAAGATTTTATTCAAACGAGAAGGTGATTGCAGACACTAATGGATATTTTGCAGACTTGGACAAATCCTATTATTCGGAAGGGATCAACAAACTAGAACATCGTTGGACGAAATGTATAAGCCTAAAAGGAGACTATGTCGAAAAATAAAAAAGGTTTACCCCCAAACACATAAGTAGTTTTTATTTTTGCACGGACTTTTCAAACCAGCCTCGTATATATATATATATATATATATATATATATATATATATATATATATATATATATATATATATATATATATATATATATATATATATATTAAACGGAAACATCACAATACATCTGTTTTGAACTATTTGGTTCTATGTGCCTTTGCTTATAAAAAAGAGCAATAAACATATTTAATTTTTTTTTTTTTCAATTTTGCTATATAGATAGTGGAAATCCATAAACAACTTATTTGATGTGGGAGTAAATTTATGCATATACGAGGATCATGAAAAAGTGTATGGTTCCGTATAATTTCAGCTGTCAGCTTTTAAACTACCATTATCGGATTTCTCGTTCACAGATTCTTTGTTTTTTTGTATAAAAAGCATTTGTTTTTATTAGGTTCGATTCCTAAAATTTTTGTTGCATTGAAATCAAATTTGTGTGCTGTTGGCTCCTCATGTTTGCTTAATGCTGTTACATTTTTTTTATCATGACGGTGTCCATTTAAAAGGGCTTTTAGATATTATGTACTTTGTCCTATGTATACTCCATTACAGTTGCTGCAGGGAATTTCATATATTGTGTGTGTTTACAAATCTTTAGGAATTTTAGTTTTTAGTCTACTGAAATGTTTTTTTTCCTAGGTTATGTCCTTTGTGGCAAACAGAGATGTTTTGTTTACTGAAAACGGCTTTTAATTTTTCAGACAGTCTTGGTATATATGGTATTGATAGATATTTTCTGTCTTTTTTATTACTATGATCTTTTGTCCTGATATTTATATTACTGAGTTTATCCCTTCGCGACTGAAATAATGTGTTTATTAGATTTCGTGGGTAGCTGTTATTAATTAATATATTTTTTGCTTTATGTATAGCATTTATACATATCACTATATCACTATAAGCCTAGTTTTATCCAATGCCTTCCCCCTGAATTTCCATCTTAATCTATTTGCAGGAGCTGTCATGCATCCAATGACCGCAACCATCTGAATATCATCCCACCATCTTGTTTTGCCACTTTCTTTCTACTACGTGCTTTATAATATCCTTTAATTTCGTTTGTTCACGTATCGACTTCTTTCTTTTTCTATCTTTAAGTTTTATTCCGATCTTTCGTGTGCTCTCTGGGTCCGGGCTGATTTTTGTATGTCAGCTTTATTCATTGTTCAAGTTTAAGTACCATATATAATTACGGTTAGGATGCACTGATCATAAACTTTGACCTTTACATTATTTAGGATGGCTTTATCTTTGAATATACAACTTAATTTTCCAAATGCTCACCATCTAAGCCTAATTTTTCTTGAAATTTTATCCGAGACACTGTCTCTCGTGGTAGTAATTTTTTGCCACAGATACTCATAATTCTTAACAATTTCGAGAACCGTTCCTTCTAAATTTATAACTATGTTGTTATTAGGGTTGGTTAATATTTTTATCTTACTTTTATTCATCTTAAGACCAACTGTCCTTGAGTGGTAATTTAACTCATTTATCATTTCTTGAAACTCATGTGGATTACTACTGATGACCACAATATCTTAGCGAATCCTAAATGACTCAGATACTCACCATCTATCCTTGCCGTTCTTTGTCCAATCCAGTTGGCGAAATACATCCTCTAGAGTTTCAATAAATAGCCCAAGAAAGATTGGAATATATATATTTATATATTTATATATATATATATATATATATATATATAATATATATATATATATATATATATATATACATATACATAGTGTACAAATATGAAAATATGAAATGCGGATTTCAGACAACATATGGTGCACCAATGCAGTTTGTGCTATAAAGATTTGACACTGCGCCATTTTGTTGTGTCATCAACAAGTGTCAGACTCGCACGAGTGATAAATTGGAAAAGTGTGTACATAGTGTTGTATTGTTGTGTTCAATATGTCGAAATTTATACTGAACAAAGAGCGTTCGCGGACAGCATTAATTTTTTGTTTTCGAAGAAAACTGCTGTTGAATCATACCGATTACTTCGAGAAGCTTATAGTGAACATGCTCCATCGCAAGATGGTGGTGTAAACGATGGTTTCGACGTTTCAAAAGTGGTGACTTCGATATTGCAGACAAGGAACGTGGAAAACCGTCAAAAAAATACGAAGATGTGGAATTGCAAGCATTGTTGGACGAAGATGATTCACAAACACAAAAACAACTCGCCGAGCAATTGGGCGTTAGTCAATAAGCTGTTTCCAATCGACTATGAGAGATGGGAAAGATTCAGAAGACCGGTAGATGGGTACCACAGGAGTTGAACGAGAGGCAAATGGAAAAGTGCAAAAACACGTGTGATATTTTGCTCGCTCGGTACAAAGGGAAGTCGTTTTTTGCAACGTATAGTTTCAGGGGATGAAAAGTGAACTTCTTTTTGAGAATCCCAAGCGCAAAAAATCACGGTAGACCCAGGCGCACCATCTACATCGACCGCAAGACCGAATCGCTTTGGCAGAAAGACGATGCTCTGTGTTTGGTGGGACCAGACGGGCGTGGTCTATTATGAGCTGTTAAAACCTGGGGAAACGATTAATACTAAACGTTATCAACAAGAATTGACCGATTTGAACCATTTGCTGCTTGACAAAAGGCCAGAATACCGAAAGAGGCAACACAAAGTCATTATTCTTCATGACAATGCTCCATCACATACGGCAAAACCAGTTCGGAACACGTTGAAAGCACTCAGCTGGGAAGTTCTGCCCCATGCGGCTTACTCACCAGACTTAACTCCTTCCGATTACCACTTGTTTGCATCGATGGGTCACGCACTTGCTGAGCAGCGCTTTAGTTCGTACGAAGATGTGAAAAAATGGCTCGATGAATGGCAAAAAGGGAAGATTTTTACTGGCGTGGTATCAGAAATTGCCCGAAAGATGGGAAAAATGTATAACAAGCGATGGAGCATACTTTGAACAAAGCACTTTTTATCATTCTTCCGAATTTAACATGTTTTTTTAGAAAAAAAAATCCGCATTTCATACTTGTACACCGATATATATATATATACATATATATATATATAATAAATATATATACATATATATATATTTATATATATATATATATATATATATATATATATATATATATATATATATATATATATATATATATACATATATATATATATATATATATATATATATACATATATATATATATATATATATATATATATATATATATATATATATATAAGTAGGTGAGGGTAATAACACCCACCTAATATATTTTATTTTTAAATTTTAATTCAATGTTAATTATAAGAACAAAAGCAATTTATTTCAATAATCTTCATATAATAAGTGTCAATAAAATAATACACATTTGTGTCTAAAAACTCACAAAAAATTAAAAACCTTTTTCAAAAAAAATGATTTGTCTAATGGCTCGATGAATGGCAAAAAGGGAAGATTTTTTACTGGCGTGGTATCAGAAATTGCCCGAAAGATGGGAAAAAATGTATAACAAGCGATGGAGCATACTTTGAACAAAGCACTTTTTATCATTCTTCCGAATTTAACATGTTTTTTTTAGAAAAAAAATCCGCATTTCATACTTGTACACCGATATATATATATATACATATATATATATATATATATATATATATATATATATATATATATATATATATATATATATAAATATATATATACATATATATATATTTATATATATATATATATATATATATATATATATATATAAATATATATACATATATATATATATATATATATATATATATATATATATATACATATATATATTATATATATATATATATATATATATATATATATATATATTATATAAGTAGGTGAGGGTAATAACACCCACCTAATATATTTTATTTTAAATTTTAATTCAATGTTAATTATAAGAACAAAAGCAATTTATTTCAATAATCTTCATATAATAAGTGTCAATAAAATAATACACATTTGTGTCTAAAAACTCACAAAAAATTAAAAACCTTTTTCAAAAAAAATGATTTGTCTAATGGTTGTAACTAGTGGGTGGGGTTAGAGGGCAGACAGTATGGAATAATATTATGC
>CM032452.1:24356288-24384665 GCA_019049505.1 Pachyrhynchus sulphureomaculatus | reverse complement strand
ACGACTAAAAAAATAATATATAAGTAATACTTCCGCACACTTTTTCGTATTACTTTATAAAAAATCGTGAATGAAAAATCGCTGTCCCATACCTTATCTCGAAAAGTACTGATTGAAAATTTTTGAAAAAATCCTGTGAAACTCCACGGGGTATAGATTGAATGAAAATTACATTACCTTTAATAATCTATCTGGTATATAAAAAAAACAAAATTTCACAAGGTCACCAGTTTTTCAGTAAGAATCGGAAACAAACTTTGTTGAAAACTCATTTGGGTTTGTGTTTTGTGAAGTCATGATCATTTTATACCACCCTAACAAAATTTTTATTTTAAAAACCAATCAACGTACGGAACACTTATTGTGCAAGTTCAACTTGCACTTGACCGGTTATTTTTTTTTTAGAGAGTAATATTAAAGATTTTTTGAAAAAATCCTGAAAAACTTAAAATGTCTGTAATAAAAACACGATAACTCTGGCAAATATGTATCGATTTGAATGATTTTTTTTTAGTTTTGAATGTTAAATTTTGACTTAAGGGAATAAGTTTTGGGGGTGAAATCGGAAAAAAATTTACCAAGTCATCGAGTGAATGCAAGCTTGTAAAAATACGAGTTTAAAAATCTAATATTCGCGCAAATTTTTCTTCCTTATATTTTTAAAAAGCCGCCAAAAATCAATGCCCAGACCCTTATCTCGAAAAGTACTGATCAAAAAGTTTTAAAAAATTCTGGAATATTTTTATAAAGTGTAGATTGAAATGAGTGCATTGCCTTTGATAATTTATCTGGTATATAAAAAAAAATTCAAGGTCATCAGTTTTCAAAAAAGATCGGAAAAAAACTGTTGAAAACTATTTAGAGTGAGTTTTGTAAAGTCACTGATCATTTTCTACCTCCATAATAATTTTTTTATTTCAAAATCAATGTACGGAATACAAATTGCGCACATCCGATTTGCATTTGGCTGTTTTTTTTTTGAGAAAGGATACATTTGAGATGGTCCCACATAAATTTTATTAAAAACAGAATAATGGCGGTATTTACCTGTGAAGGACGTATTAAAGGCATAAATAGAAAAATTAGTTCTTAAAACCAATAGTTAATAAAATTAGGCGCTAACTTTATCCTGGAAAACTATTATTAAAAAGCGAAAAATAAAAACTTTTTAACAAAAAAAACCGATTTCAAAAAACCAGCACACAAAATTTTGCCACTATAAAGTAAAAAAAAAACAGGTCAAGTGCAAGTTGAACTTGCACAATTAGTGTGTGTTATTACAGACATTTAAGTTTTTCAGGATTTTTTCAAAAACTACATAACCAATTTCAATAAAATTTATATGAGACTATCTTTAATATGTACTCTCTAGAACAAAAAAATAACCGGTCAAGTGCAAGTTGAACTTGCACAATAAGTGTTCCGTACGTTGATTGTTTTTAAAATAAAAATTTTTGTTAGGGTGGTATAAAATGATCAGTGACTTCACAAAACACACCCCAAATGAGTTTTCAACAAAGTTTGTTTCCAATCTTTACTGAAAACTGCTGACCTTGAAATTTTGTTTTTTTTTATATACCAAATAAATTATTAAAGGTAATGATAATCTATACCCGTGGAGAATATTCCAGAATTTTTTCAAAATTTTTTGATCAATACTTTTCGAGGTAAGGTAGGGGACAGCGATTTTTCACGATTTTTTAAAAGTAATACGAAGAAAAGTGTGCGCAAGTATTACATTATATATATTTTTTACTCGTGTTTTCACAAGTTTTCATTTGACACCATACTCGATGACCTAGTAAAAAAAATTTTTTTTCACTTCCGATTTCACCCCTCAAAACGAATCCCTTAAGTCAAAATTTATGTGACGGTGATATAAAATGATCAGTGACTTTACAAAACACACCCCAAATAAGTTTTCAACAAAGTTTATTTCCAATCTTTACTGAAAATTAATGACCTTGAAATTTCTGTTTTTTTTATATACCAGATAAATTATTACAGGTAATGCACTCGTGATAATTTTCGTTCATTCTACACCCCGTGGAGAATATTCCAGAATTTTTTCAAAATTTTTTGATAGGTACTTTCGAGATAAGGGGGTGGACAGCGATTTTTCGCGATTTTTTAAAAATAATACAAAGAAAAGTGCGCGCAAGTATTACATTATACATATATTTTTTACTCGTGTTTTCACAAGCTTTCATTTGACTCCACACTCGATTACCTAGTAAAAAAATTTTTTCACTTCCGATTTCACCCCCCAAAACTAACCCCTTAAATCAAAATTTAACTTTTAAAACTACATGGCTCCGATGAGGCCATCACTTCCTATATTACAACCAAATGTCAACTTTCTATGACAATTGTTTCGGAAGAAATCGGTGGACAGACGGACAGACTGACAGACAGACAGACACGAGTGATGTATAAGATTTTCCGTACGGTTACACTAAAAAATATGTTTTTGAAACATTCGTAAAATACCTCTAAGATATGATATTGCTTTAATTTGACAAGACAGTTATTAATTCCGTATAAATAATTATTATATTATGATTTCTTTAAAAAAAAGATTTTTTTTGGAAATCGGGCGCCAATTTTTTTATGTTCAAATGAAACCAATATAAAACCTTTATTATTACGAATAGTTAACACTTAATTAGTTAATAAAAGTTGTTTTTAACATTTGTAAGATTAGTTGTTACCGGAATATTAATAACTTGAATTGTCAAAATTAAAAGCATTATCTTACATTAGAGGTATTTTACAAGTGTTCTCATAAAGCATTATTTTTTGCTATATAGTTGCAAAAAATTTCGTGTGATGGTTTTTTAAGGTGTTTTTTTTTTTTTTTGGTACAAAAAGTATTTATGTAATGAAACAAATAATTTGTGCTATAAATCAAAATTAACACCTGTCCCTTTCTTTCTGAAGAAAATTAGAAACACCGTATCACTTGCACAAATACATTCTGTTATGCCTCTCCAGGTATAAAAGGATCCCCACAATTAAACAACTTCTCAAACAAAGATATTCATCAGTAATGTTCCATTAGTGTCAAAACAGGAATCTTTTCTAACCGAAATTAATTATGGCGTGTTTAGTATTTCAAAGTGACAGTGTTTGAAAAACCTGATTTAATAGTACAAGAAATATCACAGCACGGCAAATGCCTAATATCTAATTTTTTCAAACGTCATTCTATTCTTGACTTTTTCATCCTAACTTAAAATGTAGTTTTGCTAGAAACGTGGAAAAAAATTATTCTTCAATTGAATTGAAATTTAATTACTCATTAGTGTCCATTCCACCCTTTATTACGTTTGTACGGAAATTTTTTCTTAAAATTCTTATTTAATTTGCTATTTTCTAGTTTGACATATGAGATAAATCTAAAAAAGCTACCTAACTTAGTTTTTTTATAAAGAAGCCAATATGATACCAAAAATGGTCCACGGGCCAAAATTCACAGTCGATCGCGAGTGCTTTTTGAGTTGATCTCGAGAAAAAAATGCCGATATATTGAACTATTCACAGATTTGCGCGTTCTAACTCACGTTTTAGGTAACTAAAACAAAATGTAATGAATAAACTACTAAAATTATTCGATCCACAATTAGGCCAGAATAACTCCCTCACGTCACTTTCTTAGAACTATCGTAATAACCCCCTGCTAGCGGCAAAAGGCGGCTTATCAAAGGAACGCGCGGTACTTGTCAAAGAAAAGCCGCGTTTTTGATTCCCGCCGATTTTTCTAGAAACTTCGGGCGGCGTGTTTGACGGGAACATTCGATACTTCTTACGCGCTCCGATATAAATGTTGCGCCTGCAGGAATAGGAGTCAGTCTGAGTTGTAACTTGAACGCGATACATCGATACAAAGTTTATTAAATAAATAGTCCAAAATGAGTAAGCGTGCGCGCGAAGAAAAAGTAAAACTTATCATATCATTTTAATAAGGATTGGAGGAAGCATTTTTCTTTTGTATGGTAAAGGATAAGTACATTTGTCTCATTTGCCGTGCGTCAGTTGCAATACCTAAGCGTGGGAACTTAGAGAGGCGTCATAAAACGGTTCATAAAAACTATGAAAAGAATTTTTTCCGTCACAGAGTGAATTAAGAAAACGAAAAATTACGTGATTTGATAACTTGTTTGAAAAAAGAACAAACCATGTTCACAAGACCAGCCAAACAATCAAAAGCTGCAACGATAGCGTCATTTAAAATATCTCATATATTGGCGAAACACAAGAAACCATTTGATAATGGATTGGTTGTGAAGGAAGCATTTATTGAAGCGGGGCGAGACTTTTATTTGGAGATTTTAAAAATAAAACAGATTATGTCTGCTATAGTAGAGAACTTCAGTTATCTCGTCCGACTGTCACAAGGCGTGTTAGAAGTCATGAGTCAGGACATGGCAGATAAACTAAAACATGATATCATGGAATGTACATACTGTTTCTTTACAGTTACAGATCGACGAATCCACCGATATGACAGATACTGCCCAGCGGTGTATTTTTATTCGAAATGGTATTCAATGACATGTCGGCTAAGGAAGATTTTTTGACAATGATTCCTCTGAAAGGAAAGACCCGTGGCGAAGATATATATGACGTTTTCTTCAATTTTGTAACAAACTACAACCTACTAATATATAAACTAGTGTGCATTATAACCGATGGAGCACCAGCAATGACTGGAAACGAAAACGGTTTTGTGGCATTGTGTCCAGCTAATGATGATTTCCCTTCATTTTTTCTCCTTCCATTGCATGATATAATCAACAAGTTTTGTGTTCAAAAGTTCTAAACATGGAGGAGATTATGGGCATTGTAATAAAAATTGTGAATTCTATCCGTGCACGTAGCTTGCAACGACGGCTCTTTTAAATTGCAGTTGGAAGATAGTGAGTCAGCTGAACAACACTGATTTTAGTTCTTCACACGGACGTCAGGTGGTTGAGTTGCGGAAAATTCCTAGAAAGGTTCAAAGAATTATTGCCCGAAATAACAGCTTTTCTGGACGAAAGAGGTGATGACACTTAGATGCTGAAAAACGGAAAATGGCTGACTGATTTGGGGCATTTTTTGACAGACATCACAATGCATTTAAACACCATTAATTTGGAGCTTCAAGGTAAAGGAAAAACTATTATTGAGATGATTAGCGCAATAAACTCATTCCAAAAGTAAATTGCAACTTATGATAGATCAACTGAAAAAAAAGGATCTGAAAAATTTTCCGTCTTTGAAAGCAAGGATTCCTCAGTTGAATTATAATACTTATGAGGCAGAATTATCAAATATTTTTTGGGCCAATTCGAAATACGTTTTTATGATTTTCAGTAAATTGGCAAAATATCGCATCGATTTATGAGTTATCCTTTTTCGTGTAAAAACATTGAGGAATTAGCTACTGAAATAGCAAGTCTGTTTAACATGGACTCATTTTCTTTTGAAAATGAGTTAGTGCAGATTATATCAGATATACATCTCAAAGCCACAGCATCTAATAAAAAATTCTGGTGTTTTATATCTGAAGATAAATATCCGAATCTAAGGCAAATCGCCCCCCTTCAACTGACGGCAATGTTTGGGTCAACCCGAGTCTGCATTTCTGAAATGAAGATAATTAAGTCAAAAATATCGCAATCGACTAACTGACGAACATATGTCATCATGCTTGCGATTAGCACTCGGTAATTACGTACCATCTTATGAAAAGTATCCTGAGGACATGCAGTGCCACGTTTTCAACATCCAAAGTCACTCTTTAGTTAAGTTTAGACACTAGAACTCGTTTGTTTTGTAAGAACCAATAAACTCGCAATTTTGAATAATTATGAGTTTTTTCATTGACATTTTAGAGCAGACCTACACTTACCTTGACTAAAAAAATGCATATTGTGTGCGAAAAAACTAATATCTATGCCACGATACACCCTACCTAGACGGCAATCCTGCATCACACTTACTTGCAGCCTCTCAGAGTCGATCGATCGTAGTCTAACAATATTGAGGTAGATCGCCAGCAGTTCAAGTTTGAGCACCCCTGCACTAGAATATCTGTTTACACTGAGGAGTTGTTTTTTTTACAATGAAATTCATTTACAATTATAGAGTACTTAGTTTTATTAATGATAGTCAGAAAAAACTTACAAATACAAAATTGTAATTTATTTATTTAAAACCGAATTCAGAAACAATTATTTGGAAAGATATTTTTTCTATCAATCGATTTCTCTGTTGATTTATGGCTTTGAAGAACAATCTTCGCTCGGGACTGAAGTCGTCACAATAAGTAAGTATTTAGCAACGTACTTATACAGTCCCTGGAACATACTTTTCATGTCACATTTCAATGGGATTTTGGGTTATGGGAACAACAGTAAACCCAAAGTACATTTGTACCTCAGTCTCTGTTGTTGAAAAAGATACATGTTTCGCCTTCATGTTACTGTGGACCAAATGCTGATGGTATTCCCAAATACCAAAGACCTTTTCTTCTTTTTCCCACTCGTCGAAAGATTCTGATCTATTGGCGTTATTGGCTAGTTTCGCAAATCCATTTAGATGAATGACCACTTTACTCTTAGCAAAGGGATCTTTAAAATGCAGTAGCTAAATGGCGGGTCAAGAGTAGTTGCCAACGCCAAAATTGAATTGTGTTCCAGTTTCTCGAACCGTTTACTCATTTGGTTTTGCAATTAATTTTTTAATTCGATCACGATGGGATCTATTGGTGAACTATTCCTCAAGGCTTCTTTAAGCAACTTACTAACGGTATCACTTTATAGACAGTCATGTAAGATTCCGCGAAATCTCTTTGGTCTCTATATCGTGTGATTTTAATAGCTCGAATACTTCCTTGATATTATTCAGCTCAGAGCCAGTAATCATAGAGGGAGCTCCCTGGACGGGTGAGCAATATATCGCTTACAATAGAAGCTAATTGGATAAACCCCTCTAACATATAATAACAGAAATTCCATCGCGTTTTGACATCAAGAATCCTTTTCTTTGCGTTTCCTTCAGAAGATCCGGCATCTGTTTGTTTCTTGCGCAATTCATCAGTGGCGTTAACGTTGATGTATTTAACAATTTCGTGCACTTTGCTGACCAAAGCTTCCGTAGACTTATCTATCTCCTGAGTGACTGTTAAACTGATCGTGTGTGCGAAACAAGGAATTATCTTTTTGTAGCCCAACAAGCTGCGATGCAGTTTCATCATTGTACTGTCGCACACAAGCAGAAACCCTCTCTATGGAAACTTTTCACTTGTTGAGGTGCTGGGGACAACTTTCGTTCTAAATAATCAGCTGTATAGCTCTTGTGTAGCTCGATTACTCCCAGTGTTCCATTCAGGAATATAATTTATTCGAAAAATGGATTGTTACTACAAGAAATGATTTTTTTTTCCCGACACATCAATATAAAAGCAACAAAACAACAGTATGAAATAATAAACTACTTACCTTTTCTAAATTTACGATAAATCAGTCTGTTTTTTCACAAAAAGTTACCATATTTCAGAGAGAAAGAATTTTACAGCAAACACAAGTATGGAGTAGACAAGCAAGACAACGAACAGTTTGAACTAAGTTTTGTATTGTAATTTGTATGTATTTTTTGGTCAACTTTATTTATCAAAACTAGGATAGGCAAAGGGTTCTATAGCATACAGCCAACTTCTACCAAGTTTTTTGTAATTTATATTGCATTTTGATTGAATGATAACACAGCCCCACAAAAAAAAAGTGGGGTATATTTTTGATGCGATATATCAGATCCGTAGTATTTTTGCCCGCTGATCACGAATCTGACGTCAGAATATCGCCATCACATCTTAATTTTTTTGTAACCTCAAAAAATAGGTAAAAATTAGTAAAAATTAAGAAAAATATACTCCTAAAAAATTGATTCAAGCTTTTTCAAGAATCCAAAGATGTATTAATATGTACTCGGACACGCTAAGCTAATATTCATCGGTTGGATTGAGCAAACAGTTCTGTTTTCTTTCTAACCTCAATAAATCAGACAGATATAGTGCTTCTCGAATGCAAAAACGAGTTCAAATTAAAATTCAAAAAAACCGATCCTTACCAAATTTGGTACACGGGGATTTTTTGGGTCGCTGATCACGAATCTGAGGTTGGATTTGCAAAATTCAAGATGGCAGATGTTTTTCGCGCCATTTTGACCTCCGAGAAAATTCATCGGTCGATTTTTATTCTTCTACCTGCATCCAGGGCACCTCCACGTGGTGACGGTGGGCAACGGTGTTACTCCACCTTGGATAACGGCTTAGATGCCCCGTCATGGCAGGTAGAAGAAAGAGAATTACGATGCAGGGACTCGGAAACCCAGTATCGGCGGTTGGTCAGGGTGGGAAAGCAGGCCCGCAGCCGGCGTCATCCAGCGACCGTAGCTCTTCATGTGTGGGTGACTTGGCTCATGTAGAGTATAATGCTACAAGAAAACGGTCTCACGGTACAAGGACTTTTCATAAGTGCGATAAAAACAGTGATTCATTTTGTTATATTTGCTGTCAACACGTATTGAGTAAAATGGGGTCACCGATAACGGATAAGATTAAAACCTTATATAGGACTGTAACATTGAAATACAGCACCAGGATACAGATTGGGTTCCCCACATCATTTACAGTTCTTGCAAAATAATGTTGTACATCAATAAGAAGGCGATTAAATATTCCAGACCAGCAATATGGAATAGACCATACAGTGAAAATGATTGCTACTTTTGTATGAATGTTG
The DNA here is from genome assembly GCA_019049505.1 of Pachyrhynchus sulphureomaculatus. Lineage (NCBI taxonomy): Eukaryota > Metazoa > Arthropoda > Insecta > Coleoptera > Curculionidae > Pachyrhynchus > Pachyrhynchus sulphureomaculatus. The sequence goes on along the minus strand of CM032452.1, from coordinate 24,375,876 downwards.
TATCTAGGCATAACCGAAAAAATAAAAGCACTATTACTTATAACGATGTTTCGACAGTAACAAGACCAACTAAACTAATTCCGCCCCTCCTGAACCACTTGATGCTGATGTTATGGAAACAAATGATTTCACTTTTATCAGTTCATGCCGAAAACATTGAGACTGTCGAAAAAGATTCAAACACTGTTACTAATGAATGTTCTAGTGACAACCTATCATATACTAGTGACACAGATAAAGAATTTCTACCATACAACCGTAAACCAGAACCAATACTCGTATCACAGTCAGAACTTATCCAAAGATGGTTCAGAGCATCTTGCTTCCTTTTTAAAGAAAAGACATTTACTTAAGCCAGAAGCTACGATTTCTTATTATAGAAACAGAGATGAAGAATTTCGAAAATATTTCACAATGGACGAGGAATTGTCACTTGCATATTGTACCGATGTAAAAGGTCTAATGGATGAATTTCAAAATAACTCATACGATCCTGAAGAATGGAGACTGTTCATTGATTCTTCTAAACGGAGCATTAAGGCAGTTTTGCTGCATAATACCAACGTTTACGCTCCCATTCCGATTGCTCATTCCACAGTTATGGAAGAGCAATATGAAAAAATGAAGCAGCTTTTGATAAAAATAAAATATGCTGATCATAACTGGAAAATTTGTGGAGATCTGAAAATTGTAACAATATTGCTTGGCCAACAGTCAGGGTTTACACTTTATCCCTGTTATAAATGTCTGTGGAATAGCAGAGACAGGGAACGTCATTATAAGAAAAAAATTTGGCCAACAAGAGAATCGTTCACTCCTGGTGAAAATAATGTATTGTTTTCCACCATTGGTAGATCCAGGAAAAGTTCTTATTCCCCCGCTTCACATTAAGCTTGGACTTATGAAGCAATTCACGAGAGCATTAGATACAAACGGCCCATATATCAAATATTTGCATAAAAAATTTCCGAAATTTTCTGAAGCTAAAATTAAGGCAGGCGTATATGACGGGCCACAAATAAGAAAATTGTTTTCAAGATTCATTATTTGTTACTAAAATGAATAAACTTGAAAAAGCTGCTTGGCTTAGTTTTAAAGAAGTCGCAACAAACTTTTTGGGAAATAATAAAAGTCCTAAGTACAAAGAAATAGTCGAGAAAATGGTAAAAAATTTTCAAACATTAGGTTGCTTAATGAATCTAAAATTACATTTCCTGGACTCCCACATCGATGATTTCCCAGATAATCTTGGTGACTACAGTGAGGAGCAAGGGGAACGTTTTCACCAAGATCTGAAAATCATAGAAAATCGGTACCACAAGGACGATGGGATGACCATATGCTAGCGGACTATTGCTGGTCGCTAAAATGAGAAACAAGTCCTCAACAGCCAAAAAAAGGAAAGTTAGGCGCGGGTCTAACCTTCGCAATTCTAGGGCTTAAGGGTCTACTATTTGAGAGTATATGGTTTAAAAGTCCTGGTTTTGAGTTTATTGGGTCTCATTTTTAAAGTTACAGGTTTATTGAGGTCTATTTTTTGAGATTACAGGATGTGGGAGTCTAAAGTTTCAGGGTTTAGGGTTTAAGAGTATCAGGTTTGAGGATTCCCCAACTGTATACCAAATTTGGTAGGAATCGGTTGGTTTTCAAAAAATTTTGTCCGCCATCTTGGATCCGCCATTTTGAATTTTGCAAATCCGACCTCAGATTCATGATTAGCAACCCAAAAAACTCCCGTGTACCAAATTTGGCAAGAATCGGTTGAATTTTAATTTGAATTCGTTTTTGCATTCGAGAAGCACTATATCTGTCTGATTTATTGAGGTTAGAAAGAAAACAGAACTGTATGGCTCAATCCAACCGATAAATATTAGCTTAGCGTGTCCGAATACATATTAATACATCTTTGGATTCATGAAAAAGCTTGATTCAATTTTTTAGGAGTATATTTTTCTTAATTTTTACCTATTTTTTGACGTTAGAAAAAAATTGAGATGTGATGGCGATATTCTGACGTCAGAGTCGTGATCAGCGGGCAAAAATACTACGGATCTGATATATCGCATCAAAAGTATACCCGACTTTTTTTTTTTGTGGGGCTGTGAATTAAATGAACTGGACGAAGGAAGTGAGTGAAACATTCAAATTATTGTTCATTCATCTATTAATAGGAAACAGTACCATCTATCAATTTCATTTTCAACTAGTTAAATATTTCGTGGGTCAGTCAATATCCAAAAGATAGGACTAATAGAAATAAAAATAAAAGTCAAGTTGGGTTCCCGAGGAGACATTTCTTATAAATTAGTTTGAAACCATTAGCTTGCTTTGAATAGCATGCGGTACCGAATTGTAAACACTCACTGCAATACAGCTGAAACATCTTTCAAAGATCGCCTTTTTGTGCTTTGGTATTTCTAAAAGGTGAATATTTCTAGTATTTAAACCGTGCACATCTACGCGATGCCTCAATTTTTGTCTAAGATAGAGAGGACAACCCGTTGCCAAGACTCTATGAACAAACACGGCCATGTTCAGTTTTCGCCTACTACACATATTGAGCCAGCCCAGCGAAACATGATCTCTCTTCCACAATCCACAAATAAACCTAACACAGGAGTTTTGAATCTTTTGTAGTCTGGAACCGAAACGAATATCGAGACATGGCCCAAAAACCATATCCGCATAATTAGCATGATTCAAGACTAGTGTTTCGCAGAGCCTCTTCCTTACATCTCTGGTGGTGGAGTTTTGAATCTTTTGTAGTCTGGAACCGGAACGAATATCGAGACATGGCCCAAAAACCACATCCGCATAATTAGCATGATTCAAGACTAGTGTTTCGCAGAGCCTCTTCCTTACATCTCTGGTGGTGGAGTTTTGAATCTTTTGTAGTCTGGAACCGGAACGAATATCGAGACATGGCCCAAAAACCACATCCGCATAATTAGCATGATTCAAGACTAGTGTTTCGCAGAGCCTCTTCCTTACATCTCTGGTGGTGGAGTTTTGAATCTTTGTAGTCTGGAACCGGAACGAATATCGAGACATGGCCCAAAAACCACATCCGCATAATTAGCATGATTCAAGACTAGTGTTTCGCAGAGCCTCTTCCTTACGTCTCTGGTGGTGGAGTTTTGAATCTTTTGTAGTCTGGAACCGGAACGAATATCGAGACATGACCCAAAAACCACATCCGCATAATTAGCATGATTCAAGACTAGTGTTTCGCAGAGCCTCTTCCTTACATCTCTGGTGGTGGAGTTTTGAATCTTTTGTAGTCTGGAACCGGAACGAATATCGAGACATGGCCCAAAAACCACATCCGCATAATTAGCATGATTCAAGACTAGTGTTTCGCAGAGCCTCTTCCTTACGTCTCTGGTCAAAATATTTCTATTCCGATATAAGCTCCTTGTTGTGTATGCCTTCTGCATTATAAGCTTGATATGCCCTCTAAAGCGCAGGTCCGTGTCAATCACAAGCCCAAGACTTTTTACAGTTTCCTCAGATGGACAGGAACACCATCCAGAACAACACCCAAGTCAAGTCCCGCCAGCGCATTACCAAAATTAATTGCCACTGTTTTAGATGAATTTAGCTTAAGACTGCCTCGCCCAATATGACTGAATATTCTTGAGTGGGCGACACTTGCCCAGCGTTATCTCTATTGTAACTAGCATACACCTGTGTATCTTCAGCAAACTGATGCATTAAGCAATTATCATTGTATGATTCAACCAGATCCATGGTATATACCATAAAAAGTAATGGTCTCAGAATAGAGCCCCTGTGGTACGCCACTGTTCATGACCTCAGGCTGCGAAATCTTCTCATCCATCTTAACAACCTGTCTCCTATTCACTAAATAGCCCCGGAGAAGCTCTACTGCCTCATCAGAGAAGTAGTAATAATGAAGCTTTGCCCAGAGGAGACTATGATCTATAGTATCAAATGCTTTAGTGTAATCCAAAAGGAGTACAGTTGATGATTCACCATGTGGTTGCGCTGTGTCCTCTACGAAACCTTGACTGAAATTTAGGAAAGAGATTGCTATTGGACAAGAACTGCACCACCCTATCATATATTATTTTTTAAAAAATCTTTGACAATACTGACAGTAGATTAATAGGACGGAGGTCTGATAGCTTGCTAGGGCTTATTGCTTTCGTCAACTGTCTCACCACGGAACTTTTCCAAAAGTCAGGAAAATGCTTTTTCGTAATATATGTATTAAATATATATGCGATATAAGGTACGATATAATCACCACACAGCCGCAATATTTGCAAATTAATTCCATCGGAGTCAGTAGCATTAGATGTCAGCGAACTAATGGCGCCGCGCACGTCAGCCAACTGAACAACTCCAATCCTAAACAAGTTAATGTTCTCAGCAACTCTGCTATCCAGATAGTACTGCACAGCATCAGGATCTACATGACAGCCCAAAGACTCCATAGACTGCAGAAAATAAGTACTAATCTCATCCAGCCGGTGCAGAGAGTCAGGAACAAGATATGCCTTTGCTGAATAAACATTTAGAGTCCTTAAGGATCTCCACAGCTCTTTAGTGTTTCTAGTTGCCTGCCTTCTTCGCGGTATTTACCGCTGACGTGACAAAGTTTCTCATTCTTTTGTAAGCTACCCAGTCATCATATTTCTTTGAACGCTTATATCTTGCTAAAAGTTTATTTCGCTCTGTTTTCATATTATGGTACCTTGCAGAAATATATGGACAAAACGGATTTTTGTATTCCCAAGATGTAAAAGAAAAGGCTAGAATTCATCAATTTTAAATTTAGATTGTGAGACCATATTTAGAAGGTTTAGTGATTGCCCGGTAAGGATTGTTCTACGGGCGCTCGACTAGCAGGAGATCACTAAGACGCTATAGGTGCATGTGCGGAGGTAATTTTTCATGCTGTATAGGTATTTTGTGGGAAACACAGTCTTGGTCAGTTTATTCCAGAGAGATGAGGTTTTCATATAAAAGAATTTTGAAAGTGACTGTGACAAGCTCTTGGCATGTATTTCCATGAAAGTTGTTAGAGACCAGATTGAAGTTCTGTCGAATTTTGGGTTCCTCCGATCGGGCTAAGACTCTCTTCCGGATAGTTTCTAAAAAATCCAGAGAATATTTGGGAGCAGTAATCACTTAAGTTTTAGTTTTATTTAGGAGTGCTGTTGTGGGTGATACAGTTTTCTCTACAGATGCTACTACCTCATCGTTTGTTGGAAAACGCTTCCCACGTAGAAATCTTTTGAGGTTGGGAACAGATGGAAGTCAGATGGAGTCAGATCTGGCGAACAGGGAGGTTGTTCCAACAATTCGTACTTTAATCCGACCAGTCTTGCGTCATTGTCATGATGAAAGATCATTTTTTCTTGTGCAAATCGGGCCTCTTCTAACGAATTTTTTCATCCAGCTGGTCCAAAAGGTTACAATAATACTTTCCTGTGATTGTTTTACTGGTTTGAAGGTAATCAATTAACAAAATTTCTTTTGCATCCCACTGATATCATAATTTTTCTGGACGACTTTGACCAGTTTGGCTGCTTTGGAACTGAACAACTGGGCTCAGTCCACTGTGCGGTTTATTGTCGTAGTTCAGGATCATACTGGTAAAGCCAATCTCATCCATAAATACAAGTCGACACACAAAATCACTTTTATTCTTTATCAAACGAGCCAAAAGTTGTTTAGAAAGTTTCTCTCGAGTGCATTTTTGTTCCGATGTTAGCAAATGCGGTACCCATCTTGTGAATAGCTTTCTCATACCTAAAACATTAGTTAAGTTCTCATGTACTGATCCATGTGAGATGCCTATAGCCTCAGCTAAATTATCCACGGTTAATTGATGGCCTTCCATTACCATATCTTATACTTGTACAACAGTTTCTTCAGTTGTTGCGGTCCTTGGAGGTCCTGAACGTGAATCATCACTGACGCTTGTACGACCACGTTTAAACTCTAGAACCCATCTATGAACAGTTGGAAATGAAGAAGCAGACTTCTTTAACACTTCTACCAACTTTGCATGGATTTTAGTTGCCGATAAAGTTTCCAAAACAAAGAATTTCATTATTGCACGATATTCGATTTTTTTCATTTTTAAAAAATACTCAAATACGTCTATTTTAACCAGCTGATAAACTATGAATGACTTGTCAGACCGACTTGAAATTTAATGAGTGTTCATATAACAGATGAAGCTTCAAAATGATATTCAATATTTGGTTCAAATGATGCTCTATAGGTGTCGCTTTCAAAACTTATTTACTGACCGATATTATCGATATGAATGCAAGGTTTTTCCTAAAATTTAGCCATACCAGATATCGTCGATAAACCTAATATTTTATATTTTTAAAAACCAACTTTCCAAAATATTTGGAACTTCTGAAAGAGGCTTATTCATTTTTGGAGCATATCCTCCAGAGTAGTCGATTTCTTGCTGGAGATAAACTAACTATAGCAGATATAAGTGTACTGTCAACGATCATAGAAAGTAATGTTGTTTTGAAAGTTAGTGAAGGAGAATTTCCAAACTTAAAAATGTGGATTAACTATTTGGAAAGCATGGATTTCTATGAGGCTAGCAAGAAAGGTCTTGAGCTCTTTCATGAAGGGTACAAAATTATGACCAGAAATGAGTAAAATAAAGAATTTTAAAATATTTGAGTATTTTTTTCTAAACTTAAAACATTTTTTTTTATGGTAATAGCATCTAAGCTGCAGTGTGACAAGAGCGACGCCTGAGCTAAAGAAGCGACTCCCGTTGGTCTTGAATCACCATAAATTGTACTCAGGATGCAGTTCTTCATATAAAAGACTACTTGAAAATAGTACGAGTACGAGGAGTGACAAGCTGAAGCTCATTGAATATGAAGCACGATATGTTTTCCTAGCATGCGCCGCTCTGAAAGCATGAAAATACTGGTAAAATAGACTCAAGTCGCCAATCGTTCTTCGATGTTCCATGATTCAAGATTGCTGGTGAGTTCTTGGTCTCCAGTCAGACGAACAGCTATCTTCTGAACACAATCCAATGTATGTTTGGAAACAGAGCTTCAAACAGAAGCAGTATTCCACCGTTAGTCGAAGTTGAGATTTGTACAGAATTAACAGGAGAGTAAAGCTTTCTAGTTCGAAATAATAAATAATTCCTCTTTAGAACCCCTCTTTGCTATCTTCTTCTTCTTATAGTGTCATCTCCATTACTGAAGTTGGGTTGCAATCACGGCGAATTCTTCTCTATCTTGGGTAATTCTTAATAAAGTAAGAGTGTCCAGGCCTGTCCAGTCTGGTACATTCTTCAGCCAGGAACATTATCGGCGTTCCGGACAGTGGCGAACAAAAGTATGGAAACATTTTCGTAATCAAAAATATAAAATACTATCCTTTAGGAATAAAAAAACTAGTCTTGTTTTGTTGACAATTTCTTGGTACCGCAGAATTTTATTATTGACTATAAAAACTTTATTTATCTTTTCTGGTAGATAAGGTTTTTAAGAAACTTATTAAAAGCATTGAAATAATTTTATCATTCTGCTTTAAGAGTACGTTATTGTTGATACGAAGTACAGTAATACCCCGCTTTACGCGAGGGATACGTTCCGAAAAAAATAATCGCGTTAACTGAAATTCGCGTATATCGAGGTTTATGATTAAACATAGTCAAAATTTAATACAAAAAAAATACAAATCATTTTTAATCAATCACTTTAATTCTAAGAACACTTTATGCAATACATACTCTTATTTTTTACGGAAAAATACATCTATTGTCTTTTGGGTAACGTTTTGTTTACGTTCTTGTAAAATACGTTCATAACACCCAACACTGTTTTTAATTGTTTGACACACGGTCAAGACACGGTCATCATTATTGTCTATACTCTGCAATATGTCCAAACCTGAATAAATTTTTGAAAGTGCATTTTGTATTTCCCCTGAAGATAAAACTTTCTCTTCTACTTGTTCTTCCTCATCGTAGATAGGATTATTCTGTAACTCGATCAGATCTTCATTGCTAATAGGATCGTCGTGCGTTGCTACAAGTTCTACGAGATCTTCTACCGTGACATCTTCAAGTTCAGACCCCTCAATCATTGCAGCAATGTCTTCAAGCACTTGTCTCTGCATCTGGACAATTCTTCTAGGTGCTTCCACTACATCTGGCCAAAGATTACGCCACACCCCATTCATACAACTCATTTTAACTTCCTTCCAAGCCTCTTCTATGTTGTGAATAGACTTCATAATGTTGTATGACTTCCACCACTCTCGCATAGACTGTCTTCCTTCCCCGTCAGTTTCATGAATTAGTTGGCTAAAAGTGCGGCGATGGTAATAAGCTTTGAAGTTTGCTATTGCTCCCTGGTCCATAGGTTGTAATATTGACGTAGTGTTTGGTGGAAGGAACTTTACGTACACTTTTAAGTCTCTGGGCGTATCAAGTGAGGTTGGATGTCCTGGGGCATTGTCTAAGAGTAATATAACTTTAGGTTCAAGCCCATTTCTGTCACAGTATGATTTGACTGATGGGCAAAAACTATTAGAATACCATTCTTGAAAAATTTCCCGTGTAACCCACGCCTTTCTGTTTGATCGCCACACAACTGGTAGACTTGTCTTGTCTGTGCCTCGCATTGCACGGGGTGTTTCTGAATGGTACACTAGTAAAGGTTTCAGTTTGAAATCACCAGTGGCATTACCACCCAGCAGAAGTGTTAGTCGATCTTTCGCAGCTTTGAAACCACTGGCTTGACGTTCTTCCTTAGAAATGAATGTTCGAGATGGCATTTTTTTTTTCCAGTAAAGTGCGGTCTCATCAACATTGAAGATGAGACAAGCAGGAATTTTCTCTCGTCTAACGAAGTCTTGAAACTTGTCTGGAAACTCAGCTGCAGCTTGAATGTCCGCGCTGGCCGCCTCGCCTGTTATGTGGATATTGTGAAGATTAGAACGCTGCTTGAACCGATGGAACCAGCCTCTGCTGGCAGCAAAAGTCGGAGTGGCACTCCCTTCTCCTTCTTTTGTTTTCAGCATCTCATACAAAGATTTTGCTTTTGTGCATATGAGATCTTGACTTAGTGGTGTGTTCTTCTTATTCAAATCTTCGATCCAGACTGACAGTAATTTCTCCATTCTTTCTAAGATAGATGATCTCGAACGAGAAAGTTTTGTTGCACTTATAGGTGTTGAAACCTTCGCTGGAGATTTTAATTTTTTCCCGATTTTTATAAATCGTTCTCACAGTCGATTCTGAGAGTCCAAAATCTCTCCCCAACAATTGTTGCTTTGCCTCCATTTTCCATTCTTCTTAACACTTTCATCTTCAATTCCAAAGTGACGCTTTTACGCTCTTTTTTCTTTACAGGCGGCATTTTTAACGTAGGGTTAAATTATGTATGTATGTATCTCCAATAAATATTAAAACAAAACTGCCAGCCGACCGAACTAACATTACGGAACAAATGAACACACGAAACGAACGAGGAAATCCCCATAGAACAAAGTCGAAGGACAGGGAATTCCCAATTCTTCAAAGAGAATATTCAGAGAAAGCGGGGATCCCCCCGCGACCATAGAGAAGTTAATGACTACATGAGCGCGAAATTTGAAATTCGCGTTATAGTGAAACCGCGCGTAACGGGGTCGCGCTAAGCGGGGTATTACTGTAATTTAGTAGCATTGTTTAGAGTGCGGTTTTTGCCAAAATGCCAAAGTGTAAATATTACAGTTCAGATCTGCAACAAAAATTTTTTTCTCTGTATCAGAGTGGAAAGAAGCAGATTGAATTAGCAAAATCTTTAAACATGCATAGGGGCACTGTCAGCAAAATTGTTAAGAAGTTCTCCAGAATGGGCACTGTTGATCCGGCATTTAGAAGTGGTAGACCTCGAAAAACAAGTAAGAGATTAGACAAAATTATAATTCGAAAAGCGAAAAAATGATCCCAAGAAAACTGCTGTTGAAATTTATAAAGAACTAAGGCAGGAATATCAGGGTGTATTGGTGTCAGACATGACTATTAGGCGTCGTCTGTTGTCTGAAAATCTTCATGGTAGGCGTGCAGTTAAAAAGGGACTCCTTACAAAGCGTCACAGAAAAGAGAGATTGAAATTTGCTAAGAAACATAAAGACTGGACTCAAAATCAGTGGTCTCTAGTAATCTTTAGTGACGAAAGTAGATGATTCTACTGGTTGTGTAAGAAGACCAGTTGGTTTAAGATATGACCCAAGTATCTTGTACCGACTGTCAAACATGGCAGTGGAAATATCATGGTATGGGGTTGTTTTCGACACTCTGGTACGGGGCCAGTGGCAAAGATAAATGGCAGAATGATGCTCAAATGTATCTTGAGATATTAGAAAATAATTTGATTCTTTATGAAGAAGATTTGCCACTGTCATGGACTGAGCCCAGTTGTTCAGCTCCAAAGCGGCTAAAGTCGCCCAAAAAAAAATTATGGCATCAGTTTTCTGGGATCCAAAAGAATTTTGTTAATTGATTACCTTCAAACCGGTAAAACAATCTCAGGAGAGGGTTATTGCAAACTTTTGGACCAACCGGATGAGATGGATGGATGGATGGATATTTACTAATGTCGCGTCGACATCGTAGGTCATTTGGCGCTTTAACTAAAATTAAGATATTTTGTTTTTCTTTTTTTTTTTTTCTAATATTCTTTTTTTTTTTTTATTTTTATATATACGTATATATATATATATATATATATATATATATATATATATATATATATATATATATATATATATATATATATATAATACATACATACCTACATCCCCACAGGCATACATACACGTGTATACTTCACATACACAAACCTATTTCTATATGATTATGTTAGAAATCTTTTTTTTTTTTTTTGTATTTGATCTTTTATATGGTGTTTAACAGATTTATTTCTTTCAAGAATTCCAATAAATTTTTTATAGTTTCATATTCCGGCTTTAGGAGCTGGGGAAGTGATTGGGGGAGGTGGTGTTTTTCCCTTTGAGGGAGATAGTGGTTTGCTGTGAGTATATGTTTTGTCGATGGGGGGAGGTTCCCTTTTGAGGAGATGGGAGTGAGTTAGGTGAGTGTGACTGATGGCCATTCTCCTCCATATAACACTCTTTCTTCTAGTTAGATCGTCAATGTGATAAGGAGGAAATATTATAGGTTTTATCTCGCTGAGCTTATTCTGTCCGTCCATAAGATCCCAATCTAATTGGAACAAATTCATTACTATTTTGTTTATATGTTTGCTAAAATCGAGCCGGGTGCTACTTGTGTTAATTGGAGTACCCAATGTTATCGCTTCCTTCGCCTGACGGTCTGCCATCTCATTTCCCTTAATGTTCGTATGGCTAGGGACCCATAAGAAGGCGATTTCTATATTTCTGATAAAACATATCTGAATTAGATTAATAATATCCAGAATGTATGAGTTTTTAAAATTGTTTGATTTAATGGCCTTTATTGCACTTAAAGAATCTGTTATTGTTAAATATTTATTGGCTATCTTGGAGGTAACTGCAATTCTCAATACTTCTCTAATGGCCAGAAGTTCCGCAGAGAATACCGAAGCGAACATTGGTAATTTATATTTTTTATCTGCGATGCCTCCAATTACGGCCGCTCCAACTCCCTTTTGAGATTTAGAGCCGTCCGTGTATAGATGATGGTAGTCGCTGTATTTTTGAGAGACTAAGGAAGAGAAACGCGCCCTTGTTAGGGTAGGGGGGGAGTTGTTTTTATCTATGTTTGTTAGGGATAAATCTATTAAAGGGGGCTTAGCTGTCCAAGGAGAAGGAGAGGGACATTTGAACAGTCCATTGTGTCAAAAAATAGGTTATGCTGGATTAGAAACGACTTTATTTTTGATTGGAAGGTGCCTGGATGGGGGTGGAAGTTGTTTAGTCTATTTAATTTGAGGGGAATTTTGAGGTGTTGCTTGAACATAGCGGAAGAATAGAAATGCATAAGAGACCTCAACCTTGTGAGGGCTAGAGAGGGAGTTGAGGATATGCACTGCAAACTTATTATTGGCGAAGTTCGAAAAGCTCCCGTCGCCAATCTCAAAGCCTGGTTCTGAATTGTATTTAAAGGCTTCTTGCATGAGGTGGAAGCCGCGTCATACAGATGATCTCCATATTTTAGTTAAGGTAGAATGAAGCAATTATAAATCTTTAGTAGAGAAGAGAAGCTTCCTCCCCATTTGTAGTTTGATAACAATCGTAGTAGGTTGAGGTCATTTGACGTCTTGGTTTTAAGGTATTTAATATGTTGTGACCAAGTCAGAGTAGTGTCGAAAATCATTTACATGATTTTTACATGGGATTTCTTCGTTTTGCATTTGGAGCGCATGAAGTTTCGGACACTGTTTCTTTCGGCAAAAGTGAGCGACCGTAGATTTGTCAGGTGCGAAGCTAAAGCCTGAATGGTTTGCCCAGTTTAGAATGCCATCCAACGTAATCTGTAATGAGTTGGTTAATTCATTACTAGTTGATGCGGATTTGTAAATGAGAATGTCATCGGCAAATAAAAGTAATTTGGTATGACTAGGAATGTAATCATCTAAGGGTTGGATAGAGATCGAGAACAAAAGCGGGCTCAAAATTGCCCCCTGCGGTATTCCCGAGTGGAATGTTTTAGGGTTAGCTGAGACTTGATTTACTTTGACCGTAAATTTTCGTTGTTGTAGGAATTTGAAAATGAACCTCGGAAGATGTCCCTTAAGATTCAGTTTCTCTAGTTGAGTGAGGATTAGGTTTTTATGTGTGACATCAAACGCATTTTTAAGGTCCAAAGAAATTGCTGCTAAGTGATTTTTTTTTGTTAAAGTATGTTCGAATGTCGGATTCTAACAAGGTTAAATGGTCAAGAGCAGATCGATTCTTCCTAAAACCGAACTGGTAGGGAGAAAGCAAATTTTTGGATTCCAGTAGCCAAGTCATTCTATTTTTCACCATCCTTTCCATTAATTTAGCAAGATGGCTTGTTAAAGCGATAGGTCTATAACTATTGGGCGAACTCCTAGGTTTGCCTATCTTGTGTATAGGGATGATTATGGCTGCTAGCCAGAGAGTAGGAAATTCATTTGTGATCCATATGTGATTATAAATCTTAAGAAGGGTTTGAAGAGCCGAGGGAGGAAGGTTTTTTATCATAGGAATATGGGTCTCATCAGGGCCAGGAGCTGAAGGTTTGGCAACATTGATAGATGCTAAAGGTAGATTGTAATTTAGAGTTTCTGAAGTATTAAAAGAATCTATATCTACAGGAGGGTATAATACAGGATTTGGCAAGTTTGTGGATAGAGTTTTACTTAGGAAATACTGAGCTAGGTGATCACTAATTTGAATGGGGTCAGAGATCCAATCATTAGACCTGGAATATATCTAGGGGGTGTGCCTCTCATTTTTTTGACACATTTCCAGAGATTAGTTGATGATATGGATGAGTTCGGGGAAGACGTGAAAGCTTGCCATGATGTTATTTTGGCCTGTTTGATAGTCCGTTTGGCTTGTGCTCTCTTTTTTTTAAATCTATTAAATTGGCAGGGAAAGGTGACGTTTGAAAAGGTTTAATGCCTTTTTCCGATTTTGGATGGCTGTGGAGCACTCTTTTGACCACCAAGGAACCGGGATTTTATTTGGGTTGTGATTATGAGTAGGAATAGATACTGCAGCGGCTGACAAGATAGAATCGTTGAATAGAGAAATGTAATCATCAATATTTGATATATCAGGGGGGGGAGAAGAAGATTATCTGAGTAAGACTACCAATCAGCCTTTTTAAAATTCCATTTCGGGGACCTAGGGAGGGCATTGTTTGGGATTGAAGATCGTAGTATTATGGGATAGTGGTCACTGCCACATGTGTTCTCTAGGATGTCCCATTTAAAGAGGTTAGAGATAGAGGGAGAACAAAAAGAGAGATCAATGTGGGAGAAGGAGCCCGATGAAGAGCAGATAAACGTTGTAGAATTTTGATTTAGTAGGGATAAGTTGTTGTTTAACAAAGCCTCCTCTATTGCCCTACCCCTAGGGGAATGGGAGTATGGAGCCCCATAAAGGGCTGTGAGCGTTCAAGTCTCCCATTATTAGGAATGGAGGAGGCAGGGAATTAATTAAGGATTGGAAAGAGTTTAGGGAGAATGGTTGAGAGGGAGGGATATAGATGTTACATACAGTTATTCTAGTTTGAAGGACTACAGAGATAGCGCAGGCTTCCATCTCCGTTGTTAAGTTTATAGGAGAAAAATCTAGGGATTCGTGGGCAAAGATGGCAACACCTCCCGATGCTCTGTTTGCAATGGCTCTATTCTTTTGGATGAGATTATAATTTTTTAAAATAGTAGATTGCGGGTATTTAAAGTTTGTTTCCTGTATGCACAGGATGCTCGGATGGTGTATCGATAATAAAATTTTTAGATCCTCTATTCTTGCTTGATAACCATTCACGTTCCATTGTATAATGATCTTGAATGGCATGGTATAAAAAGGTAACTATTTTCTTTTGTTAAATTTATTTAAAGATTTTGGAGGATCTGTAGAGAGAGAGAGAAAGGTCAAGAGACAGGTTATCCGAAGATAATGAGTCCTTTGAGCGGGATTTTTGCTTTGAAGTGATTTTGGTTTTGCCAGACATGTCAGTGGATGAGTTGAAGCTGGTTTCTGGCTTTTTTGTAGAGGGGGGAGGGAGGACTTTCGCGAAATGTTGGATAAATCCATTTTCCGGGTTTGGGAGGAGATTGTTGAAGGAAGAGAGGAAGGGATTGTAGGAGGAGAGGAGATGTTTGGGGATAGGGAGGAGGAAGGACGGGTAATAGAAGGATTTTGGGGGGAGTTTAGTTGGGAGGAAGGTAAGGGGGTGAAATCACATTGAATAGAGGTGGTCTTAAAAGTTGGTTTCTTTGCTGCAGTAATTGAGCTATATGTTGTAGTGATAGAAGGGTTTAGTAGCGCAAATTTTCGTTTTGCTTCCGGATATGAAGAATTATCTTGTACTCTGATTTTTCTGTATTTCAAATTCCTTTTTGTATGTTGGACACCCCCTATACCTAGGGGAATGGTCACCATTACAATTTGCAGGCGTTTTGCAACATCCCTCTTCGTGAGCCAGGTGCCCGCAAGAAGGACAGTATTGAGGGGAAGAACATTTTTCAGAATGATGTCCAAACTTCTGGCCTTTGAAGCATCTTAGAGGGTTTGGAATGTATTGCCTAACTCTAATATGATACCACCCTGCCTTAATGGAGGCCGGGAGGGTGTGAGTACAAAAGGATAAAATAAATGTTGATGACTTGCGGTCTGGGTATTTTTTACTGGGCGGGATTCGAAAAACTTTAATAACACCCTGGTCGGCCAGACCTTCAAGAATCTCCTCATCTGTGCAATTAGCAAGATCGGAACATGTTATTACACCTTTTATTTCATTTAGAGTAGCATGTTTGACAGTTGAGACATCATAAATATGCAATTTTTTGAATGATCGGCTTTTTCAGATTGTCTCTCTAATGAGACTTCTATTAAAAGGGAGCTGTCTGCCAATTTTTTTGTGTTTGAGAGGGTACCAAAAAAATCCTGTAAACTTTTGTAAATTACGAACGGAGAAATTTCCTTGAAGGAGCCTTCTAATCTTTTAACCTGAAAGTATACGAGGGAGATAAAATAGGAGGAGTAGCTAATCGCTAGCTAACCATTTAATAAAGGAAAATTTGAAATTGGGTTCATATTGTTCCCACGAGTAGCCTTGGAAATAGATTGTCCGCCATGACGGAGCCAGGATATCATGGTAAAGCTGAATACTGCCGGAGGTCGCTCGGTGTCCGACAGGAACCGTTCATGACTCACTATGGTTGAGCCATGCATCCCCTTGGCACGGTCTCTCACACTTTAGGATTACCAATTAACAAGAAGGACAACACTGGACATCACAAACATGACTCGGGACCCTCGGGGACGTCACTCCCCGTACTAGTGGATATATTTCCATTAGCCCCTGAGGGACAACCGATGGATGAGAAAATTCGTGAGAAAAGGCCCGGGTTGCAGAAGAAAAAACCATCTTCCATCATGCAACTGCTAACGGAGGTGCTTTGGCAACGGCAAAAATGGTCGGATTAAAGTACGAATTGTTGGAACATCCACCGTTTTTGCCAGATTTGGCTCCATCTGTTCCCAACTTCAAAAGATTTCTACGTAGGAAGCGTTTTTCAACAATAATAAGGTGATAGCATCCGTACATGGGTATTTTGAAGGTGTGTCCGAAAAAACACTTCAGAGATGAGTGGTAAATGAATTGGTAAATCGCTGGAAAAAATGAATTTTAGCTTAAAGGAAATCATACTAAAGAATAAATGTATTTCGACTGATAAATTCATCTTGTTTCATTTTCGCTTTCAGAACTTATTGACTGATTTGTATCCTATCATATTACGAGGCTGCTTTGAAAAGTCCGTGCAAAAATAAAAACTACTTATGTGTTTGGGGTAAACCTTTTTTATTTTTCGACATAGTCTCCTTTTAGGCTTATACACTTCGTCCAACGATGTTCTAGTTTGTTGATCCCTTCCGAATAATAGGATTCGTCCAAGTCTGCAAAATATCCATTAGTGTCTGCAATTACCTCCTCGTTTGAATAAAAAATCTTTGTCCCGCCAGCCATTTCTTCAAATTGGGGAACAAATAGTAGTCCGAGGGAGCCAAGTCTGGAGAATAGGGGGGATGTGAAACGAGTTGGAATCCTATTTCCATTAATTTTGCGACCACACAACTGTTGAGGTGTGTGCTGGTGCGTTGTCGTGATGGAAAAGGACTTTCTTGTGGGCCAATTGCGGGCGTTTTTCTTGCAGCTCGGTTTTCAAACGGTCCAATAACGATGAATAATATTCACCTGTAATAGTTTTACCCTTTTCCAGATAGTCGATGAGGATTATCCCTTGCGAATCCCAAAAGACAGTCGCCATAACCTTTCCGGCCGAAGGAACGGTCTTCGCCTTTTTTGGTGCAGATTCCCCCTTGGTAACCCATTGTTTAGATTGTTGTTTGGTCTCAGGAGTATAGTAATGTATCCATGTTTCATCCACAGTGACGAAACGACGCTTAAAGTCCTCCGGATTCTTCTGGAACAGCTGCAAACCATCCTTGCAACACTTCACACGATTCCGTTTTTGGTCAAGCGTGAGCAATCGCGGCACCCATCTTGCGGATAGCTTTCTCATGTCCAAATGTTTATGCAAAATATTATGTACCCGTTCAGTCGAGATGCCCACAGCACTAGCAATCTCACGCACCTTAACTCTTCTGTCATCCATCACCATATCATGGATTTGATCAATGATTTCTGGAGTCGTAACCTCCACAGGCCGTCCAGAACGTTCAGCGTCACTTGTGCCCATATGGCCAGTCCGAAAATTTTGAAATCACTTATAAACTGTTCCAATCGAAGGTGCGGAGTCACCATAATGTTTATCAAGCTTCTCTTTAGTCTCCTGAGGCGTTTTGCCTTTCATAAAGTAATGTTTAATCACCACACGAAATTCTTTTTCGTCCATTTTTTGAAAATCTCTCGACTTCCTTGATTCACATGAATGCCAAACACAAAGAAATAGACCAATATGGCTGAAACTTGGTGTGAGCTCATTCAAGAGATGCTACTAACTAAACATGACCTCGATACGCGCCGGTGGTGCCATCTCTCGGACTTTGCACGGACTTTTCAAACCAGCCTCGTAAGTATTACTTTCAAAGCGTGGCTCACTAGGCTTATGCGTCGCGCTTTTGGTATGTTGGAATAGATTGCATGCTAATGCTTACAATATATTCATACCAAGACATAACACATAGACTGAAAAGTTTTTCGTCTGACACATAGATGTCGCCCTTTTCAAAAAATCCATATGATTTTTAGGAAGTACCAACCTTTAAACGATACGTGTCAAAATTTCATGACATTACGATGATTAATTTACAAGTTATAGTGGTTTTAGTGACGCTATTTTTGATATTTTCAAAAACAAAAAATACCGTTCAAGCAAAGCAATGGCTTGATAAATGTTACGGGGACTCTGCCCCTGGAAAATCACTCATCATTTACTCCTATGGGGTCGTATAGGTACAAATGATGCTGAACGCTCTGGACGCCCAAATGAGATGATTACACCGGAAAACAACACAAAAATCCACAAAATTGTTTTGGATGACCGTAAAGTGAAATTCCATGAGATAGCTGACACCTTAAAGATATCAAAATAATGTGTTGGTCATATTTTGCATGAACATTTGGGCATGAGAAAGCTTTGTTCGAAATGGGTACCGCGTTTGCTCACAGTGGATCAAAAACAACAACGTGTTGATGATTCTGAGCGCTGTTGGGACCTGTTTTAAACGCAATAAAAGGATTTTTTTATGCGATATGTGACAATGATGAAACATGGATCCACTACTACACACCGGAATCAAATCAGTCAGCTGACTGGACAGCAGCCGGTGAAAGCCGCCAGAAGCGACCAAAGACACAACAGTCGGCTGGGAAGATTTTGGTCTCTATATTTTGGGATGCGCATGAAATAATTTTCATCGACTATGGTGAGAAGGGAAAAACCATCAAAAACGAATATTATATAAAGTTATTAGTGCGTTTGAAGACAGAAATCGCAAAGAAACGGCCCCAAATAAACAAGACAAAAGCGCAATGCAAAATTGCATGAATTGAAGTTCGAATTGCTTCCTCATCCACTGTATTCTCCAGATTTGGTTCCCAGTGACTATTATCTATTCGCAGACCTCAAAAAAATGCTCGCGGGAAAGAGATTTGGCTCCAGTGAAGAAGTTATGGCCGAAACTGAGGCCGGTTTTAAAGGCAAGAACAAATCCTTTTACAAGAAAGGTATAGAAATGTTGGAAAAGCGTTGGACTGATTGTATCGTTCTTGATGGAGACTATATTGACGAATAAAGTCGCAAAAAATTGTGTTTCAAGTAGCTAGATCAAAAACTTTACAGCTACGTGTTATTTACTTCCAAATTAATACCCAGCAAATTGAGCGACGCTGCTAGTGGAATTGAGGAATTTCACAACTTGAAATTATTAGCGCAGTACTGGGTTAATAAATTTATCATTTTTTAGTATTATCTGTCCGTCTGTCTGTCTGTCTGTCTGCCACACCCCATTTTCTTTGAAACTATTTGACATAGAATGTTGAAATTTGACACTAACATATTAATTGAAGGCAACATCAGAGTCGGGTAGTTTTGAAAGTTAAGTTTTGACTTAAGGGGTTAGTTACGAGGACATCGAGTGGGTATCAAATAAAAGCTTGTAAAAACATGAGTTTAAATATATATATATATATATATATATATATATATATATATATATATATATATATATATATATATATATATATATATATATGAGGCATTATTTGTTAAGCGGGACACCCTTCTCTCCATTACAGATGTTAAGATGGGAGGATCTGTAGGGGCTCAAAATTATCGTCAAGACTTGTACTTTAAAATTCCATTTGGCGATTTTTGTAAATTCAGTATGGCGTCGCAACATG
>CM032452.1:24323884-24356188 GCA_019049505.1 Pachyrhynchus sulphureomaculatus | reverse complement strand
ATGAATTTCTCTATTCTTTGCCAGTTTTTTTTCCATTGTTTGTTTTATAGTATATATATGTGGTCTATATATGATTTTCCGGCCGTAAAGCCTGCTTGGTCTTCTCCAATTTTTCCTTTTATATTCTCCTCCATGATATTTTTAATAATTTTTCCATACAAACGTCCCGTACTCGATATTATGGTTTAGGCCTCTATAGTTTGTGCATTTTCTGCGGTCCCCCTTTTTAAATATAGATACTATATAAGCTTTTGACCATTCCTCTGGTATTTTTTCTCCATTTATCGCTCTGTGGAACATGTTTCCCCGTATTTAATCATTTCATTTACCACACCCCCAGGCCCTGCAGATTTATTATTTTTGAATGTTTTTATTGTCTTCTTTACTTCTTCATAGCTTAGTTCTACTTTTTTATTTCCTTATTCTGTTCTTCTTCAGGGTTCTTTTCTTGGAACTCTTGTCAGTTTTTTATAATATTCTTCCCACTCGCTTTCTAGGATGTACTCTATAATACGTTTTCTCCCTATTGTTAGTCCTTAATGCTTTAATTATTCTCCATGACTCTGTACTTCTACTTCCTCCTATATACTGTTCTACATGTTCGCACGATTTTTCCCACCTCTCGTTCTTTTCTTTGTTTATCATCCCCCTCGTTTCTGCATTTTTCTCTTTATATTTCTGTAGATCTTCTTCTGATTTTGTATTCAGCCATTTTTCGTATAGTCTTTTTTTCTCCTTTATAGATTCTTTGGATTTTTCACAGATTCTAATTTTAGGTTTCTCATTCTCGTTGTCTTCTTTACCTAATGCTTCTAGGGACGCCTGTTTGATGCAGTCTTTTATGTGGTGATACATCTGTTGGAGGATGTCGTAGTTAAATTCATTTAATTTTTGATCTAATCGTCGTCTATATAGGTCTCTTATCGTTTCGTCTTGCAGTAAGTGTATTTTGTATTTTATTTCTTTGTCTGCTTTTTCTGTTATCTCATTAGTGTCTCTGTTTTCTTTATTTATTGTTCCTTTTTGCTTTATTGTCTTGTATCACGGTACTTTTATATTTGCTATTAATAGTCTATGGTTTGTTCCACATTCTGCCCCTCTCTTTACTCTGACGTCTTTTATTTTGATAGTGGTATCGTTTTTAATTATAATGTAGTCTATTATTGATTTTAAGTTTCATGTTTCTTGTATCCAAGTATATTTGTGGATGTCTTTGTGTTTGTAGAATCCGTTTGTATTTTGAGGCACACAACAAGGGTAAAAATTGAAAAATTCAAATAAATCGAAAACTATTAGAAATAGATATATGACATACTTAATAAAAGTTGGAGGGTTTTTGTAAAATCTATCAGAAAAATAATAATATTCAGGGTGTACCATTCAAAAATTTGAGATTTTTTCAATTTAAAATAGTCGAAATGCATAAAGTTATTTGGAACACCCTCTAACTCAATTTCTTTACATATATCTTATTTTTCATTTCTATAGAATGCTCGTTCCAATTATGAGTAATTTGTCTTCAGAAACAATGGCGCTACTGGCAATTATTTACGAAACTGAAAAACTAGTATTTTTTTTAAAAGATTGAAATATTAGAAAAACTATTAGGTTTAGGTATATAACATTATTAATAAAAAAGTTATAAAATTTTACGCAGAATTTAAAAATAAGTTAGAAAATAGGATGTTCCATTTTAAAAAAATATTTTATATCGGCCACACTTTTTTGAAGTACCCTGTATACTCAAAAATAATTTTAAACTGTGCACTCTAACATTCCCTAACACTATTGTATTTAACATTTTTTCGTCATTCCCGAAACAAATGAGATAATGAACTTTAGTGTATCGCTGATTCACCATGTGCATATTGTTGGCGTTGTTACCTAAACTATTGAAATTTTTCGCATTATCATTTTATAAACAATATTAAGTATGTTTCTGATTACATGTGCAGTGCTAGAGGAAGGAGGTACGAGAAAAGGTATGACTTTAGTTATGTTGTATTTCATGCTCAGGTCTTCCTGAGTTGACAGCTTTAAAAGTAATATTCTTATATATTACTTTCTCGTGTTTATTTGAATCCCCCTACAACGCCAGTAGATATGGAAAATAGGATACGGGATGCGTGCAGGACAATAACGTCCTTTATGCTAAGGAAAGTGAAGGAAAATATAGTAAAATGACTAAACATGTGTATTCAAGTAGACGGGTATATTTTTGAACATTTATTACGTCGTAATAATTAATCATTAGATTAGTTAAACTATATTAAAATTATTATTAACTATTTGTTTATGTTTTCACAATAGCATAAGTGTATTAAAATCAAGGGTAAAAATTGAAAAATTCAAAATAAATCGAAAACTATTAGAAATAGGTATATGACATACTTCTCTCTCTCTCTTTCAATTTTTGGCTTGTCTACTTTCGTGACATTTGCCAGCACATTATGTGTATCAACACTAAATCTGGTTTAAAACCATGGTGTCGATACTATACGATACGATTAATCTGGTTGGTAATTAGCACATAAGGTATACTTAAACAATTATACAGGATGGAATATACAGGGTAACGTTGACATTCTTGGAATCTTGAATCATGCTCCTATGATATTAATTTTCAATTACCTAAATGTTTGCATTTATATGTTTTAAAACTTTATTGATCATATTGAGTAAATTTCCATTAATATTGAATATGATATTACCTATGCTTAATGTAAATCAAAACCCAGCTTACTAATTAACCATATACGTCTAGATTTACGGTATTGTTTATAGGACATACGAAAAAAATAAGATTCAAATCCTGATATTGACCACAATCACAATTAGGAGCATTCATCATCCCCCAACTTTAGATAAATGATGCCTAGTTTGATAGTGACCCGTACGCATTCTTATAACCGTAGATATCAAATTTCGATCATGGAATTCAAAGAAGTCAAACCTATATATATATATATATATATATATATATATATATATTATATTTATATATTATATATATATATATATATATATATATATATATATATATGTATATACGAGGCTGGTTAGAAAACTCCGTGCAAAGTCCGAGAGATGACACCACCGGCGCGTATCGAGGTCATGTTTAGTTAGTAGCATCTCTTGAATGAACGCACACCAAGTTTCAGCCATATTGGTCTATTTCTTTGTGTTTGGCATTCGTGTGAATCAAGGAAGTCGAGTGATTTTCAAGAAATGGACGAAAAAGAATTTCGTGTGGTGATTAAACATTACTTTATGAAAGGCAAAACGCCTCAGGAGACTAAAGAGAAGCTCCAGAAATCATTGATCAAATCCATAATATGGTGATCGATGACAGAAGAGTTAAGGTGCGTGAGATTGCTAGTGCTGTGGGCATCTCGACTGAACGGGTACATAATATTTTGCATAAACATTTGGACATGAGAAAGCTATCCGCAAGGTGGGTGCCGCGATTGCTCACGCTTGACCAAAAACGGAATCGTGTGAAGTGTTGCAAGGATGGTTTGCAGCTGTTCCAGAAGAATCCGGAGGACTTTAAGCGTCGTTTCGTCACTGTGGATGAAACATGGATACATTACTATACTCCTGAGATCAAACAACAATCTAAACAATGGGTTACCAAGGGGAAATCTGCACCAAAAAAGGTGAAGACCGTTCCTTCGGCCGGAAAAGTTATGGCGACTGTCTTTTGGGATTCGCGAGGGATAATCCTCATCGACTATCTGGAAAAGGGTAAAACTATTACAGGTGAATATTATTCATCGTTATTGGACCGTTTGAAAACCGAGCTGCAAGAAAAACGCCCGCGATTGGCCCACAAGAAAGTGCTTTTCCATCACGACAACGCACCAGCACACACCTCAGCAGTTGTGGTCGCAAAATTAACGGAAATAGGATTCCAACTCGTTTCACATCCCCCTATTCTCCAGACTTGGCTCCCTCGGACTACTATTTGTTCCCCAATTTGAAGAAATGGCTGGCGGGACAAAGATTTTATTCAAACGAGGAGGTGATTGCAGACACTAATGGATATTTTGCATATATATATATACATATATCTATATATATATATATATATATATATATATATATATATATATATATATATATTTATATATATATATATATATATATATATATATATATATATATATAGTTATATATATATATATATATATATATATATATATATATATATATATATATATATATATATATATATACATATATACATATCTAAGATTGTTTTGGAGTTAAATGCGTTGAACTTGAGTTAGTTGGAATCGGATTAAAGTGCTTTGCTGAAAGAATCTAATACTATTTTTAGTGTTCCGTACGGAACACTTATAAGATCACTTTGGTGTCTGTCTATCTGTCACAGCCGATTTTCTCCGAAACTATTTGACATAGAAAGGTGAAATTTGGTAATAATATAGGAATTAATGGCCTCATCAGAGCCATGTAGTTTTGAGAATTAAATTTTGACTTAAGGGGTTAGTTTTGGCGGGTGAAGTCGGAAGTGAAAAAAAAAATTTTTACTAGGTCATCGAGTGTGGTGTCAAATGAAAGCTTGTGAAAACACGAGTAAAAAATATATATATAATATTATACTTGCGCGCACTTTTCTTTGTATTATTTTTAAAAATTCGCGAAAAATCGCTGTCCCGGGCCTTATCTCGAACAGTACTTATCAAAAAATTTCGAAAAAATTCTGGAATATTCTCCACGGGGTGTAGATTGAACGAAAATTATCACGAGTGCATTACCTTTAATAATTTATATGGTATATAAAAAAAAAACAAAAATTTCAAGGTCATCAGATTTCAGTAAAGATTGGAAACAAACTTTGTTGAAAACTCATTTGGGGTGTATTTTGTGAAGTCACTGATCATTTTATACCTCTGTAACAAAATTTTTTTAATTTAAAAGCAATCAACGTACGGAACACTAATTGCGCAAGTTCAACTTGCACTTGACCGGTTATTTTAACCTGGAGTTGATTAAAAAAATTTAACTTATTGAAAAAATCTGGAAAATTGTCTACGATTAAATTTTGAAGGGCACTTGAAGGCGAGAATAAAGGCCCGTTTATTTGTTTTGAATTTTTGGATGTTTGACTATCTGTTAAGTTTATGCTATAATCCATTTCCACCCTGTGGGACAACGAAGATCCCGAAAAACTTGGACTTCTTCCATGAGGAGATAAGTACTTGATTATGTTCATAGTTAAATATACCTTTTCTTTTTTTTTGGTGGCTCAGTCAATACCTCTTGGAAAGATCTTTTGGATTTAGAATTGAAGTCTACTAATCTTCTTTGTGATACGGTTATTTTTCCAGCATCTTCTACGTGCTCGTCAATAAAGCGATTTTTTTAAGTGGGGGAAAATCAGTAGGATGAAAAATCCTGTTGTCTGAACTCTTGTTCTTGTTAATTTGATTACTGGCATCAAAGAACGTTAAATTATTGAAGGTCATAAGTGATTTGATATCTTTTTGCCTTTGAAATTCTAAACAGGATTTATTTGTTGATCTGTGAGTTGGACTGTTGCAGTGGACGCATTTAGTCGTGCATGAGAAATTTACATTATATTGGTTTGAGTTACTTGCAACATCATTAATTACATGGTTTTCAAATTCTCCGCAATTGAAGCATCTTAATTTTCCTTTGCATAGTTTCTTCGTATGTCCATATCTAAGGCACCTGTAACATTGGGTTACAGGTGCAACATAGGGAGTGACCTCTTTTTGTATTTTGTAAATTTTGATGAATTTAGGTAATATCACCCCCTTAAACGTTATTAGTAAGGAATTTGTAGGTTCGTAAGATACATTATTATCTTCTCTATTCACCACTTTTCTATTTAACCTCGTGATATTCAGGATTTCAACAGGGGCTTCGTATGCTTCCATTATTTCTTCGGTGTCTATACTCTTATGAATGCCTCTAATGATCCCCTTACTTGTCACAAAATTTAACGGAATAAAAATTTTGTATCCCTTTAATTGTAACAATTCATTATTTACTAGATTGTTAGCAGCTAAATAATCTGTAAACTCAATACTAACTCGGTTGTTACCTTTGCTTTTAATATGTTTAACTTCTCTGAGGTTGAGGTTACAGATTTCTTTAGCAATTTTAAGTTCGTTGTACCTCCCCACAAAATTGCCCGATTTCTCTGTCGATTCTACGTATACTACCCATGACCCTACATCTTTACAACTATATAAGAGAGAAGGAATGTTCTTTTTATTATGTTCATAATTTGCGTTAACTGACGTATAAGGCTTGTTGGTCCCACTGGGATCCGGTGGGTCCAACATTTCTGAAGTCTCAGATTTAATATACGCTCTTCCTTACTATATATCTATAAATGCAAATATTAAAGTACCAATAATTTATTAAATAAAACAGCAAATAAAAATCAGCCGGAGCAAAAAATTCAAAATTCCTACCTTAGGCCTGGTTTACACGGGTAGAGTAATGAGTAGAGTAGAGCGGCAAGTAGAGTAACTCTACCCGTAGAAACCCCCTCTCTCTGTCCGAGTAGAGTAGAGTAGCGAGTAGCTGGTAGAGTAGAGTACTATACTGCGCGCAGTATAGTGGACTCTACTCTACTTACCCCCACCACTGCCCCACTCTACTATACTACCTACTCTACCTGTATAAACACTCCACTCTACTCGTTTTTCAAGCAAGTAGCCATTAGTGTCCAGTTGCAGTGAATTTTGCAATCAGTTTGTTTTGTTTAATTTTTAAAAATGTCTAAATTCACTGAAGAAGAAACGGAAATGCTGGTTGGTTTATATGTAGATGAAGAGGTTTTGTGGAATTTGAGTAGTCCAAATTACAGAAATAAAAACATGAGGATGGCCGCGGAAAAAAATATTATTCTGAAACTTGGAAGAAGTGGATTTGGGTTGGGTGAACTTAAACAAAAAATTAAAAACTTGCAGTGTACCTACAGGCAAGAATGTGTTAAAATTAAAAAATCAACTAAATCAGGTGCAGGGACAGAAGATATATATGTTCCAAATATAAAATGGTTTGATGCCTTTGACCGAATCATGAAGATTGCAAAATCAGGAAAAAAAACTGAAGATTCTGTGGTAAGTGTTTATATTTATATATACCTACATATAACATAGGATAATTAAAAAACATTTTTGTACTTCCATGGAACAGCTCCTTCATTGTTGAAGTAATCTTTAAACTTTTCCCTCATTTTTTTTGGCCATGTCGGTTGACCTTCTGCCCCTATAACATTCAATATTCCGTAGATCGGAGATTTCATGGCGCCACTGACCCGGGATTATCTCCCCAGTTTCTATATCTTCGTTATCAACACTACCATAGGGCAAATATGAGCGTTGACTTGTTTTTGTCAACCAATTGTGCAGTGAACAGGCTGCATGTACGATTTTGTTTACTGTTGATAACTTTACAGCCAAACATCTTTCAAAAACCCTAAAACGACTCACTAATATGCCAAATGCATTTTCCGATATTCTTCTTGCCTTACTCAGGCGATAGTTAAATACTTGTTCAGGTATACTTAGAGAAGTATGTCTGGATTTGTGGTATGGCTTCATTAAATATTTTTTAAGGGGAAATGTGTCATCTCCTACAATAACAAACCCAGCAGGGAGTAGATTATTTTCTAGTTGTTCATATAGTTCGCAGTTTTGAAAAACGCCTCCATCTGCATTTGATCCTTTAAAGCAAACATTAATGTACGAGAAGCAGTATTTATCATCAACAAGAGTCATAAGCACGATACTATGTTGCCCTTTATAATTATAATATTCACTCCCTGCAGTTGGAGGAGCTTTTATTAAAACATGCTTTCCATCAATCGCTCCACAGCAATTCGGAAAGTTCCACCGTTTATTAAATCCTGCTTCCAGAATGTTCCACTCGTCTGCTTCAGGCATCTGAAACAATTTTTTTTATTTTAGGAAACTGCCATTTCTCAAAATATAAATTCATCACTCGAAGACGGAGAAGAAGAGGGAACTACCCATGAACCATTTTCTCCGCAGGGCCAGAGCGGCAAATCTCCAAAAGTTGCACCAAAAACCCCTGTATCAGATAAGGCTCCAGCATCCAAAAGAAGTA
This sequence comes from Pachyrhynchus sulphureomaculatus, assembly GCA_019049505.1. Taxonomy (NCBI): domain Eukaryota; kingdom Metazoa; phylum Arthropoda; class Insecta; order Coleoptera; family Curculionidae; genus Pachyrhynchus; species Pachyrhynchus sulphureomaculatus. Next base: position 24,348,055 of record CM032452.1, on the reverse strand, counting down.
AAGTTGACAATCTAACAAATGCAGTTGAACAGCTACGGGAAGCCATTGCAAGTATTCAAGACAGTAATTGTAACGAGCATGATGCGTTTGGAAATTTTGTTGCTGCAACTCTGAATAATTTACAAAAATCTAGTGCACTTATGGCCCAGAATGAAATTCAGGGGAATTCTCTTAAAGTACAGGCTGAGAGATGTTGGGCCTCCCAAAATTTCTATTTATGAAAACCAGAATTCAGTAACTCAAACACCACAGTGCAGTCGACGTGATTCACATGATAATAATTCCCTTCAATCTGCCTACACAAATTATTCCTCGAGTTGCTCAAGTACCGCTTGCTCTGCGTATGTTGATAGTAATCAAGTACAACAATATGATGTTACTGATTCACAAGTTTGTTTAACTGATGTTGCTATTGCAAATTCAGAAAATATAATTGTACAAGCCTTCAAAATAGCGGGAGATTTGGAACAATAATAATGTTTCAATAAGCTACATAGTATTATTTAAGCAATAATAATATTAAACATTTTTCTTTATTCACAATTGATTGATTTTTACCTACCTTGACAGTATCCAAAACTTCAGAGATAGCATCACACAGTTCGGGAATAAATTTAGAAATAGCAGGTCTTGACACCCTAAAAAAATGTGAAAGGCTTCTGTAGGAGTTTCCTGTAGCTAAAAAGTTCAATGTAACTTGTAGTTTCACTTCAGCTGTTATAGCATCCCTCATCATCGTATCTTCACGTTGAATTTTGTTTTTCAACATGCCCAACAGATGTTCAAAATTTTCTGGGTAAGTCTAAGACATCGCGTGTATTCCAAGTGATCCTCAATAGCCAACTCTTTTAGTAGAAGCGATGTTCCTCCAAGTGAATTTCTTCTTTTCAGCCATTCTTTCATCCACACTCTTTTTTTTTCTATTTGCCTCCCCATGAATTACTTCAGCAACTTCCCTAACCAGTTCTTTTAAAATTGGTGCCAAACATTTTTTAAATTTCTTTTTAAAATTCATATTTACGAGGATATACCATTCAAACACCTAGACAACTTACTGTTGACTGCTATATACTCTACTTAGTACTTGCTTCGTGTAAACGCAAAAAATCAAAAAATGGTAGAGTTCACTCTACTTGCCGCTCTACTCTACTCATTACTCTCCCCGTGTAAACCAGGCTTTAGCTACAAAAAATTTGACCCAGGCACACACAAAAAAACACAGTTAGTCTTCAGTCTACTAGATTTTGCGCGCGAATGATATGACAAACTTAATGAAAGTTGGAGGGTTTTGTAAAACCTATCGGAAAAAATAATAATATACAAGGTGTGCCATTTAAAAAATTGGGGATTTTTCAATTTAAAATACTCGAAAACGCATAAAATTTAAAATCCATTTAAAAAAGCATATGTTATATCGGCCACACTTTTTTGAAGTACCCTGTACACTTAAACATAATTTTAAACTGTACACCATAACAATTCCTAAACCTACTCTGTTTAACATTTTTTCGTCATTCTTGAAACAAATGAGAAAATGAACTTTATTCTATCGCTGACTCATCCTGACATAGTGATTATATGTCGTGTGACTTTCAATTCCTTACATATTTTTTCAGATTAGGTAAGAATGTTGTTTTTGTTAAACATCCTTGCAATAAACAAGTATAAAAACTCGTATTTTAATTTGTTCACATTCAAAACTTTGCCACTCTAATCAGTGTGTCATAGGTTATTAGTCTACCTCAACCCGATTTCAAATAATTTATAACAGTACGAAATGGCACCAATCAAATTATATTACACTAGCGCTAGTCCTCCAGTCCGGGCTACCCTCATTACAATTGACGCTTTAGGTTTGGATGTGGAAAAAATTGAAGTGGATATATCCAAAAGTGAACATAAAACCCCCGAATATTTAAAGGTAGGAATATACATATTTTAAAGTTAACCTTCTACGTAGGGATTTATGCATCGAAGCCCAGTTGTGTTTAATAATTTGTCGATTTTTAGTGTTCCGTACGGAACACTTATAAGATCACTTCGGTGTCTGTCCGTCTGTCTGTCCGTCTGTCGCACCCGATTTTCTCCGAAACTATTTGTCATAGAAAGTTGAAATTTGGTTATAATATAGGAATCGCGAAAAATAGCTGTCCACCCGCCTTATCTCGAAAAGTACTTATCAGAAAATTTTGAAAAAAATTCTGGAATATTCTCCACGGGGTGTAGATTGAACGAAAATTATCACGAGTGCATTACCTGTAATAATTTATATGGTATATAAAAAAAACAGAAATTTCAAGGTCATCAATTTTCAGTAAAGATTGGAAATAAACTTTGTTGAAAACTCATTTGGGGTGTGTTTTGTGAAGTCACTGATCATTTTATACTTCCGTTACAACATATATAGTCTGTCAAGTAAGAAGGTGTCCGCGATAAATGATTTTTGGTAGATGCGAGTCTAATAATTCAACAAAAAATCGGTAGAGGGAACCTGTGTCTAGGACGCATTTTAGTAAAAGTATCGATTCCACAATTTCGCCGAAATCACGTAAAATTCAAAATGAGTCACTTGTTTGCTCTGTCTCTCTGTTCCTATTCAAAGGGGCCTAAAATGACACATTCCGCGGCTGCTAAAGATATTAAAAAGTCGGTATCATTTGTGAAGAAGTGGATAAATTATTTTAACGAGACGAAAAATGTCGACGACTTGCCAAAACGGGACTCGGTAGGCAAAGTCACTCCGAAAGTCGAAAAACGAATCGTGTCTTTATTTTCACGGGACCCGAAATTGACCTTGCGTTAAGGAGCGGCAAAATTAAGAAAATCGGGGTTGAATGTGTCATCTCTTGAAATCAGGGACAACATTGTAAAACAGGTCTCCACATTTAAATATTTGGAAACCAATATAAATGGTAAGTGGGACTCAAGAAAGAAAATATATTCTCGAATTGAATAGACCCGAGTAATATACAAGAATATGAATAAATTTTTTTCATTTCACAAGTCTCAATCTCGAACTTCGAATGAGAATGGTGAGAGCATATGTATTCTCCGTGCTATTGTATGGATGTGAGTGCTAGACCCTTGACCCTGGCTCAGAGAAACGACTGGAATCTTTTGAAATGTACAGGGTGGTCCAAATTGGACACTTTTATAGGTAAACCCCTTTATCTAAAGGAGATAGACGAAAACTGATGTCAGTGACTCAGGCTCAATTTTTATGATAAACTCAATGGTGAAAACTGCATATTGATATATAGTACCGTTTCAGATATCCAGAGTGCTTTTCAAAAATCTGCATTTTGGAAAAATGTTTGTAATTCTGTTCCTATTGAAATTTTTTGATTTCTGTAAAAACATTCTCAAAGCACTTTTTCACGTGGATTTCAGCAGTGTAAGTTAAATTTTTTTAGAACTAATATTTTAATAGTTACTAACGCAAAAATATATTTTTTAAATGGGATATTCCTTATCCGAATATAGCTTTAAATTAACATTCTAAAAATATAGCACATTATTATATTTTGCTTAAATCTACTTCAAAATATAAAGGTTTTCAGTTTTTACGCGAGTTTTAAATGCACATTTTGTGAACTAGGCTTTGGACGGAGCGGCCATATGGTTTAATCCTGTGATTCCCAAAGTGCTTCAGGTGGACCCCCAGGGGTCCACGGGAGACTCGACGGGGGTCTACGTTGGCGTGAAAAAAAAACTGGAGGTTCACAAGTTGTAAGTGGGGGTCCACGAAAATTTATCTGGTTTCGATAGTAAAGAACAAAAATGTTGGCTTGGCTTTACCTATCAATGTAGGCAGATAATACACTACTCAAAAAAAATTAAGGGAGCAAAAAAAATTCCAAATTTTTCGGTGATTTTTGACAGGCTGTATTTCAGTGAAAAATGGTCGTATTGAGACTTTAAAAAAAGACATTTTGAAGCTTTAAGATTCTAATTTTCAGATTTTTTGGTTAAAATTTTTTAGGAGCTACGGTTCTCATGCAATCTTAACAGATAGTGCGAAAAAAATAATATTGCAAATATTTTGCTTTTTTTTGGTCCACGGGCTTGAAAAAATTTTTTTCAGTTAGGCCGGCATATGCATCAGATAGCCTGTTTATTTAGCATTAATTTGCTTGTTTTAAAACCTCCTTTAATTTTTTTGAGTAGTGTATTTTAAGAAAGTCAGCGACTGTTACTTGTAAAAACTTGCATATTCGATATTCAGAACAACGCGCGTCGAGACTGGCAAAGCGCCGCCCGCCCGCCCGCAACGCAACCTGTTCAGACGTGCAAAGGGACGAAATACGACTTGTGCTGTGCTTGCACTCTTGCATGAACTTGTTTGATTCTTCACCAATATAAATACGAATGCCAAGGACAAACGTTACTCATTTGTTTCCGGAATTTTGAAAAGAAAAGTGGGAGTGAATCGATGTCAGTGTTTGCCAGTGCCGGAAAAAGTAAGTACCTGCCTATTTGTTATTCATACTTTTATTTTATATTGTAATAATATTATATTTGTTATGTTTGCGTGTAGTAGGTACGTAATAAAAATTAAATACTGAACAGGGCCATTATTCGATACTTCTATAAAAGAACAGAAAGCCGAGAAAGATTGAACTTTTAGTACTTTTTATTATAAAATTATTTATTTACCCGACTATGATGATTCACTAAAAGAGAGATATATAATTGACCTGCATGTTTGTACATATTTCAGTGCCCTCGCAGTTGCTAATGCTAAATGACTAAAAATATTTTCATAAATTGTACGTGTCTTTATGTACCACTCGTAACGTACATCAAAGTAATAAATAAATCAATAAAATCGCGGAGTTTTGATGTCAAAATATTCTTTAAAAGTATTTTTCTCTCGAATTTACAGAAATGTATCAAAATATATAATTAATCAAAAAATATTTTATATTACATTAAAATAGGTTTAGCCGTTTTGTGAAAACCTCTATATGGGTCTTAGCAGTTTATTGCTTTTAATAATTAAAATCAGTTTTGCCGCCGGCATTTTGGTTTTTTCATTGCAATAATTAATTAATCCTATTTTATTCTGTTAAAATAGTCATATCCTGTTAAAGTCGCCTTATAGTTACTAAAACAAACATTTTTTTTCTTTACAGGTAGGTAACTGATACGAAACATGGCTGACTCTAAGAAGAAATGTCGACAGTACAGTGTTGATTATTTGAAATTTGGTTTTCTTCCATCAAAGGCAGACAAACGATTGCCCATATGCCTTTTATGCAACAAAGTTTTGAGCAACGACTCTATGAAATCATCGAAGCTCGAAGATCATCGAAGAAGGTGTCATCCTGATAAAATAGGTAAAGATTTAAAATATTTTCAAACATTGAAGGAAAAATATGAAAAGAGACCATCCACCGTGCACAGTATGTTCGCTTCAACGTCTCAAAGTAACGATGATGGCTTGCGGGTATCTTACAATATCTCATTGCTTATAGCGAAATCTGGAAAACCGCACATCATCGGAGAACAGTTAATTTTACCCGCTGTTGAAGAGGTTTTAAAAAGTGTTCTGCACAAACCTCCGTTTGACGTACTCAAAAGAATTCCTTTGAGTAACAACACTGTACAGACGTATTGATGACATGAGTTCTAATATTGAAGCTTCTTGTGTAATTATCCGCAAACAACTCATTTTTCTATTCAACTGGACGAGTCAACTTTACCTGGTAATGAAGCATTATTATTTTCATATGTTCGATTTGAAGACGGTGTCTGGCGAGAGTGCAAGCGTTAGTCAGGAGGACTGTGACATTTGGACTGAAACTGTTTTAAAAAGTGCATTGAAAGAGTACGAGCCAAAAAACGTTTTCAACTGTGATGAAACCGGTTTGTTTTTTAAATGTTGCCAAATAAAACTTTTGCTTTTAAAAGTTATAAAGGTTTTGGTGTTAAAACAAGTAAAGAAAGGGTGACGCTTATGGTTGGAGCAAACATGGATGGCTCAGAAAAACTGAAATTTCTGCTCATGTGTAAAAGCAAAAATCCCCGTTGTTTAAAAGGAGTTAAATCTCTGGAGTTAGATTACGCCAATAATAAAAAGGCATGGATGACTTCTGAGATTTTCGAAAGATGGATCAAAGAACTGGACACGAAAATGAAAAGCCAAAAGCGAAAGATTGTGATGTTTATAGACAATTGTCCTGCACATCCAGTTACTGTAAGTAAAAAAATAAGGAATATTGAATTGATCTTTTTTTCACCAAACATGACCTCCAAATTGCAACCTATGGACCAGGGTATTATAAAAAACATAAAACATCATTACCGAAACAGAATTGTTCATAAAATTGTTAATGCGATTGATAACAACCTTCCAGTCCAGAAATTGATTACCCTTAAAGAGTGTATAACCGAAGTCGCTAAAGTATGGAGTGAAAATGTTTCTCAGAAAACTATCAAAAACTGCTTTTCTAAAGCAGGTTTTACTGAAAAAATTGACGAATGGGAAGAAGAAGACGAAATGGATCTCGCTACCTTAAAAAGGCAATGGGGTATTCTACAAAAAACTGCTACAGTCGACGCAGATTTTTTACTTGAAGATTTCTTAGAAATCGACAATGATGTTGGCACGACAGATCTCCCAATTGACCAAGACATAATTGACGATATAAAAAGTATAGAAGGTCATGAAGAAAAAACTGAAACCCGGGAATGTCCTGCTAAATTTAGTGAAAATGAAATAAGACATGCATTTGACATTGTGCGAACTACTCTCAGGGGCCAGGAAAGTGTACCTGATCAAATCTTTATGCATTTGAATAAATGCGAGAATTTTGTTGAGCAACAATTATTTTTCAAAAGTAATGTTCAAAAGAAAATAACTGATTATTTTTTCTAGTACGTATGTACGTAGTATGTACATATGTATTAACAGATTTTGTATTATTATTTTTATTTCGTATGTAGTACATACATACATAAAGTCCGTACGTTATATCTTTACACGTGCGTCATAGTTTTCAGGCAATATTCCAGACGACTATTATATTTTGTCTCTTTTTACCAATATCTACGATTTATTGGTGAAAAGAGACAAATAATATAATAGTCGTCTGTTATATGGCCTGAAAACTATGACAGACGGGTAAAGATATAACGTACGGACTTTATGTATGTATTTAGCCCTGTACATGCTATGTACTATTTAAACTTCCAAATGTTTAATAAAATCTTTTCTAATAATTCAATTTTGCAATTTTTTTTGTTGCTTGTACCTTATAAAATACAAGATTACCAATATAAAATACATACATAGCAATATATACGGATTTTTTCTTTATATAGTGAAAAACTTTCTATAGTGAAATTTCGGTCAACATTTTGGTCTTTCGCTATATAGAGTGTCGACTGTACTTTAATAGATTGCACGAGTGCGCGTATTAAAAAAATATTCCCTTTATTTTTGAACATGTCATGAATACTGAGCACCTCGTAAACTTTTTTTCCAGAAAAATCCATTACATACCATGCCAACACTGGAAGATGGAGATTTTGTTATTTTTGACAGCCACGCAATCAACGCTTACCTTGTAGGAAAATATGGCAAAGATGACTCACTTTACCCGAAAGATCTGCAGAAAAGGGCTATTGTGGATCAAAGGTTGCACTTCGACAATGGAATATTATTTAATAGGTTTCTTGCCGTTCTGGTAAGTAAACCAAGGTAAATTAAAATACAGTGGAGTCCGCTTATAACGACGGCGAAGGGTCAACCATATTTCGTCGCCCTAATTGGACGACGTTATAAGCGACATCGAATTAAACAGATATTTATTGAAATATGTGTTGTGTACACACGTGTTAGGTACACACGCAAGTCTAATCAAAACAAAAAATTATAAAAATACGTTTATAGCAAAAGTTAACAAATCTAAAGTGACACATAAGTGTCCCAAAATTCACGCAAGAAGTAATTTTGATAAAAAACACAGGTTTTTAATTGAAAATTGTAGTTTTTTATTGATTTATAAAGTATACAGTATAGAGTTATGTATGGAATAACATATCGGGTAAATGGCCTCCACGGGTTTGCTGGCACATACGCACTCTTTTGTCGAAATTTTCCATGACCGTTTTGCATAAATGTGGCTGAATTTCGTTGATACAGTGCTTAATTTCCTGCTTCAAGTCGTGGGTGGTCGTGGGCTTGTTGGCATAAACCTTATACTTTAAAAAAACCCAAAAAAAGAAAAAAGTCCAACGGCGTTAAATCTTATGATCTGGGCGGTCAATTCTGATCACCAAAACGGGATATTGAACGACCAGGACATGACTCATGCAAGAATTAAATTGTTTCTCGGGCTGTATGGCATGTGGCACCGTCTTGTTGAAACCACATGCAGTCCACATCCATATCTTACAATTTAGGCACAAAAAACTGGATTATCATATCGCGATAACGATCACCATTAAGTGTTATTGCCTGGCCAACCACATTTCGAAGAAGAATCGTCCGATGACCGCCCAAATCCGCACCAAAAAGTGACACGTTGTGGATGCATTTGTTTCGAAACAGTCACGTGTGGATTGTCTGAACCCCAAATGCGAAAATTTTGTCGAGTACCGAAGACATTAAGATGGAAATGAGCCTCATCGCTGAAGATGATTTTCTTCGAAAAATCAGTATCCACTTGTTGTTGTTCCATAATCCATTCACCGAACTCTCTTCATTGTGCGTGGTCAGTAGGCTTCAGTTCTTGAGTCAATTGAACTTTGTAAGCATGAAAATGCAAATCTTTCATGAGAATACGTTGTAGAGAGCTTCTCGAAATGTTCAATTCTAGACCACGGTGCCAAATTGATGTTCCTGGAGTCTCAGCAAACTCTCTCACGAACTGCTTTAATGTTTTGTGTCGAATGACTTGTTGAAGGACGGCCAGACGGTTTAAGATCACTAATTGATCCACTCTCCCTGAATTTTTCAATTAGTGTCTTCACAGTTGATGAGGTTAAATCACTATTCCGACCATATTTTGTACGAAAATTCCGAACTGTAGCTGCCAAACTTTCATTATTTTTAAAATATTGCTCCACATTGAAAAGACGTTGTTTTTTCGTGTAGCGCTCCATTTTTAATAACCCTGAACTGTCAGCTGTCACGCTGTGTTTTTTGTTTTGTTGGCAACACTTTACCATTCGAATGGCGCCAAATTCAAATCTTGCGTGAATTTTGGGACACCCTTTATTATTCAACAAATTATTAGATTACCGAACATATATAAAAATAAGCTAGCGTGATTTACATAGAGTTCAAAATTCTACTTAATTTTGTGTGTTTGCAAATTATATTTTGTGCGTTTAGCATTAATTAATTATATGTTGCATACATTTCTTGCATTTTTCATTTAGAGTAACAACACTGAAGATTTCGTTTGCTAATTATATCTTCCTTAATTAGCAGGCAAGTACTACCTTTTTAAGATTAATAAAAGATATTCTGTAACTTTAGTCGATTTTTTATTAAATTTTAGTTTTATTTGTATAACGGAATTACTATTTCTAGTTTTAGTCTTTGAGGGAAAACATTTTTTTCGAGAGATTAAGAAATATTTATATTTCTTGGACCAGGTATTTAAAATACTACCCGTCATATATTATCCACATGCACCAGACCTTTTTAAAAATCAATTATTATATTGTTGATTATAGAATATCTTAAAAATAGATAACGAGGCCGTTATCTTATTCGTTATTTCTAAAATCTAAGTGTATGTTTAAATCAAACTGAAAAAAAATATTAATCTTTTAAAACTTTCAAGTTTTAAATCTATTCCAAGTTTATATAAGTTTATTGCAAGATTAACGTAAACGAGAGAATATTTTACACTACTTTCGTCTTAAGTTGAGAAACTAGTGGCAATATGTTTCTGGAAAACCTTTTATATTTGCTTGCGAAAGCTGTAAAAGACGGAAAATACATGTTAAACGACTGAATGTTTCCAAAGTAACTTGCATATCGCCTAAAAATATTTTCAAAATTGAAAATTTCTTAAATGACTCCAGGTAGCAATTTTCTGCCGACATTTATTTCAAACATAAATCTTTTAACTGTTTTTCTTATCTTTTTGACTATTTGTAACTTTGGGTATGAGTGCATCGTCGGCAATTTGTTGTTGAAACACTTCGGCTGCTATTCTGAGGCAATACATGTAAGAAGTTTGACACTTTGAAGTAATTTGTTATGTATATTATTTATATATACACTTCAATGATTTCTATGTGATATTGCAAATTAGTCAAAAAATATCGCTTTCTTTTTCTACTACAAAAGAGAGGCCAAAATCACACATAGTAAACAAACACCCAAGACACATGAAAGAAATAACACAAGTAAACACCCACATTTAAGCAAAATTCTGTGAGTTGGTGCAAGTCTAACACTTAAGAAGAACCTTTTTAAATAGGACTTACTATCAAAAATGAATTATCAATCAATCTTATCAGGGGTATTTTCCTAACACAAAATATGTTAGTTATTCTCAAGCAAAATCTGACATTAACACAAAGAAATCACAGCATATACGTTGTGCAATCTAAAAGTTTCCAGACTAAAGCTATAAAATCTGCTTTTAGGCTTCGTGATTCCCGTCATCTTCAAAGTACTACTCCCCTTTGCACCCGAATGTACCAGTAAAATTGTTTTTTTCCACTCGTCGAGGATTGATGCTGTCCCTGCCTCGAGTGTTGTCTGCGATTCGAATTGTGTTTTTCTCAAAGTGGCTACCATTCACATGGGGAACACCCTGAAGTCACATGGTGCCAAATCAGATGAATAAGGACGCTGGGGATGACAGTCATGGAATTCCGTTTCAGAATAGTCTGACGACGGTCTTCACTAATGATTTGTTGAACTTTGGACATATTTTCAGGCTCAAGGCTTGGTTCTTAAACTTTTATTGAATCATTTCATACATTTCAGTAGCACTTTTCCCGGGTTTGAAACAAAATTTTGCATACACGCTCAGTTTTTTTTTTATCGTATCCGATGCAAATATCTTAGAAAGACATACAGGGTGTCTCAGTATTCCGTGTACATAGAGTTACTGTTTGTACAAGATTCGGTGCTCTGAGATGAGAAATCGAAATCAGCTCACAGTTTTGTTGTAAATTGTAGGGGGCGCCACTTATTGCGCTGTGTACACTTTTAAATTGTCATAGCTTTTTATACTATTCTGTATGATATTTTTTATTAAATATTCGTATTTTCCGCCTTCCGCTGTCTAAGAAAAGCTCTCTTGGTAAATGCTGCTCCGAGAAAGAGTTTTTGAGATAATGTAATGTTTGTTTCCATTGTCAAATTCGCAAATGCGTTCCTTCTTCATATTGTCTAGTTACTTGGCAACGCTCAAAATATCACTCTGGCAATGATGGAAGATATCATATGTTCTATGACTTAACTGACTTTTAGTAATACTGACAGAAAGTAATTTTTGACAGATATCAAATAAGTTTTACGAGTATTAACGAGAATTAATCCCTTCTCAAGCTCAACAGTGTTTTAAATCCAGATTATTATGGAGTACACTTTTGGTGAGCAAACTGATATGATTTTAGTGTTTGGTTTTTGTAACGGCAACGGTCACAAAAGTGCTTGCGTATATCACGAAAAATTTCCGCATCGTCGGACTCCTAACCATCAGACTTTTGCCAATATTGAGAGGCCACTTCGAGAAATTGGACAATTTAAGCCGAACAGGAATAATGCTGGGAGGCCTTCATAAGGTAGAACACCCGGTGTTGAAGAGGAAATCCTTGAAATTCTACACGATAATCCCGGAATCAGCACTCGTTTAATTGAACGTCAAACGGGAATATCAAAAAGTACAACTAACCGGAACAAATTATTCACCCCTCTCATATACAGCCTGTTCAGGAACTCTTACCTCCAGATCATGGATCCCGTTGGCATTTTGAACAAATTACTCGAACACGTATAGCGACTGTTCCGGCTTTTCACACTATAAAATCCTGTTTACAGACGAAGCACGCTTCACTCGACGTGATATAACAAATATGCATAATAATCACGGTTACGCTAAAGAAAACCCAAATGCTGTGCAACAAAGACAGTTTCAACGCGAATTCAGGTGGCGGCCATACTGAACATTTATTGTGAAACAAATACCTTCCCAGTTGAGCAATTAAACTTTTTTCGGATTTATCAATTTGTGGGTAATCTTTTATGTCCTTAGCCAGTTGGTTTTTACATTCTTACTGTTGATGGCCCGTTAGTCTTTAAATGTATTATTGTTGTTAGCCTGTTTACCTTTAAGCATGCTCCAAATTTCAAAGACTATTCTTTTTGACCTGTCGCAAGCCTGGATGAAGTGCGAAGGAATGCATTTGCGAATTTGACAACGGAATTAAAAAATGGAAACAAACATCCCATTATCTCAGAAACTGTTGTTCGGAGCAACATTTACCAAGAGAGCTTTTTTAGACAGGGGAAGGCGGAAAATACGAATATTTAATTAAAAATATCATACAGAGTGGTATAAAAAAGTTATGACAATTTAAAAGCATATACAATGCAGTATGTGGCGCTCACTACAATGTACAACAAAACTGTGAGCTGATTTCAATTTCTCATCTCAGAAAACCCCTTAGCACCGAATCTTGTACAAATAGTACACTTATTAAGAAAGCTACTTAAGAAAAACTAAAATTAAAGTATAACTTTGACACCCTGTATCTCAAAAATAATAAATTTTTGGACTAAGATAAGTTGGGTTAAATGGTCATATTTTCATCCCAGAAATGCACAGTAACTCTATGTACACGGAATACTGGGACACCCTGTATTTAGACCTTTACAGCAAACATACATAAAGAACAAACTGATGAGCTAGCATGTTAAAACTTGTTACGCAGCGTTGTTAGAGTTGTACCTAGTGCTATCTATCGACGCAAGTCGATACTATTTCATGTTGGTACAGGAATCCCAAATTAAGGTATTTCTTACGAGTAACTGTTAAAAGTAGTTTTGCTTGAAATTTTGATAAATAATAGATTTTAGCATCGTGCTTTAATATAAATATGGTTTACCACGCCGTAATCCCATAATTAATTGTAAACGCTTCACATGAAAGATAAGACTCCGTACTTTTTCATCGATCAAAAGCATGCGTTTTTTTTTTCAATTTTTGTTGTCTATATGCATTAGAAAGTAAAAAGTCACAAAAAAAATATATACATAAAAAATTACTTTGCTTGCTCCTAGTTGTTGCAAAAATATTAAATAAATAGAACTTTTTCACGTATTTTATGAAGTGAATTTTAGCTGTGGCAACGTAGCTTGAAGAAGATTCGCGCGCGGACGCGGCTGTTTTTTCAAATTTAATTAATTATCTATAATATATGCAAAATGCCACGTCTTTCTGTTTGTCTGTCTGTCCGTTAGTGCGCTTATCACTGGAGAACCACACATACACACACACACACACACACACACAAATCATGTAGCAAAGAATATAATATATATAAAAAGCAAAGTCTCTCTTTCTGTCTGTCCGTTAATGCGTTTATCACTCGACCACTTGTCCGATTTATGTGTTTTTTTTTTTAATTCATACATTTGTTCTTTGGCTAGGTTATCTATAAGCTTCTATAATATATATAAAATGTAATGTCTCTTTGTCTATTTGTCTGTCTGTCTGACTGTCTGTCTGTCTGTCTACCTGTCCGTTAGTGCGCTTATCACTCGAGAACCACGTATCCGATTTACGTGTTTTTTTTTTAAACAAACATATATTCTCTGGCCAGGTTGTAGGATATATTTTATTAAGTTAGGTTATTAAGTTAGGTTATTCCTTAAGCAGTGACGATAACAGTGAATCAAGTCGGAAAAAAAGTTTGCCGCTAGCGCGTTCTCTTGTAATACGCTGCCTAAACCACTGAATACGGAATAATATCATGTAACAATCATATATGTAAAATGCAACGTCTCTCTGTCTGCTCGTCTGTTCATTAGTGCGCTTATTACTCGAGAACCACTTATCCGATTTACGTGTTTTTTTTTTAATTCACACATATGACCTCTGGCAAGGTTATAGGATTGCCATCCTGGGCGACTTTAATGTCCACAACATCAACTGGCTTAAATATTCAAATACTACCGACGAACAAGGTCGTGAAGCCGAATCATTTTCAATCAGTTGTGGCTTGACTCAGCTTATTGATGAACCAACACGGATCCCTGATCGAGACGGAGAGTTCGCCAGTCTTCTTGATCTATTTTTAACCACCAATCCGGAGATTTACTAGGTCAGCGTAAATCCGCCGTTAGGTTCTTCCGACCATAAACTACTTTCGACATCAAGTATTCTACCAATCAGTGACAGAGAGGCGCCCAAACCGCGCAAGATTTGGCACTACAAATCTGCTAAATGGGAAGATCTCATGGAATATTTTCGAACTTTCCCTTGGTTGGACGTTTGTTTTCGATCCGACGACCCATCTGACTGCGCCAGGGAGGTTTCCGATGTTATTTTGGCCGGTATGGAGGCTTCCATCCCTTTTTCGAAGAAATGCTCTTCCAACGGCAAGCCTTGGTTTGACCTAAAATGCAAAGAAGCTGTTGCTTCTAAACATCTTGCATACCGACAGTGGCGTGAAGATCCTAACACCATAAATCGTAACATCTTTGCTCGTGCCAGGAACAGATGCAAAGAAATTATCGACGAAACCAAGGAGGTACACAATCAACGGATTAGAAACAAACTTCTCGCTTGTCCCGGCAATTCCAGGTCCTTTTGGTCAGTCGCTAAGGCAGTTAGTCAAAATTTCACCAAATCCACCATACCACCATTCACGCGGCCAGATAATTCTAATGCAACGACACCTGTTGAGAAAGCGAACTTGTTGGCTGAACTCTTTGCTTCACATTCTACTGTCGATTTCCAAGGAAAAACACCACCTACTATTCCCATAGTGCAGTCAAGGATGCCCGATATTGTCTTCAGACAGCGTATCATAAAACGTATTTTGATGAAGCTAGACACCAAAAAGGCTTCAGGCGCTGACGGAATACCTGCCATAGTTCTCAAGAACTGTGCGAGGGAACTAACACCAGTTTTCTGTAGACTTTTCAACATATCCTACAGAAAGGGAATATTTCCTTCCTGCTGGAAATGTGCCACAATTCAGCCGATACCTAAAAAAGGCAAGAAGACCTTGCCAAATAACTACCGACCAATCGCACTACTCTCAATAATATCGAAAGTCATGGAAAAGGCTATCAATCAGCATCTTCTAAAATATCTTGAAGGATTTAACATTATTAGTGATCACCAATATGGCTTTCGTAAAAATAGATCAACAGGAGATCTTCTGACTTATGTAACACATGGTTGGAACAACGCAATTGAACACTTTGGAGAATCTCGAGCGGTTGCTCTTGACATATCCAAGGCATTTGACCGTGTTTGGCACGATGGGCTGTTGGCTAAGCTACGTGCTTATGGTATGTCTGAAAAGTTCTGTTTGTGGCTCTCATGTTTCCTCAGAGAGCGTTCTTTACGAGTAGTAGTCGACGGATTTCTTTCTAACACCTTCACTATCAACGCCGGTGTGCCCCAAGGTTCCATACTGTCTCCTACTCTCTTCCTCATTTATATTAACGATCTGCTGGAAAAGACCGAGAATCCAATCTACAGCTTTGCAGATGACAGTACACTTATCTCTTCATTCACTTTGAACGCTAGGACATCGACTACTCAGACGAATATCCGCAGACAGCAGGAAGTCATTCAACTTAACAAAGACCTGGAAGAAATTCTATCTTGGGGTGACAGTAACCAAGTGGAATTTAACGCTACAAAAACCCAGGAGGCAGTTTTTTCTAAAAAAGTTAACGGTGCAGAACCCGACATAGTTATATCGGGGCACTCCATCCCTCTAACATCGTCACTCAATCTGTTAGGCGTTAAATTGGGAGCAAATATGTCCTGGCATGAACATGTTGCAGGCATAGCAAGAAGAGCTTCTCAAAAGTTGGGAATATTGTTTTGAACCAGAAAGCTTTACACTCCACAACAACTGTTAATTCTTTACAAAGCTCAAATTCGACCAATTATGGAATACTGCTCCCATGTTTGGAGCTCCGCTCCCAAACATACGCTGCATTTGTTGGATTCTATCCAGAGAAGAGCTGTTCGTCTGATTGGACACCCGGAACTGACCGACGGCCTTGATTCGCTGGAACATCGAAGATCGGTTGGCGACTTGAGCCTATTCTACAAGTACTTTCATGGTAAGTGTTCGAAGGATGTGGCCCGTGTAATTCCTCCCACAGCGGTGCATATTAGAAGTACACGTCGCGCTAATGCTTCACAGCCGTATGAGGTTTAGCTTGTTACTCCTCGTACAACGCTTTTCAAGCAGTCTTTTATATGGAGAACATCATACCTTTGGAATGGTTTGCCCAGGACTGTGTTTCCCATCGAGTACAATCTACAGCGATTTAAGAACAACGTGAATCGCTTTTCTCCGCACACGTGTCGCTTCTGTAGCGCTTTAGGGACTTCCCTGTAGCACGTGTGCTAGACCCATAAAAAAAAAAAAATTATTAGGTTAGGTAATATAAGGAATGAGCAGTGACGATAATTTAGGATGAAGTGCATGCGAGCGGAGCAGCGGGCACGGCTAATTTTTAATAAATACTCCAAAGTATCGTTTTAATTAATTATACATAATTTTTATAGTATATCATATAAAAGTATTAAGGTTATTATCAATAACACGTGATTGTACGCGACGTGAAGAAAGCGAGAAGCTACGTCGCCACATTTAGTATACCTTGAAAACCAAATTATTTCTGCTCTCTCTGTCTTCTCGTAAGAAATACCATAATATTACACTTGCAGGCAGTAAAGTAAATAAATAATGTGCCGACTTGGTAATGTTGCTCATTTTTGAGTGTTTATATACTATATTTTGTGTATTAAATATTAATTATATATTTTGTACAGTTATTGCGTTTTTCGTTTATAACGAAAATAGCGAATATATCGTTTGCTAATTATACTATCTATCTCTTTTGAGATTAGTCAATTTTTTTTGAAATTTTAGTTTATTTAATTTTTAGGTTCCTTTATTTGGTGGGGCTAAAACCGTCGACCCAAAACTAGCCGACTCCGTCAAAGAGGCCTATGGATTCTTAGAAGCGCTGATTGGCGATAATAAGTACGTCGCTGGAAACGATGTTACCATTGCTGATTTTAGCGTGTTAGCTACGCTAACTACTCTTGCTTGTTGTGTTCCTATGGACAAAAATTCTTACCCAAAAGTAAGCGCTTGGTTGTCAAGAATAGAGGCACTCCCTGCTCCTAAGGTTAACAAGGAGGGAATAGCTAAATTTCAGGCATTTGTCAAGCCTCTTTTCGGTTAAAAAGAATTATGTTTTAAATTTATAACGCTCGAGTAGTGTTAATCTAACCAATGTATTCCTTTGTTCTTAAATAAAGGAAATGTAAGTAGTTAACGAGTTTTATTTTGAGTAGTATACGGTAGACCGTAAAATAGCTCCCATGTCTAGCTACTTCAGAATTACTTTGAGATTTCGCCTTAAAAATGGTCCAGATTGTCTGGACGATAAAGAGACGCAGTTCCACTTCCTTTGTGCCTGCGAAGTACTCAGGTACAGTCTGTAGAGTAAGAACGTGTCCGCGATAATTCATTTCAGGTAGATGCGATTCTAGCCATTCAACAAAAAATCGGTAAGGGGAACCTTTGTCAACGACGTATTTTAGTCAAAGTATCAGTCGATTCTGAACTTTCGTCCAAATCACGTAAAATCCAAAATGAGACGTACTTGCGCCCCAGTTCGAGGCTGTCTTTCTTTGCTCCCATTCAAAGGGGCCTAAAATGACACATACCACGGTCGCTAAATATATTAAAAAGTCGGTGTCGTGTGTGAAGAAGTGGGTAAATCATTTTAACGAGACGAAAAATGTCGACGATTTGCCAAAGCATGGCTCGGTAAGCAGTCACTCCGAAAGTCGAAAACGAATCGTGTCTTTGTTGACGCTACGTCAAGGAGCGGCAAAACGGGTTTGAATGGGACCATTCAACGAAATTTTCAGGCTCATGTTGTCAAATTCCGAAGCACGTTGAAGAAACCTTTGCTGGGCGAAAATCACGTCGTAAAGTGGCTTGCTTGGGCCCACGATAAGATACTAGAGTGGCCCTCAGAATCGCCAGACGGCAGCCCTATTGAAAAAGTTTGATCCCTAGGAAAGAGAAAAATTCAGAGAAAAGACTCTGAACACTTTGACTCGTCTCGCGAGATTCGAAAAATTTGGAGATTTCGACGAATACATTGATGGCAAAAAATGTTCTCGAAACACATTTTTTTCAAGAATACGATTGGTCACGTTCTTACTTGACAGACTAACATGTAGGCTGAAAAGTTTTTGGTCTAGCTACTTAAAATACATTTTTTTTTTTGCAAAATTCGACTTTATTCATTAACATAGTCTCCTTTAAGAACGATACAATTAGTCCAACGCCTTTCTAACATTTATATACCTTTTTTGTAGAAAGATTGGTTTTGCCTTCAAAATAGGCCTCAGTTTCGACGATAACTTCTTCATTGGAGACAAATTTCTTTCCTGCGTGCATTTTTTTGAGGTCTGCGAATAGATAATAGTCGCTGGGGGCCAAATCTGGAGAATATGGTGGATGAGGAAGCAATTCATGCAATTTTCCCTTCGTAACCATTGATGGTTTTTCCCCTCTCAGCATAGTCGATGAAAATTATTCCATGCACAACCGAAAATACAGAGGGCAAAACCTTTCCAGCCGACTGTTGTGTCTTTGAGTGGCTTTCTCCGGCTGCTGTCGACTCAGCTGATTTGATTCCGGTATGTAGTGATGGATTTACGTTTCATCCAATGTCACATATTGCATGAAAAATCCTTTTTATTGGGCTTGAACAGGTCCAAACAGCGCTCAGAATTATCAACACGTTGTTTTTGGTCTACTGTGAGCATACACGGTACGGTATCCTTTTCGAACAGAGCTTTCTCATGTCCAAATGTTCATGCAACATATGATCAACACGTTCTTTTGATATCTTTAGGGTGTCAGCTATTTCACGCAGTTTCGCTTTACTGTCATCTAAAACAATTTTGTGAATTTTTTTGATGTTTTCCTGTAACTACCTCATTTGTTCGTCCAGAGCGTTCAGCATCATTTGAATCTATACGGGATTTTCCAGAGGAAGTTCCCGGAACAGTTTTCAATTGTTTTGAAAATATCAAAACGTCACTAAAACCACTGTAACTTGTAAACTAATAGTCAAAATGTCATGAAATTTTGACACGTATCATTTGAAGGTTGGTACTTCTTAAAAATCATATGGATTTTTTTAAAAGGGCTACATCTATGTGCCAGACCAAAAATTTCTCAGCCTACGTATTATATGAGGTCGATCGGTCTAATTTCAGAACCAGGAACTCAACACCCTACTATGAGTAACATCCTGGACTTCCGTGGTGGTTGGGGTAGTTAGGAGGACTTATTCAGAGGTGTTCAAAGAAAACCTCGCTGGTCTATGATCTAGGTGCTGAGATGCCTTACAATAATTGCTACTACTACTATCAATAAGAATGATATGGATTAATGGAAGTAGAATAATCAATTTTAGAGAAATAAAACCGGACAAGTGCAAGTCGGTTTTTGTTACGGTGGTGTAAAATGATCAGTGATTTCACAAAATACAACTTAAATGAGTTTTCAACAAAGTTTATCTCCGATCTTTGTTTTTATATACTAGATAAAATATCAAAGGTAATTAGGCATGCAAATATCGTATAGTAAAACATCGATGTATCGACGTATCGAAATATCGATGTTTTTTTCAAATGTTTTTTTATTGTGAGCATAAAAGGGTAGTATACACTAGAACAGGGGTGCTCAAACGGTCGATCGCGATCGACAAGTCGATCGCGAGTGCTTTTTGAGTTGATCTCGAGAAAAAAATGCCGATATAGAACTATTCACAGATTTTTGTTTTAGGTAACTAAAACAAAATGTAATGAATAAACTACTAAAATTTATTCGATCCACAATTAGGCCAGAATAACTCCCTCATCACTTTCTTGTATCGTAATAACCCCCTGCTAGCGGCAAAAAAGGCGGCTTTATCAAAGGAACGCGCGGTACTTGTCAAAGAAAAGCCGCGTTTTTGATTCCCGCCGATTTTTCTAGAAACTTCGGGCGGCGTGTTTGACGGGAACATTCGATATTTCTTACGCGCCGATATAAATGTTGCGCCTGCAGGAATAGGAGTCAGTCTGAGTTGTAACTTGAACGCGATACATCGATACAAAGTTTATTAATAAATAGTCCAAAATGAGTGCGGCGAAGAAAAGTAAAACTTATCATTTTAATAAGGATTGGGAGGAAGCATTTTTCTTTTGTATGGTAAAGGATAAGTACATTTGTCTCATTTGCCGTGCGTCAGTTGCAATACCTAAGCGTGGGATCTTAGAGAGGCGTCGTAAAACGGTTCATAAAAACTATGAAAAGAATTTTCCGTCACAGAGTGAATTAAGAAAACGAAAATTACGTGATTTGATAACTTGTTTGAAAAAAGAACAAACCATGTTCACAAGACCAGCCAAACAATCAAAAGCTGCAACGATAGCGTCATTTAAAATATCTCATATATTGGCCAAACACAAGAAACCATTTGATAATGGATTGGTTGTGAAGGAAGCATTTATTGAAGCGGGCGAGACTTTATTTGGAGATTTTAAAAATAAAACAGAGATTATGTCTGCTATTAGAGAACTTCAGTTATCTCGTCCGACTGTCACAAGGCGTGTTGAAGTCATGAGTCAGGACATGGCAGATAAACTAAAACATGATATCATGGAATGTACATACTGTTCTTTACAGTTCGACGAATCCACCGATATGACAGATACTGCCCAGCTGTGTATTTTTATTCGAATGGTATTCAATGACATGTCGGCTAAGGAAGAGTTTTTGACAATGATTCCTCTGAAAGGAAAGACCCGTGGCGAAGATATATATGACGTTTTCTTCAATTTTGTAACAAACTACAACCTACTAATATATAAACTAGTGTGCATTATAACCGATGGAGCACCAGCAATGACTGGAAACGAAAAACGGTTTTGTGGCATTGTGTCCAGCTAATGATGATTTCCCTTCATTTTTCTCCTTCCATTGCATGATATATCAACAAGTTTTGTGTTCAAAAGTTCTAAACATGGAGGAGATTATGGGCATTGTAATAAAAATTGTGAATTCTATCCGTGCACGTAGCTTGCAACGACGGTTCTTTAAATTGCAGTTGGAAGATAGTGAGTCAGCTGAACACACTGATTTAGTTCTTCACACGGACGTCAGGTGGTTGAGTTGCGGAAAATTCCTAGAAAGGTTTCAAGAATTATTGCCCGAAATAACAGCTTTTCTGGACGAAAGAGGTGATGACACTTAGATGCTGAAAAACGGAAAATGGCTGACTGATTTGGCATTTTTGACAGACATCACAATGCATTTAAACACCATTAATTTGGAGCTTCAAGGTAAAGGAAAAACTATTATTGAGATGATTAGCGCAATAAACTCATTCAAAAGTAAATTGCAACTTATGATAGATCAACTGAAAAAAAAGGATCTGAAAAATTTTCCGTCTTTGAAAGCAAGGATTCCTCAGTTGAATTATAATACTTATGAGGCAGAATTATCAAATATTTTGGGCCAATTCGAAATACGTTTTTATGATTTCAGTAAATTGGCAAATATCGCATCGTTTATGAGTTATCCTTTTTCGTGTAAAAACATTGAGGAATTAGCTACTGAAATAGCAAGTCTGTTTAACATGGACTCATTTTCTTTTGAAAATGAGTTAGTGCAGATTATATCAGATATACATCTCAAAGCCACAGCATCTAATAAAAAATTCTGGTGTTTTATATCTGAAGATAAATATCCGAATCTAAGGCAAATCGCCCTTCAACTGACGGCAATGTTTGGGTCAACCCGAGTCTGCATTTTCTGAAATGAAGATAATTAAGTCAAAATATCGCAATCGACTAACTGACGAACATATGTCATCATGCTTGCGATTAGCACTCGGTAATTACGTACCATCTTATGAAAAGTATCCTGAGGACATGCAGTGCCACGTTTCAACATCCAAAGTCACTCTTTAGTTAAGTTTAGACACTAGAACTCGTTTGTTTTGTAAGAACCAATAAACTCGCAATTTTGAATAATTATGAGTTTTTTCATTGACATTTTAGAGCAGACCTACACTTACCTTGACTAAAAAAATGCATATTGTGCGAAAAACTAATATCTATGCCACGATACACCCTACCTAGACGGCAATCCTGCATCACACTTACTTGCAGCCTCTCAGAGTCGATCGATCGTAGTCTAACAATATTGAGGTAGATCGCCAGCAGTTCAAGTTTGAGCACCCCTGCACTAGAATATCTGTTTACACTGAGGAGTTGTTTTTTTTTTACAATGAAATTCATTTACAATTATAGAGTACTTAGTTTTATTAATGATAGTCAGAAAAAACTTACAAATACAAAATTGTAATTTATTTATTTAAAACCGAATTCAGAAACAATTATTTGGAAAGATATTTTTCTATCAATCGATTTCTCTGTTGATTTATGGCTTTGAAGAACAATCTTCGCTCGGGACTGAAGTCGTCACAATAAGTAAGTATTTAGCAACGTACTTATACAGTCCCTGGAACATACTTTTCATGTCACATTTCAATGGGATTTTGGGTTATGGGAACAACAGTAAACCCAAAGTACATTTGTACCTCAGTCTCTGTTGTTGAAAAAGATACATGTTTCGCCTTCATGTTACTGTGGACCAAATGCTGATGGTATTCCCAAATACCAAAGACCTTTTCTTCTTTTTCCCACTCGTCGAAAGATTCTGATCTATTGGCGTTATTGGCTAGTTTCGCAAATCCATTTAGATGAATGACCACTTTACTCTTAGCAAAGGGATCTTTAAAATGCAGTAGCTTAAATGGCGGGTCAAGAGTAGTTGCCAACGCCAAAATTGAATTGTGTTCCAGTTTCTCGAACCGTTTACTCATTTGGTTTTGCAATTAATTTTTTTAATTCGATCACGATGGGATCTATTGGTGAACTATTCCTCAAGGCTTCTTTAAGCAACTTACTAACGGTATCACTTTATAGACAGTCATGTAAGATTCCGCGAAATCTCTTTGGTCTCTATATCGTGTGATTTTAATAGCTCGAATACTTCCTTGATATTATTCAGCTCAGAGCCAGTAATCATAGAGGGAGCTCCCTGGACGGGTGAGCAATATATCGCTTACAATAGAAGCTAATTGGATAAACCCCTCTAACATATAATAACAGAAATTCCATCGCGTTTTGACATCAAGAATCCTTTTCTTTGCGTTTCCTTCAGAAGATCCGGCATCTGTTTGTTTCTTGCGCAATTCATCAGTGGCGTTAACGTTGATGTATTTAACAATTTCGTGCACTTTGCTGACCAAAGCTTCCGTAGACTTATCTATCTCCTGAGTGACTGTTAAACTGATCGTGTGTGCGAAACAAGGAATTATCTTTTTGTAGCCCAACAAGCTGCGATGCAGTTTCATCATTGTACTGTCGCACACAAGCAGAAACCCTCTCTATGGAAACTTTTCACTTGTTGAGGTGCTGGGACAACTTTCGTTCTAAATAATCAGCTGTATAGCTCTTGTGTAGCTCGATTACTCCCAGTGTTCCATTCAGGAATATAATTTATTCGAAAAATGGATTGTTACTACAAGAAATGATTTTTTTTGTTCCCGACACATCAATATAAAAGCAACAAAACAACAGTATGAAATAATAAACTACTTACCTTTTCTAAATTTACGATAAATCAGTCTGTTTTTCACAAAAAGTTACCATATTTCAGAGAGAAAGAATTTTACAGCAAACACAAGTATGGAGTAGACAAGCAAGACAACGAACAGTTTGAACTAAGTTTTGTATTGTAATTTGTATGTATTTTTTTGGTCAACTTTATTATCAAAACTAGGATAGGCAAAGGGTTCTATAGCATACAGCCAACTTCTACCAAGTTTTTTGTAATTTATATTGC
>CM032452.1:24313847-24323784 GCA_019049505.1 Pachyrhynchus sulphureomaculatus | reverse complement strand
AACGGTACTTATTTATTATACTTCAGGGTGCGTCCTAGTGATTTTATTGGTTTAACAGAAAAAAAAAGAGTATTTACACTAATTAAATATATCAATATTAGCCGTGATTTCCCATAAATTCCACGTCTGGTCGTTAAATCGGACGGTGAAAACCAGGTGGTATTTTGTATTTACTTATTTTTAGTGTTCCGTCCGGAACACTAAACACTTCGGTGTCTGTCTGTCTGTCCGTCTGTCACAACCCGGTTTTCTAAGAAACTATTTGACGTAAAAAGTTGAAATTTGGTACTAATATAGAAATTGATGGTCTCATCAGAGCCGTTTAGTTTTGAAAGTTAAATTTTCTTAAGGGGTTAATTTTGGAGGATGAAATCGGAAATGAAAAAAAATTTTTTTAATAGGTCATCGAGTGAGGTTCAAAAATATATATAATGTCTTACATGCGCATACTTTTCTTTGTATTATCTTGAAAAAACCGCGAAAAATCGCTGCCCCCCTCTATCTTGAAAAGTACTGATCCAAAAAATTTTGAAAAAAATTCTGGAATATTCTCCACCGGGAGGGAAAATTATCACTTTAATAATTTATCTGGTATATAAAAAAAATTTCAAGGTCATCAGTTTTCTGTAAAGATCAAAAACAAACTTTGTTGAAACTCATTCGGGGTGTGTTTTGTCACTGATCATTTTATACCTCCGTAGCAAAAATTTTTATTTCAGAAGATATCAACGTACGGAACACTAATTGCGCAAGTTCAACTTGCACTTGACCGGTTATTTTAATTTGAACAGTTTTTATTTTGTTCTAGGATCCGAGGATACTCCATGTGTTGGAGTAGTAACACGTATGCTATTTTTTGACAAAATGCAGAAACAAAACTTGCCTAATTTTAGAGAAAAATTGATATATCTTGAGAGTTATATTTTATCGCAAGATGAATATTGTGATGAGGAAAGGAAGGAAGTCAAGTATAAGTTCTCCTATTGGCAGTCACCATTCAAGAAAAAGTGGACATAAACGCATAAAAAATCTTTTTCTTAAAAAGAATGACGAATGCTTACAAGGAACATTTGAAAAACGCCATTCTTCTAGTCAACCAACAAAGTTATTTGAAGAATTAAGTGAGCAGAGGAAACGTACAAAAACAGAGGAAGTACGCAGTGCTGTAGATAAAGAAGTAATAATGCGTGTTACTCAAACATCCCTTCAAAGTTCTGAAGAGAGAACTGCATCCAGTATTCTAAAAGACATAACTAACTCTCCCCAGACCGCTCAAGCAGCTCAGAAAGCATACAAAATTTCAAAGCAACATGAAAAACAGTCACAACTAAATCCAGTAGCCGCCCTTTCAATGTTTGTAAAAGCTGACCTCTCAAGTGGACAGTATGAAATAATAAGGAATAGTAACAAGAAGTATTATTCGAATCACACCGTGTTACAGCAAGCAAAAAGGACTTGATGTCCGGCGAAAGGGGCTTATCGGGTAACTGAAACATGTGCTGAAATTAACTTACAACATTTATTGGATCGAACGGCTGAACGTTTGGCCACATGTTTAGAGGATGTACAGGGTGAGTCAACGATAGAGTAAAGTTCTTTATCTCATTTGTTTCGAGAACGACGAAAAAATGTTAAGGTGCATAGTTTAAAATTATTTTTGAGTATACAGGGTATTTCAAAAAATTGTGGCAGATATAACATATGTTTTTTAAATGGAACATCCTATTTTCTAATTTATTTTTAAATTCTGCGTAAAATTGTATAACTTTTTTATTACAAATGTTATATACCTAAACCTAGTAGTTTTTCTAATATTTCAATTTAAAAAAAAAATACTAGTTTTCAGTTTTGTAAAAAATTGCCAGTAGCGCCATTGTTTCTGAAGATAGAATACTCATAATTGTTACGAGCGTTCTATAGAGATGAAAAAAAAGATATATGTAAAGAAATTTGAGTTAGATGCTAGAGGGTGTTCAAAATAAATTTATACATTTCGACTAATTTTAAATTGAAAAATCTACAAATTTTTTAAATGGCACACCCTGTCTATTATTATTTTTTCTGATAGATTTTACAAAACCCTCCAACTTTTATTAAGTATGTCATATACCCATTTCTAATAGTTTTCGATTTATTTTGAATTTTTCAATGTTTACCCTTGTTTTTAATATACTTACGCTATAACATCATAGTTGCCAAAATAAAACAAAAATGTAGGCATTGTCAAATTTTGACATGTCTATTAAGCAAGTAAAAATAGTTTAATTTGTTTGTAGTAAGTGACCTATAAAGTAATAGTTATGGATTTTCCTAAATGAATTCATTGATATGGTTTATATACTGAGCGAGGCGGGAAAAATTGTCTTTCGGCAGTAAGGCTTTACGGAGCGAAGTACCCTAATAGACGTATACAGTAATGGAACGGTTTAATGGTAGTGGTAGCATTGAGTATACGAAACGGAAAGTAGTAAACCAGAATGCTACCAATAAAGAAAAAGAAAAGGAGATTTTACTTCATGTTAAAGATAATCCCCATGTCAGCAGCCGTCAACTAGCTGACTTATCTGACACATCGCAATCTACGGCTAAACGCACCACGGGAAAATACAAGTATCATCCCTTTTATATGGAACTACACCAAGAATTTCAAGACCGTGATTTTGAACGACGAGTAAACGTTTGTATCACCTTGAATGGAGTAATAGAGGCCGATTCAAATTTTTTATCGAAAATAATGTTTTTCGCAGTAATGGAGCAGTTAACAGCCATAACATGCATTATGATTCAAAAGTTAATCCACTTTGGATCCGGGAAGTTCAAAACCAAAACCATTGGTCGCTTAATGTTTGGTATGGAATATTAAATTTTCGAATTATTGGTCCATATTTTTGCCCCTAACCGCATAATGGGCCTAGATATCTAAATATTTTGCAAAACGAATTACCCCAGCTTCTTAAAGAAGTTCATAACTTTGAAAGGAAACATATGTAGATTCAACAAGACGGACCTCCTGCTCATTACCACTGGGAAGTTCGGAAATTTTTTTGAACGATCGTTACCCACAAAAATGAATCGGTAGGTATGGATTCATTCTGTGGCCCCCTCGATCATGTGAGTTAACACCTTTAGACTTCTTTTTGTGGGGCTACATTGAAGATCGTGTGAATCCCCCTACAACACCAGTAGATATGGAAAATAGGATACGGGATGCGTGCAGGACAATAACGCCCTTTATGCTAAGGAAAGTGAAGGAAAATATATTAAAATGACTAAACATGTGTATTCAAGTAGACGGGCATATTTTTGAACATTTATTACGTCATAATAATTAATCATTAGATAAGTTAAACTCTATTAAAATTATTATTGACTATTTGTTTATGTAAGTGTACTAAAAACAAGGGTAAAAATTGAAAAATTCAAAATAAATCGAAAAACTATTAGAAACAGGTATATACTTATATACATACTTAATAAAAGTAGGGGAGTTTTGTAAAATCTATCAGAAAAAATAATGACATACAAGATGTGCCGATTAAAAAATTTGAGATTTTTTAATTTAAAATAGTCGAAATGTATAAATTTATTTTGAACACCATGTAGCATCTAACTCAAATTTCTTTACATATATATATCTTTTTTCATCTCTATAGAACGCTCATACCAATTATGAGTATTCCATCTTCAGAAACAATGGCGCTACTGGCAATTTTTACAAAAAACTGAAAACTAGTATTTTTAAAAAAAATTGAAATATTAAAAAAACTACAAGGTTTAGGTATATAACGTTAATAATAAAAAAGTTATAAAATTTTAGGCGGAATTTAAAAATAAATTAGAAAATAGGAAGTTCCATTTAAAAAAACATGTTGTATCGGCCACACTTTTTGAAGTACCCTGTATACTCAAAAATAATTTTATACTGTGCACCTTAACATTCCCCAAAACTATTGTATTTGACATTTTTTCGCCATTCTCGAAACAAATGAGATAATGAAATTTACTCTATCGTTAACTCACCCTGTAGTAAGAGAATTAAATCTAGAAGAGCATTAATCATTGACACTCATTTCGAAATGGGGATGTGAAGAATCACAATAAGCATAATTTAAGCAAAAAATGCAAGAAGGAGATGCAATGGACAGCAACATTTTTCAAAGTTGCTTTGTTCTACTACAGTTGATTTGTAAGAGAAACAAGAAATTTATTTGACCGAATCCAACTCCCTCTTCGCCACGATACTATCTGCCAATAAGGATTAGATTTGTTAAAGGAGCAGTAAATATTACAAATTTTGAAATTACTTACATAGATAATGCAATAAACGCTTTGGTAAACAGCGAATTCGTAGATTCATGCGAAAGTGGCAGCTAAGATCGGACAGTGACAAAGAAATTGCAAGCAAAAAAGGCAAAATTGAGAGAGCAAACGGGCTTAATCATAGATGTACAAAAAGCTGGATTTGGTAACACCAGTAATAGCAATACAAGTAGGAGATTTTTTGTCATTCCAAGGGTGGCCGCTAAAATTACCGGTATCGACTTCAACCTCATAAATCTTGAAGCTTGGAAGTGATTTTGGAAGTAATATCGAGTGGTCATAAAGTCAACTTGAAAAAATTTGCAAACTATGAATATGAGACCGCGAAAATTTATGTGGAGTTGCAAAAAATATTAATTCACTATGCAACAGTAATGGAAAAGGCGTTTTTGCCCATTAGATTACTGTCCTACGAAGCAGCAAAGGCGCGAAACATGCACTTTTGCCTGTACCGGTAAAATTTTGCTAGAAAATTCTTAAGCGAAGAATACAATTTACATGTCCTCAACAGATTATTGCTCAGCTCCAATCCCTTAATATCTAGTATAAGATCCATGTTGTATTGTAAAAAAGCAATACAAATGCTTGTTTTTGCTGGTGAAAGTTCTACAGAAGAAGACAATTCCGCGGAAGAACCTGCAGAGGAAGCCAAGCAATGCAGCTCGGGCGCGGACGATGAGACTTGAGATCCTTTATCGTGAATATTATTTTTGTAATTTTTGTTTACGTCAACATGTTTTCTTATATATTATAATGTATTTTTTTTCAAAATATGCACTCCAAAATGCTTTCACTGCTATATTTAGAAATAAAACCCGATTTAAAATATCCAAAAATAAAAAAATAATTTTGGCAGCATAAAACGCTGAAATACCCCTATGTGCGCATTATCGAGGCCGTATTAAAAGAATTGTTATTGGCCCAAATAAAATTCTTTTTTATTTTTATTATTATTTTTATTAATAACTATATTAGTATTATTCAAAGGAGATGCGGGCCTGGTTTGGAACAATATTCATGTTAACCTAACATAAGAAACTGCTGAACTGAGGAAAGTACAGCAGTTATATTGTGCTCAAAAATGAAGACTGCAACGAATAAGAGTTTGCTAAATGGCGAATTAGCATAGAACATCCAAAGAAAAAGATAATACACAATTGAAATACGCAATTACCTACAAAACTTTTATCAGCATCAGCCAATAAAATTGCAATTTAATTTTTATTAGTTCCGTTTTTGTTTTTCACTGAAACTGAGTTTAACGTTTTAATAAAGCTAATGGTTGTTTGGAAGTAATGTAATAAAAGTAGGAAAATGGAAAATGTAACAGCTTTTTGCTGGCAGCACTTGGTGAAATACGTTAGGAAAATGGTTTATAATTTTGGACCCAAATACGTGTATATGTAAAAGGTGTCAAATATTTTTATCAATTTTTATAGCAGAAAAAAAAATTAAACGAAAAATCCATTATAACATAGCAAACTACAGCTTTTGGAAAATTACTCTCTAAAATAATAATGTCATCTAAATGTGAACTGAAAACGTTCCCGGCACTCTTCTAAGCTAGCGATAAAATTGTTAATCATAGCTCAGTAAAATTATTACATTTCTATATCATCTGGGGCCTTCAAAAATATGAGTTGTAAAATAAATACTAATATTGAAATTTTCACATGACTTTCGAACTCTTTATTTGACTCAAAAAACACTGAAAATCATAATTGAAAACCACCTCCCCGCACTCCGCTCCTCCCAAAAAACTTATGCCCGTTATAATTTTGATTAAAAATAATTCTACATCAAATTAGTTTTTATTCTGACAAAATACAAAGACAAAGTCAAGTAATGCTGTTGTTGTAAACCAAGTGTTTTATTAATAATTTTTTTTTTTTGTTTGTTTATTGGCTTGGTCTTCGGACTATACCATTACCATTAGCCAGTCTTAATCTTTGACTGGTAGCCGACTATCTAACTCGCAGTCATGCGACTATCCAGTTCTATTATACATATGCAAATCTATTATGAACGAACACACCACCCAAGCAGACCAGCGAAATCGAACCACCGACCAATGGATTCAAGGTAGGTTTCATTACCTACCGCGCCAATGGTCCCACCCTTATTAATAATTATCATATTAACACGTAGGCTCGAAATTTGTTGGTCTAGCTACTTAACTACTTTTTTTTCAAAATTCGACTTTATTCATCAACATAGTCTCCTTAAAGAGCAATACAATCAGTGCCACGCTCTATAGCATTTATATACCTTTCTTGTAGAAGGATTTGTCTTTGCCTTCAAAATAGGCCTCAGTTTCGGCTATAACTTCTTCATGGGAGCCAAATCTCGTTCCCGCGAGCATTTTTTTGAGGTTTACGAATAGATAATAATCGCTGAAGACCAAATCTGCAGAATACGGTGGATGAGAAAACAATTCGAACTTCAATTCATGTAATTTTGACATCGTAACCATTGACTTGTGAAACGGTGCATTGGCTTGATAAAAGACAATGTTAATTTGGGGCAGCTTTTTTGCGATTTCTGCCTTCAAACGCACCAATAACGTTCTATAATATTCGCTGTTGATGGTTTTTCGCTTCTCAGCGTAGTCGATGAAAATTATTCCATTCGCATCCCAAAATGCAGACGCCAAAACCTTCCCAGCCGGCTGTTGCACCTTTGATCGCTTCGGGCGGCTTTCGCCGGCTGCTGTCCACTCAGCTGACTGCCGATTTGATTCCGACGTGTAGTGGTGGATCCATATTTCATCCATTGTCATATATCGTATGAAAAAACCCTTTTTATTAGGCTTAAGCAGGTCCAAACAGCGCTCAAAACCATCAACACGTTGTTGTTTTTGGTCCACTATGAGCAAACGCGGTAGCCATTTCGAACAGAGCTATCTCATGCCATGAAAAATATGACTAATACGTTCGTGTCAGCTATCACGCAATTTCACTTTACCACTTTTCCAAAACAATTTTATGGATTTTTTTTGATGTTTTCCGGTGTAACTACCTCATTTGGGCGTCCAGAGCGTTCAGCATCATTTGTGTCTGTACGACCACGTTTAAATTCAGCATTCCAGTAAATGATGAATGTTTTTCCAAGGGCAGAGCCCCCGTAATACCTATCAAGCTATTGCTTTGCTTGAACGATATTTTTTCCCATCAAAAAACAGTGTTTAATCAACACACGAAATTCGATTTTTTCCATTGTTTTGAAAATATCAAAAGTAGCGTCATCAAAACCACCGTAACTTGTAAACTAATCGTCGAAATATCATCAAATTTTGACACGTATCGTTTGAAGATTGGCACTTCCTAAAAATCATATGAATTTTCTGAACAGAGAGACATCTGTCAGACCAAAAACTTTTCAGCCTACGTGTTATTTATTACTATTAGCCTAAACTTACTCCCATGTGATAATATGCAGTTATACTCTAATCACCATTAATCGCCATATATAGATGTGCCGCCTCATTCTGAAGATTTCGTGGACGGAACATATTACCAAAGCCAAATAGGCAATGACAAAGAAATAGCACTCACAATTAAAGGACGAAAGCTTGAATCTCTGGGTCACATGATGAGACATAATAAATACCCTCTCTTGTAGCTAGTAATAAGATGAAAGATAGATAGAAAACGAGGTCCAGGGAGAAGAAGACATAACTAAAAACAATGGTTCGGATCTACGTCTTTTCAACTATAAGCGCCGTCACCAGGAATAGCAAATCTCTGAAATGGATAGGGAACTTGAAGAGAAGAACCGTCAGTCTCTAAGAGAAGACGTATGATAAATAAATAAACTTATTAATCAGTTTAAAAAATGCTTCAATACAATAGAAAATTACTTTTTAAAGACATTGTTATCTCCTGAAATAAGCCTTTCATATATAATAAAAAGTCTAAAAGAGTTTTAAATCTTAAATTCGTTGATTAAATAGATATATCATTGGCAACGACTATAACACTATTGATTTTTTTGAGTTTACTGGTTTAATCAAATCCTAGTATTCTCTACATACTATTTTTATTTATATTATAAATAAGGAAAAAATGATACGATTTTCATATTTATCCGCTACAAAAATTCTAAACAGCGTATATAACACGATATTTCCAAAGCTATTCTCTCAAGCCGATTGATGAAATGACCATGAATAATTGATAAAAAGGGACTTCAATTTAGAAGTAATTAATTTTCTTTCCTGATCGGAGATTAGAAAAATGTATGTGGCACTGTGTAACCTTCTTTATGTATGTACAGGAACATTTTCAGGTGTCTCACCTAATTCACTATTTTCCTATTCTACATACCAAGAAAATTCTCCCTGTCCTACACTTAGTGTGTTATGAGGAAGCCAAATACGATAACAAAAAGTTTGCCCCTTGTCAAATTTGATAGATTACAAAGCCAACTACCATCCCATTAAATAGCATTTTTCAGTCAGTTTACAGAAATATATAACACTTGATATTTATTTTCGATAGTTACCATATTTACAATTTTCTTAGTATCAAAAAAACCTTTTACTAAAGAACTTTTGTCACTTGTCGAGTCTGACAGATCTGCTTACAAAATTAACTTTTATTTTAAGTCGTTATGATTATACAGGGCATTCAAATTATTGAACGGAATTTTAACTATTACGAGGCTTACTCGATTTACTATCTTCCTCTTTGGCACAACAAAAAATTCTTTTACTAGTAAACTTAGTTCTTTGTGAAGAACAATTATGACAGAAAAAAATTGTCACTTTTCAAATCACATGTGGAGGATGCCATTTTAAAAAGTCTAGTTGAATCTCAAATTTGAAAGGGTGACACATTTTTTGTCATCATATTTGGCTTCCTCAGAAAAAAACAATGTTTCGAAGTAAATGAAATTTTTTGATATGCTCAATAGGAAAATAGTAAATCGGGTGAGCCTCTAATTTAAAATTCGGCTCGATAACTTAGATGCCTTGTATATTGATAACGACTGAAAATAAATATCAAGCGTTATATATTTTTCTAAAATGGACTGAAAATAGCTATTTAATGGTATGCTCATATATAGAGTGCTATTTAAAAAAGTTCTAGTTGGCTGTCAAATTTGATACGTGACAAATGTTATCATATTTGGCTTCCTCACAAGCAACTAAGTGGTAAAAGAATTTTTTGATGCCCCAAATAGGAAAATAGTAAATCGGGTGAATCACTTAAAAGTTAAAATTCAGTTATAACTTGAATGCCCTGCATATCGGTAACTACCGAAAATAAATATCTGGTGTGTATATTTTCGTAAACGAACTGAAAAATGATATTTAATGGTGTATCCACACGTAAAGAATGTCATTTAAAAAAATTTTAGTTGGCTTTATAATTTGCCAAATCCGAACAAGTGGCAAATTTTATGTTATCATACTTGACTTCCTTACAAGCAAGCAACAACTAAGTTCGTTGGTAAAATATTTTTTTTTGATGCCCCGATAAGAGAATAGTAAGACGGGTGAATTACTTAAAAGTTAGAATTTAGGCCAATAACTTGAATGCTCTGTATATCGGTAATGCCTGAAAATAAAAATCGAGGATTATATATTTTCGTAAATGGACTAACAAAAGCTTGC
>CM032452.1:24066347-24306347 GCA_019049505.1 Pachyrhynchus sulphureomaculatus | reverse complement strand
TTAAAGATTTGATTACAGAACCGTCGTTGGCATTAGAAATATAGTATTGAAATTTTTATTTTCAGATGACGAAATCCACCGACATCCGGATCATCATTTATTCTGGGACACGCGTTTATAAAATATTTGTTCAGATGATTTATAATTTTAAACGGATCGTTAAACCTTTGTGAAAAATTATTAAGAATTTTCTTTGGTGGATGATCGGTTTTTGTTATATGTTTAACCAAATGCCAAGTCGCTCCAATCTTAATTTCGACATTATTTATAAAATTAGTTTGTGATTGTTTTTTAGCTTCCTTTATAACTACCTTTAATATTTTGCAATAATTTTTATAGTATATATCAGTAATTTCCCCCCTTATTCTCCTGAAATAAAGCACACGCTTTCGTTTACAAGATATCCTAATGCCATTCGTTATCTAACCGTTTTTACACTCATTTTCATTACATTTCTTTATTGGAAAGATTTTAACGAAATAATTCGAGAATAAACTCGGAAATGAGCTGTATGCCCCGTCCACAGTACCAGCATCATAAACTGTAGACCAGTCAATACCATCCAATTCCCGCTTAAAGTGCAGAACCTTGTTCCTCGGAAAACCCTCCTAAACGTAAATGTGGGTTCATTTCTAACACTATTTAGATCGCTAAGAACAATTATCTGTGCATAATGGTCAAAGAGCGCCGAATTCAAAACATAAGCTGAGAGAACATACTCAGAGTTACAAAATATGTTATCCAAAAGAGTTGCGGAATGTCTGGTCTCACGAGTAGTTTCAAAAATACATTGGCTTGAGTTATACGTGTTAAACATATACAATATTTGTTTTATTTTGTTATTTTCTAATTCGAGGAAGTTGAGATTAAAATCGCCCGAGATAATATATATATATATATATATATATATATATATATATATATATATATATATATATATATATATATATATCGCCAATCGGAGTAAAACTTGTTTTTTTTTGTGTGTAAAGTATTATTATTCTTAATATACTTTCCACAAAGCGTTATTGCGTGATCGTAAATTAGATTAAATTTGGCAGGTCGTGTGTAGAATCGCTCTATTACATAATTCTATTAATTATAATAGTTTATTATGAAAAGGTTTCTGCTAATTAATAAAGTAATAATTAATAGATTTATATTATAGCATGTTTCATCAATAAACAATCTAATACATAAGTTAAATAGGCAATTAACAGAAAAGCTTTTCTACATGCAACATTTTACTAATGTAATTGCACTCTAATTTTTGTCCATTTAAGTTTTATTCTTCATTAAAAATGAAAGTTCAATTAATTTACTTGACTGTAGAGAGTTTTAAAACGTTTTAATAAACCTAACGATTGTTCCAGAGTTCTAGTCTAGGGGATTTTTGGATATGATTTTTTACTACTTCTAATTCAGAAATGCGATAAGAATGAGGAAAATAGAAAGTAATGCTTGCAGTGCATCGTAATAAAAAAAGGGTAAAGTCATTTACCCAGTACCCCGTATCGATGGTCTCACGCCTTCCTTGCCAATATCCTCAGGATATGTAAACTTCCATGTTAGGGATTCTGCTTCAAAACATATCCTGTGTTCGTTAGAGTCTGATTGAAAACCTGGACCTCGCCAAAAACTTTAATTCCTTGGAAAACGAAAAAAAAAAAAATTAGAGACTTGAATCTATTGCATCAATATTTTTAATGGAAATGTTTAATAAACGTCGCCCACTCAGAGAACGACTTCGCACTACTACACTCATCGTACCACCATCTTTAGACAATATTTTATATGGGGTTCAGAGATACTACTAATTGAAACGCTTAATAACGTATAACTTAGTGTTGGCTAAGAAAATCCGATATTATATTCATTAATAGAGTCAAGATCGATCGACAATTATTATTGTAAGGGTGGGTTTATCTATCTTAAAAATACTTTTAAATTGTTTACAAATCATTGCATCCAGCAATCAACCTGCCTATATAGACAATATAAGGAAATTTAAGTAGACAGCCATAGTAGTAGTGGTTAAGCCATGCTGTTAAAGCTTTAATGTAATTCCTAAAATTATTGAAAATCTTATCACTGAGAATGAAATCAAAAACTTTTGGCTTAGCTGGACAGAAGTGAAATTTCACTATAGTATACCGATAACGATTGGTCTATCACTTGAAAGACTTGAAAATAGGAAGTTGGTTGAGACACTTCCAGGTTGAAGGAAAGTGACAAGAATCCACTGATCTCTGGAAAAGAGGCGTTAATAGATTACTGAGTAAGACAGAGCAGTTCTCTGGCAACACAGAGGAATTCCATTAAGGGATAATAATTTCTCTTATATTACTTACAGTAAAGTTGTGAGAGGAAAGAAAATGCCACTGAAGTAACATTGGACAAGTTCGGGTCTGAATAATCTTAATAAGTAGATTGAAAATGTAAGACAAAATCATCAGCAATCTCAACGGCGCTGCCAAAGATTAGGCTGTTGTACTGCAGAGAAGAAACGCCTTTCAAATTCCTGAGGTAAGACCAAAAATGTTTAACATTCTCAGAAATAAAATGTTGGGTGTTGGAAACGAATATTAAAAAGCACATATCAGTCTGAAACCTTATATATATATATATATATATATATATATATATATATATATATATATATATATATATATATATATATATATATATATATATATATACATATATATATATATATATATATATATATATATATATATATATAATTTGGACCTCAAGAAATCGAACAGCAGTCTGGTTTTCTTTTTTTTTATGGGTCTAACACATGTGCTGCAAGGAAGTCCTTTAAGCGCTACAGGAGCGACATGTGTGCGGAAAAAAAAAGCGATTCACGTGCGAAATATTATTCGGTTATTCTTGATTGCACTCCCGATGAGAAATCAGAATCGGGATTTGAATGTAAAATTAATGAACACTTTTTGGGTTTTCTTCCTATTGAGAGATCTACTGGTAAGGAATTATCTCACGTTTTATTGAAAAAGTTAGGGAAAAATGGATTGAAAGTGAAAAATATGAGAGGTCAAGGTTACGACCATGGTTCAAATATGAGAGGCGACAAATCGGGAGTACAATCCTGAATTAAAACTTTAAACCCTAGAGCATTTTCACTACTTGCAGCAATCATTCCTTAAACTTAGTAATTAACGATATGGTAAAATCTTCTTTGAAGGCAGCGAACTTTTTAATATGGTTCAAAAGCTATATACATTTTTTACCTCATCGACTTTTCGGAGGGCCATTTTAAAAGAACACTTCAATACTCTTACACTGAAACCATTGAGCGACACTCGTTGGGAAAGTCGTATAGATTCTCTAAAACCTTTACGTTTTCAAATAGGAGATATTCATGATGCTTTATTAAGAATTTATGAGAATGCCGAAATAGATAATATGATTCGAAATGAAACCAGCGGTTTATTGACCACAATAAAACAATTTAAGTTTTTATGTTCAATCGTTATTTGATATAAAATTTTGAATTGTATTAATCCGATAAGTAAGCTACTTCAATCCAAAGATTTTGATTTATCCCAAGCCACTAATTAATTAAATAGCTCATTAATTTTTTTTAAAGAATTAAGATCGGATGAATCCTTTGAATCCTTAAAAGCTGAAAATTTAGCCAACGAAATCGACGCAGAAAAAAACTTTGAATTGGCTACATCACGTCATCGTGTTCGGACTACAAAACGAAATTTGTCATATGAAAGTTTAGACAAACCGATACAAGATCCAAAACAATAAAATAGAATTTTTTTTCTTTACTATAGATCAGACACTGGCACTGAGATTCAACCTACTGAATAATCATAATGACTCCTTTGAATTTTTATATGATATTTATAAACTTAAAGACATGTGTGTAAATGAATTACTGGCACATTGTAAAGATCTCGTACACGTCTTACCAGATGGTGATTCGTCCGATCTTAACGCTTTAGATCTGGCTGACGAAATAGGCCTTGTTTCTTAACTTTTAACTAACAAAGAAGGTTGACATTTTTAAATTCATAACTTTCCTTAAAATTGGGCCAAAGTTGAGCATTGCTTGAAGAATTTTGTTAACGCTGCCCATAACTGTTGCTATCGGCGAAATAACTTTTTCTAAATTAAAAATAATAAAAAATTATTTAAGAACTATGACTACAAAAAATCGTCTTAATGGGTTAGCAATGTTGCCCAGTGGAGACGAATTGAGTAATAAATTAGATCTGAAAAAAATTATTCGCGATTTTGCAGAAATGAAACGTCAAAAAAAATTGTTTTAACTTAGGTTTAGACTTTGTATATTATGGTACTAGTTTTTTCATTGTTTTAAAAGTATATTTAAATTATCTCTGAAAATAGTAGGTACTAGTTTTAGTTTGTAAGTTAGATCGTTAAAAATGTATACTTTGTTTTTCAATAAAACAATTTTTCGTAAATCTGTATTAGTATTATTGCCTTAATTCAATTATATATCACTTTCCTGGTTAACATAGTTTTCTTGGGTGGGGCGGCAATTTTTGAGTTTGCCTACAACGGCAAGAAAGCTAGGGCCGGCCCTGGATGTAAGTGCTGGACCCTTGACCCTGGCTCAGAGAAACGTTTGGAAACTTTTGAAATGTACAATAATAAACGCCTTCTTCGCATCTCCTGGGTACAAAAAAAACACAGAAGTACTGGAAACAATGAACAAAACGAAGGAATTACTAATGGCCATAAAAATAAGAAAAACTTAATACTTCGGACATATAATGAAGGGCCCAAAGTACGAATTGCTACGTCTAAATAAAGGGCAAACGAAGGTGGTTTGGATGTTCTTCGAGTGATATTTTTCGAGCAGCAGTTTCTAAAGCTCTTTGAGCTATATGGATTGCCAACCTTCGTGACGAGACGGAGTCGTAAGAAGAGGAGTATAACTTAGATAATATGCTCTATTCGATTTTGATGTTCAGTTGGTAAAAAAAAATTAAATTATTAAATTTATGTATATTTCCCTGCAAAATAACTAATTTATTGGTTTCACAGTATTTGATTATGACTTTGGAGTCATTCATCAATTTGTTTATATGGTAAATTCAAATATATGTTTGCGTTTTTTAAGCAATTACCGTTTTGAGATATGGCCGCTATAGCGTTGGCCATACAAACGTAATTACAGAAACATTCGTCTGTAATCACGTTTGTTTATGCTTGTTTAAAATGCCTCAGACCATTGAAACTCCTGCGGTCTGTGAAATATGCGCTATAATTCATTTCTTAACTGCAAGAGACGTGAAAGAGGATGAAATTCATCGGCAGATTAGTGAAGTGTATGGCGAAAATACTATAAGCGATAGAATAGTAAGAAAATAGGTTAGAGCATTTAAAGATGGTCGTACAAACGTGCACGATAAGGGACGAAGTGAGCAACCGTCAGGTAATAGTGATAGCCTGATATAAAAAGTTGATGAATAGTTTCAAGAAAACAGGCGCGTTACGATTTAATTACTATCTAATGTATTCCCTAAAGACTCAAGAAGTGGGGATGAAATTGAGGCAGAACGTTTAAATTATCGGAAGTTGTGCTCAGGCTGAGTACCAAAATTGCTGACTGAGATGCTTTGACTTTCCTCGAAAGGTACAGTGCCGAAAGTAATCAGTCGTCCCTGATGACAAAACGCACGTTACACTGAAATCAAAACAACAATCCATGGAGTGTAGGCATTTAACATAACCCAAGAAAGTAAAGTTGAAGCAAACAATTGCAGCCTTAAAAATAACGTGCACTGTGGGTGCCTGTGTATGTCTTGGAATAGGTAGGGGGTGTCGCTTGTAAATTTTTTACCTCGGGGGATACTGTAAATACTGAACCATATTGTGAAACCTTAAATACACTACGTCGTGTAATTCAAAACAAAAAGCATAGCATGCTCAGAAGTTAATTCGTTTTGCTTCACGATAATGCTCGTTCACACGTGGCCCATCGACACCAAGATCACATCGCATTATATGACTAGGAATAACTTGATCACCCCCCGTATAGCCCTGACCTCGCACCCAGTGACTACCATTTGTCCCTGCACCTAAAGAAACATCTCAGCGGTCAGCATTACGACACCGACCACGACGCCTAAACTGTCGTGCTGTGGTGCTTAGCAAACCAGGAGGTAGATTTCTATGCGGATAGAATAAAAAAGCTAGTCTTACAATACGACAAGTGCCTTATTTATATATGTATGTATACATATATATATATATATATATATATATATATATATATATATATATATATATATATAAAAGACAGGAGTAGTCGCGACTGACTAGTTAAGAAAAAAATATATTCTCAATTTAGACTGCAGCTAAAGCACTAAATTGGAAATATATTTTTTTCTTAACTAATCAGTCGCGACTACTCCTGTCTTTGTTCGTCTAGAAATGGGTTTTTTCCACTATTAAACAACTATATGGAACCGCCATAGTTGGTTTACTGAAAACCAAGGCCAAAATTTACACCAAGCAAGCATCGTTGCGTAACAGGCGCATTTTCCTGCTAAAATGTAGACAGCACGGTCTAATTCCTAATGACATTAGCAATGGTACCTCAAGCATAAACCATCTTCTGCATAACACTAAAGGACGTACAGGCCGGAAAATCCAAAACTTTAATATCAGGTTAGGAAAAAATATTCTTAATTTGGAAATTGAGGCAACGTATTGCGAACTTAAGTCGTTATATAAATTTGCACAGATTACAAATCAACTCTCATTCACCATTCCTTCAGATATTCTTGAAGAATTTGATAGAAGAAAACAAGTTAGATATAATAAGATTTTTAATAGCATTAAATCCAAAAATCTCAAAAAACTAAACAACTTAATAGACTTTAATTACAAAATTAAGACCAAAACATCTTCAAAATGGTTCAAAAATCTTTCAGATATAGAGATACCTACAGATATTTCACAGTTTCTATCATTGGGTCCAAAATTTAGTTTATGCCTCCCACCAGAGAACTAAATTTCTTACACATATTGTCGGATTTAGAAAGAATAATCGTGAAATTCGAAGACTCGAAAAAAGATTGCCTTAGAGCTCAGTTCACTAACGTGTTAACTAATTTTATACATAAACATCATAACCGCAATCCATTTCTTAATGAGACCTTTATAAAATGTAAACTGTTCTTAAAAAAACCACCCAGAATTATACATTGTCCGTGGTGATAAAGGCAAAGTTACGGTAGCAATATGTAAGGATGATTACCTCCAAAAAGTCAAGAACTTTTGAATAATACTCAATATTATGTAAAACATTCCAGCTTAAAGCCAACAATATAGTTAAGAATTTAAAGAACAAGGGTTTTATTGATGAGATCGAGGCCAATCAAATGACCACCTACAATACCATATCTCCCAGGTTTTATACCTTACCAAAAATTCATAAGCCCAGCCTCACAATGAGACCCATAGTGTCTTCGATTAATGCCCTTAACGGTGCACTATCAGCGTTCATTACCAAAATCCTTACTGAGGCATACAATACTGACAATGATTTTAATGTGAAGGACTCTTTCTCATTTAGCACTTTTATTAATAATTTTCAACTACCGAATAATTATGTGATTGTAAGTTTTGATGTAGTTTATGTATTATAATAGAGTGCAGCCCTACTAAATTGAGAATATATATATATATATATATATATATATATATATATATATATATATATATATATATATATATATATATATATATAGATATATATATATATATATATATATATATATATATATATATATATATATAGATATATATATATATATATATATATATATATATATATATATATATATATATATATAGGGTGTGGAATTCACTGCACATATTAGAACTGGTGGATCCTTGAAGCAAGACCGATTGCAGAAAATTCACCTTAAATAGTGGATCTCAATAATAAACGAAAAAATCGACCCTAAAAAATGATGTCATTAATATTTTTTTCACGCTGCCACTAACTCTAGAACTCGCCAATTTCGAAAATTGTTAGCCAGACGTAAGGGTGAGATTTGAGTCGGCTGTACTGAAATAAATTTAATAAAAAAATATATTAAAATATTTTTATTATTTTATTCTTCTAAAA
Organism: Pachyrhynchus sulphureomaculatus; assembly: GCA_019049505.1. Lineage (NCBI taxonomy): Eukaryota > Metazoa > Arthropoda > Insecta > Coleoptera > Curculionidae > Pachyrhynchus > Pachyrhynchus sulphureomaculatus. Next base: position 24,298,201 of record CM032452.1, on the reverse strand, counting down.
TCGACAAAGGATTTGTCGGTTGTCCACATTCCACGCGGACATGAAAGAGTTTATGTAGCAAGTGGCCGCCTTCCAGAGAAACTTCAAATTCAGGTTTAATATATTTGCTTTCTTGTCAGTGAATCGGTGAGAATGTCTTAATACTCGTCAACATTGTACAAGTGCCAAAATATACATATTTGTATTTTACAGCCCCTTTTAGACAACGCAGTAATGCTGTCAGGGACGTTATTGCGTTTCTGCAAACAACTACTACCTATGTGGCCAGGCCAAATATACCTAAATAAATTAATAAATAAATATACCGACCTGCGGGATTGAACCCTCGACTTTCTGCACGGTAAGCAAGTACCACGCCACGAAGCCACAGGCCACCATATATGAGACTGGTTTTTGAAATTCTCTTTCGCTCGAGAAATATGGTTAGTAAAATAAATGAATTTAGATACTGTTCTTAGCTACATGCGTTGATTCGAACCGTGATAAGAAAATTGTCTACATTTTAATACGTACTTTAAAAGTAGGGGCTGACGGTAGACGTAATTTTTTTTGTATATTGAAATTTATACTTATAAAGTCAAATTTTTCTACGAATAAAAGCTCCACTATATTAAAAACCCCTTCCCCTAGCATCGTCGCTCAATTTGTTAGGCATTAGTTTGGGAGCAAATATGTCCTGGCATGAACATGTTGCAGGCATAGCAATGAGAGCTTCTCAAAAGTTGGAAATATTATTTCGAATCAGAAAGCTTTACGCCCCACAACAACTGTTAATTCTCTACAAAGCTTAAATTCGACCAACTATGGAATACTGCTCCCACGTTTGGGGCTCCGCTCCCAAACATACACTGCCTTTGTTGGATTCTGTTTAGAGAAGAGCTGTCCGTCTGATTGAAGACCCGGAACTGACCGGCGGCCTTGATTCGCTGGAACATCGAAGAGCGGTTGGCGACTTGAGTCTGTTCTACAAGTATTTTCATGGAAAGTGTTCGAAGGATGTAGCCCGCTTAATTTCTCCCAAAGCGGTGCATGTTAGAAATACACGTCGCGCTGGTGCTTCACATCCGTATGAGGTTCAGCTTGTTACTCCGCGTACAATGCTTTTCAAGCAGTCTTTTATATGGAGAACATCATCCCTTTGGAATAAGCGTTGTGTTTCCCACCGAGTACAATTTACAGCGATTCAAGAACAACGTGACTCGCTTTTTCCACACACATGCCGCTCCGGGAGCGCTTTAGGGACATCCCTCCAACATATGTGCTAGACCCATAAAAAAAAAAACGATTAGAGAAGCTATTTTCTAAACAAACTTATTTAAAGATTATCTTACACAGTAAGAAAACACACATTGTTAGACAGAATATATTGTTAATCTCGTTCACTAACATTTTTATGAATATGTCACTATCACCATCACTATAAACCTAATTCTGTCCAATGCTGGATATAGGCCTTCACCCTGAATTTCCATCCCAATCTGTTTGCAGCTATTGTCATTCAACTAATACCCGCAACCTTCTGTATATATCATCCCGCTCCGTTTCTGTTCTCATGGCCTCCATTCTTACTTCTCCTTACATATATATATATATATATATATATATATATATATATATATATATATATATATATATATATATATATATATATATATATATATATACATATATATATATATATATATATATATATATATATATATATATATATATACATATATATATATATATATATATATATATATATATATATATATATATATATATATATATATATATGTTGCAAATGCGGAAATTTTGGTGCAATTACACTACTCAGTATTTCACCACTACACCAAACACTTTATTTTTGCGCTCGACTCGCGTTTCGCTAACCATATTAGCTTCATCAGGAGCGATGATTGGCTAAAACTAAACTACAAATCTACCTTATTTATACTTCACAAACTACAGTAGTTTAACTAAGGACAGAGGGCCTATTCCTTATAGGTTACTTAACCAGAACTTCCGTTTGAATAATTCAGATTGTAGGCCAAATATAAATAAGTTAGACTTACAGTTTAGCTTGAATCAATCATCGCTCCTAATGAAGCTCAAGAATTAGCGACACGCGCGTTGAGAGCAAAAATAAAGTGTTAGGTGTAGTGGTGATATTGAGTAACAGACATACATATATGTATAATATATATATATATATATATATATATATATATATATATATATATATATATATATATATACATATATATATATATATATATATATATATATATATATATATATATATATATATATATATATACATATATATATATAATATAAATATGTATATATATATATAGTATATATATATATATATATATATATATATATATATATATATATATATAATTTTTATTTCAGATGCTTTGACAGACTTTGTATACAATGGTCACTAATTTCGAATACCTCCCTTAGAGATGTTTGTTAATGTTAACGGAATTATATAAAATTTGTGTGCCATAGATTCAAAACCCAACTGATCATAAAAATGTTTATTTGAAACATTTAGAGTATTATAAGGTTTATTGATATTTCCTTTGGGTAAACTGACAGTAAATGTTATGCAAAATATTTCCAATAAACTAAATTGGTTTTGGGAATAATTTCATAATATTTCAGTTGAAACAATTAGCTTAAGTACTCAGACATTATTAGAGGAATACACGATATCTTACATAATGCATATTGCATGCGATGTTGAAACCACTGCTTGATGAAATTGTATATTTTCATGTTGTAATATATCTGATGTTTACTAAATGTATTACTAACTAGACGTGATGCATTATTCAATTTGAAGATGCAAATTTCATATGAACATTGAATCCGAGATGCTTAGTTATATGGTTTTTATTATTTATAGCCAATCTCTGGATAAAGGAGGTTATGAAATCAATAAGTATATATGTAACATTGTTCAAAATTATTTATATATGTATGCCTCCAAATCAACATTGTCAAATGTCTACAAAACTATTGGAACAATTTTAATGAAAATTTTCAGTCCATCGGGTATCTTTCAACTTAAGTCACAAGAAAGAAACAATTACAATACGTAGGCTGAAAAGTTTTTGGTCTGACACATAGATGTCGCCCTTTTCAAAAAAAATCTGTATGATTTTTAGGAAGTATCAAGCATTAAACGATACGTGTCAAAATTTCATGATATTTCGACGATTAGTTTAGTTACAGTGGATTTAGTGACGCTACTTTTGATATTTTCAAAAACAATGGAAAAAACTGAATTTCGTGTGTTGATTTTTGGTGTAGAAAAATACCGTTCAAGCAAAGCAATGGCTTGATAAGTGTTACAGAGACTGCACCTGGAAAATCATTCATCATTTACTGGTATGCTGAATTTAAACGCAGTCGTACATATATAAATGGTGCTGAACGCTCTGGACACTCAAATGAGGTGGTTATACTGAGAAATATCAAAAAAATCCACAAAATTGTTTTGGATGAGCGTAAAGTGAAATTGCGTGGGATAGCTGATACCCTAACGGTATTACAAGAATGTGTTGGACATATTTTGCATAAACATTTGGGCATGAGAAAGCTCTGTGCAAATGGGTACCGCATTTGCTCACAGTGGACCAAAAACAACAACGTGTTGATGATTCTGAACGCTGTTTGGACTTGTTTAAACGCAATAAAAAGATTTTTTTTCATTCGAAATGTGACAGTGGATGAAACATGGATCCACCACTACACATCGGAATAAAATCGGCAGTCAGCTGAGTGGACAGCAGCCGGTGAAAGCCGCCCGAAGCAACCAAACGGTTTTGACCTCTATATTTTGGGATGCGCCTGGAATAATTTTCATCGACAATGCTGAGAAGGGAAAAACTATCAATAGCGAAGATTATACAAAGCTTTTGGTTCATTTGAAGGCAGAAATCGCAAAGAAACGGCCCAAAATGAACAAGAAAAAAATGCTCTTTCATCGAGAGAATGCACCGTGTCAGAAGTCAATGGTTAGGATAGGTTGCATGAATTGAAGTTCGAATTGCTTCCTCATTCACCGTATTTTCCAGATTTGGCCCCCAGTGACTATTATTTATTCGCAGACAGGCGAATCAGACTGGTATAGGCTTCTCATAGCAATGTGAAGATCATCATCATTTTTAGACACACCGACCCCGATTTATGAAAAATTGTTGGATATTTATTTTTTTAAAAATGTTAAATGGTATAGCGCATGTTAAGGATTATATTGACGTATTTTACATTTGGTAGTGAAAACGACACTGGGCGCCACAACGCCAAACAACTTTTTTTTCCATCGACATACCTTTTGTAAAACGGCATTGGAAAGCCCTAATTTTTTTTCCATATTTTTTTCTTTAAGCTGTTTTTTCTAATTTGTTTTACAGAAAAGTTATGCAGCAAAAACCCTCTAAAATATTATTTTTTGGTCATCGCGGTTGCCATGGATCGTATGCCATGTTTGGCGGTTTTCAAAGAATTTATGTATAAGCGGCTGTCATGCTTTAATCTGACAGTAATTATAATAATATTAGTTACCATGCTGTCGAGGTTTTTTTCTTTAATAAAATATCTTTGAACAATAAAAAAAGGTACTAAGTTGGGAATGTGGAATCTTTGGCACAATGATACTACTCAGTATATATCACCACTACACCAAACACTTTATTTTTGCACTCGACGCGCGTTTCGCTAACCATGTTAGCTTCATCAGGAGCGATGATTGACAGTCAATCATCGCTCCTGATGAAGCTAACATGGTTAGCGAAACGCGCGTCGAGTGCAAAAATAAAGTGTTTGGTGTAGTGGTGATATATACTGAGTAATAAAAAAAGGAATACATCATTTTTATTAAAGCCACAAAAAACTATATAAGTTTTAACATTACATAACTTGCTACGTATTTATAAAACTAAATGTTTGGAACTTAAAAAATTAAAAAGCATCGAAAGAAAATATTCTATAGGTCCTTTTTCTATGCATTTCTCCAGATATACTATTGCACGCATCTGATATTTTTGCCTTTAAGTGCTTAATATCATTTGTCGCAGTTTTGTATACAATATCATTAAGAGGTCCGGTGACTTAGGTACCAATTGAATAACTGGGCTGCAAACCGCTATCCATCTTCTCTAAAACCGTTCATTCAAATACTCTCTAACAGCAGCAGTTGTATGAGGTAGTGCTCTGTCGTGTTGATACCATAAAAAATAGAATAAAGTGAACATTTTCTAATAAAAGTGGTAGGTAACCAAGAAATTAAGGTATCTAGTTCCAGTTAGTATTCCCTCAAAAAAGTATGGTCCAACCAAATGTCTCCCAAGTATCCCACGCCATACATTAACACCATAATGACCTTGATTCTGAATTTGAATAACGTTGTATGAATTGTCGCAAGCCCAGTAATAATAATTTTTGCTGTTAGGTTTGCTGTTGCTGACAAAATGACTTTCATCTCTCCATAATATATGAGTCAGAAAATAACGTTCATCGTCATATTTAATCATGATTTCTGTTACAAAACTTGTCGTCATTCCGAATCAAATTTTGTTAGTAACTGAAGATTATGCATTTTATAGTTATGGTATTTATTAACTTTAAGAGATTTTTGAATAGCCTCATAAGATACATTCAATTCTTGCTGGTCTGATTGAATTATATGGATGGTTTTAAAAATATTGCATAATTTCGGCTACTTTTTTATCTGTTAAAACAATTTTTCGTTTAGAAATACCTTCCTGTCCAGAAAATGCATCAATATTACTCCTCAAATTTCGTTCTAGTCGACAAAACAGTATGATCCGGGATATACCTGTCGGGGGGGGTAACGTTCTTGATACAGTCTAACGGCTTGGGGAGAATTTCTTCTTGCTTCTCCATAAATGAACCGGTTATGTGAGAAACCCCATAAGTCACATTAGTCCAGGTCCCCCTTTGATAGCTGGAGAGGTACGAATTGGCAGTGTATTTGAGAAACACCATAAGTCTAGGCCAGCTATAGTGTTTCTCCTCTGCAGCGACTGCTGCGCTAGTGGAGCACTAGCAAAACAAACTATGGTGATGCAATCTGTACAGTGATTTCGTTATCAGAATTCACTAATATTAATGAATAGCTTTCTGTTTACTTCTTGGTTTGTCCTCTTATCTAGTTCTCTGTAATTTTTTAATATTGTTGTTCATTGTTTTCAATATTTTAATTATTAAAAATGAGCGAAAGTGAGACTGACAGTGAGAATGTCACTAAGCGGGAAAAACAAATATATTAAAAGACCAAACGAATACAAAATGAAATTATCAAAACAGTAAGAGTAAAGGGAGTTGAATATGTTAAATTGAAGGGAAAAATTGTTCCTGGTATATTACCACCATCATCAAAAAATTGCAAGTATTATATTCCATTTTCCTAAAAGTAACTTGTTTTAAAATCGACCTATTAGTCTAGAGTTATTATGCTTGACTTTGAGATGCACGAAGAAATGCTTACCAATTTTTACAAACGACGAGAAAGAGTAGATTTTCTGCGATTTAGAGAACTCAATACAAAAAACGAGCACGATTGTTATTTGCAAGGCCTCATTTCTGTGAGTAAAGTAGAGCAACGGCGCAGAAGAAATAGTTGATGAGTCTTCAAAGCCAAATAGAAGCAACACCTATATTTATTCAATTTCCACTCCAAATAAAAAAGTTATTGTTTATAAAATAGCCCTCTGTTACCTATATGGAATACCAGTTGAGAAGGTCAGAAGGCTTTGCTTTCTTCTTAGTGCTGAAAGGTGACCTATCGGGAAACGAGGGAAATGCATCCCAGGAAATGGAATACTTGGCATTGTTACAGATGCTATTCGCGAACATATCAAATCTTATCTTACTAAGTTGGCTCATTACACCACCAAAGAGTAGGTTTACTTCAATGAGAAACTGAATATAACCACTATACACAATATGTTTACACAAAAATATCCTGACTATGGGACCGTTAAATACTCATATTATAGGAAGGTTTTTAAAGAAGACTTTGATCTGTCCTTTGGCAGACCACTACTAGATACTTGTTGTACCTGTGAAGAGCTTTCAATGAAAATACAAGGCAAAGTATTAAACGATACTGCTAAGAGAGTTGCAGCCGTAGAGAAGATGGTCCATTTACGGCGTGCAAAGAAATTTTTGGACCAGATGATCACTATTGACTACATGCAAAATCTTCAACAGCCTCATCATTACTTCTCCATAAGAGGACATTCGTTCCTACCTTGCGATAGGGATTTTGCTGTACTTAGAACAAAAATAAAAAGAACAGACCGGATATATGCGGTGGAAGAGTATGAGCTTTTGATCAAATCATCTTGTAAAAAATAACCGTTTTACTGTGGTGATGGTGAATGCTGAAGACGTGGTTGACTGTAAAAGTTGGTGGCCTCAGTACTACAAAAAAACAATGCTGTCTGACGATTCCAGTGGTAAGAACACGCCAAGGGCTCAGAAAGATCAACTGAAAATCAGCCAATTCATGTACTTTTCTCACTCTTATAAGCATGCAAACTTAATTAAAGCAAGCACTTTTATTAAAGCATGTGTCACGAACACATTCAGGCTGAAAACAGCAACAAAAGGTCACTAAAGCTGCCTGAGGCATTAGCCTACCCCAGTGGAAAAATACCCATCAGTTACAAAAAAATTGCTGACTAGAAAGGTACATACCAGATAAAAATAAAATTCAGTCTTTTTACAATAAAATATTCAACTGACCTACAACCACCACGACCATGAGTGATAAAGATGAATGATTATGCTGTTTTTAACCTTTTAACAGTGTTCTAACTTTTAATTTTAATAATTCTAATATTTTAGTGTAAAATAAATACATTGCTTCTATAATGACTTTGTTTTTTACGCTTACGAATTGATAAACCTTGGTGTCAAATACAAATTAATCAATGTATTTGAGAAACCCCATAGTCATGGGGCTTCTCAAATACTTTGAAAATCGCTCAAAAAAAAATTAAAGGTCGGGAAAGTTTACCAACAAGCGTTTAATATGTTTTCAGTCCAGGGGAACATATTCCATTCAAAAAATAGGAAAGATAAAGATTTGGATAGCACTACAAAAGTTTTTGCAAATTCGCCAAAAGCTAAGGTCAGTTGACTAATGGGGTTTCTCAAATAACATAAATAAGAAGCATATCTACTTTTTCAGCGTGGGAAACCACTTTACTCAGAAGCTATTGACTTAACTTAGTTTAACTCTATTGAATTGAATAGGTATGCAAACAAGAGCTCTCAGATTAAAGTATGACAGCCGCCTACTAGATAAATTATTTGAAAACCGCCAAACGTGGCATATGATCCCAACCAATATTTTAGAGGGTTTTTGCTGCATAACTTTTTCCCAAAACAAATTAGAAAAAAATAGCGTAAGGAAAAAATGTTGAAAAAAATTAGGACTTTCCCGTGCCGTCTTACAAAAGCGGAAAAAAAAGTTGTTTGCGTCGTTTTCACTATTAAATGTACAGTAGTAAGTGAGTGCACTACACCATTCTACATTTAAAAATAAATAAATATCCAACAATTTTCCATAAATCGGGGTCGGAAGTCTAAAAATGATCAGCCTATACATCTTAAATATGAAAATGGGTCCTGACTAGACAGATTCTTAATAAATTCAAGGTATACCAGAGAGCTATTGAAAGAAGACTGTTGGGCATGTCGCTCACAGATCAAAAAAACAACGAATGGCTTAGGGAAAAACCCAGATAATAGACGTCGCGAGAGGAATGGGCTCCTTAAAGTGGCAATGGTCAGGATATGTCGCTAGACATACAGAAAACTGGAGTGGAAACATCACCAGATAGAGGCCTTGGGGCAAGAAAAGAAGCGGAGGTAAACCCCAACAGAGATGGTACGACAAAGTAAAGAGATTTGTTGGGTTAAACTGCCACCAGATCGTCCAAAATATAGCAAAATGATCAAACATGAGAAAAGCCTATATAAAATGGATAGAAAGGACTAACAAAGAAGACGAAGAAAAAGTCACATTGAAAGAATCATTCAAATGGTTTTGCAGTTCTTTATGATAGCAGCTCACCGGCTTCTAAGAATAGTCTATTCGTCAATACACCGGGTGACCATGAAGTACTAGTCCAAGCTCTTATTTCAAAACAAAAAAAAACATATATTAAGTTCAAATATTAAAAAATTTGGGGTTCAACGAAGTTCAAAATTTAACCGTAAAAACAGCACTTTCTGTTTACCCGGAAACAAAATAAACTTCGTTTTTTCTGATGAAACACCATGTACTGATTTTGAATTATATTGAAAAAAATACTCTAAAATATGTATATTTCTACTCTATATTTCTCTTTGATAGGTTTTAAAAAAATGGTGATTAAAATGCCAAATAATATACCAATGTTGTATTGTTAACAAGTACAATGGAATATATAAACGAAATAGTATCGTTATATGTGGCTATTAATAATAATAATGACTGATGTTATAAAATTATTTTCCGATTCAATCGAGAGAGTGCCGGACATCAATTTTTAAAGTCAATAATTTTAATGGAATGATAAACATTTGTTAAATAGTTATATTCTTTAGAGAATTATTACGTATATACTATACCCAAAATTACTAGCGTCTGAAATATCGATAATTAAAGGTTCCACTTGCACCCTACCCTTTATCCAGTCAGCCTAAACAACAGTTTAATCTAAGGTGGCTATGCATATTGTAGGGTGGGTCATTAGATTTTAATTATTTCATTTGTTTTACGGCCCAATTATTATTGCATAATTTCAGCTGTTCTTCTGAGAGTCGTGGGTCATGAATTTATACTTTTACGAAATATTCTATTTGTACCTTTTATTGCTTTAATTTTAAATAAAATGCCTATTTCTACTCAACTCGATTGACATGTTACTAGTATAAGAGGAGGCCAGAAAAAAACTAAAGAGGTGAAAGCATTGTGTAATCAATGGTATCTAGAAAGCAATCCACCATATGAAAATTATTTTCCTGGGTCATAAAGACATTTACAACAATAAAATAATAACATAAATGAAATTGATTTTATCGTAAGCGAAAAGATAGAAATAAATGCAGTCGATTAAACAGTTTACAATTCGGGAGCGAATTGTGTCACGCAAGCGTCAGAAACAGTGTTGCCAACCCTGTGTTACTTTAAAAAAGTATATGATCCACAAGAAAAAACGATAGAAAACAGCAGGTTGCTATACTGCTGCTAACTGGAAATCTAAGCAAAGCAAGCAAATAAAAGACTTTCTTTAATCAACCTACTTTAATCAGAATAATCACACAGCCACACAAAAAAAAGTTCATTACCACCAATTAAAATACATGAATCTAGTGTATTTTTCGACACTGAATTCGAATCTGTAGTTAAAAAAAAAAATTATGGTAATATTTTTTTTTTTTTTTTGGCCAAAAACATCCATTCAAATGGGATAAAACTAATAATGTAATGACTCTTAATGAAATGTGAAAAATGGTAAATATTGGCTCAGCTTATTGACGAGCCAACATGGATCCCTGATCAAGATGCAGCGTTAGCAAGTCTTCTTGATTCGTTTTTAACTACCAATGCAGAGATTTACACTGTCACCATAAATCCTCCGTTAAGTTCTTCCGACTATAAACTGCTTTCGATATCAGGAATCCTACCAATCAGTAACAGAGAGGTGCCTAAACCACACAAAATTTGGCACTACAAATCTGCTAAATGGGAGAAACTCATGAAATATTTTCAAACTTTCCCTTGGTTAGACGTTTGTTTTCGATCCGACGACCCATCTGACTGCACTAAGGAGTTTTCCGATATTATTCTGGCTGGTATGGACACTTACATTCCTTTTTGGAAGAAATTCTCTTCCAACGACAAGCCTTGGTTTGACCGAAAATGCAAAGAAGCTGTTGCTTCTAGACATCTTGCCTATCAACAATGTCGTGAAAATCCTAACGTCATAAATTGTAACATCTTTGTTTGTGCCCGAAACAAATGCAACAAAATTATCAACAAAACCAAAAAGGCACAAAATCAACGAATTAGAAACAAACTTCTTGCTTACCCCAATAATTCCAGGAGCTTTTGGTCAGTCGCTAAGGCAGTTAGTTAAAATTTCACTAAAAGTACTAAACCACCACTCACGCGGTCAAATAATTCTACGGCAACGTCACCTGTTAAAAAAGCGAACTTGTTGGCTGAATTCTTGGTTCATATTCTACTGCTGATTTACAAAGAAAAACAAAACCTACTATTCCCACAGTGCAGTCAACGACTCCCGATATTACTTTCAGACAGGATATCATAAAACATTTTAATGAAGCTAGGTACCAAAAAAGTTTCTGATGCTGATGGAATACCTGCCATAGAACTCAAAAACTACGCGAGAGGACTAATACCAGTTCCCTGCAAACTTTTTAACCTATCTTACAGAAAGGGAATATTTCGTTCCTGCTGGAAAAACGCCACAGTTCAGTCGATACCCAAAAAAGGCAAGAAGACCTTGCTAAAACAAATACCGACCAGTCGCACTGCTTTCAATAATATCGAAAGCCATGAAAAAGTTTATGAGTCAGCATCTTCTAAACTATTTTGAAGGATTCAATATTATTAGCGATCATCAATATGACTTTCATAGACATGGATCATCATCTAACTTATGTAACACATGTTCGGAACAACGTAACTGAGCACTTTAGAGAATCTCGAGCGATTGCTCTTCGACCGTGTTTAGCACGATGGATTGCTGGTTTAGCTACGTCTTTTGGTATGTCTGAAAAGTTTTGTTTATGGCTCTCATGTTTCTTCAAAGAGCGTTCTTTACTAGTAGCAGTCGAATAATTTCTTTCTGACACCTTCACAATCAACGCCGGTATACCTCAGGACTCCTTACTTCCATCTATTGACTTTGAAGATGACAGTACGCTAATCTCTTCATTCACTTTAAACGCTCAAACACTCATGCACAAATATTCAGTAAATTTTTATAGTATAACAAACTATAACTTAAAACAACCTAACATATATGTATAATTCGAAGTTTATCAAGTTTACTAACAACCTATTTACCTCCATCGTCTAGGTTTCCACTTCAGAAAATTCAGATACGTGCTTAGTTTACAAGTTTTAAGGATCCATGTAAATATGTTCTTGACTGGCTCCTGCATTAAGTGTAATAGTTTAGAGACTTTGAGAAACATGAATTATTAAATGAATAATATTTATCGCATTATTATAAGAAGATACTCATTTATGTCTGAAAATGATTTCGACAGACTGCCAGAGTATTTCAACATTATTTATGTTTTATATAATTATATTTGTGGGGCCCAGTTCCATAACCCTAATTTTTATTGTTACGTAAAAAAAAGATATAAAGTAAATTAGCGGCAATAAAAAAACCATCTAAATTAGAAACATTTACATATATTTTGTAAAGAAACAAGTTATTACTTTAACTAAAACTCATATACTGAAAAATTAAACTTTAACGTGTAAATAAATGCTTTTGATATAAACTCTTAGGCAACTTTGGCGCTAATATAAACTTTAAATAAGCAATATAATTCTTGGCTAGGTAACGATAAAAAAGAACGAAATTTTCAACGTCTGATTCAATTGGTTCATCAGTTGGTTCATGGATGGTTCTCGCTTGAAGCGACCTATAAAAATTGTGATGCTCTGGAGGTACATATTTGAGAAGATCAATCAAATCCTTCTTTTTTTTTCCTTTGTAATAGGTCGCCCACAGGGATACAACATTGTTAGTTCAAAGGGAAAATCAAGTACAGGTCGACCACGACCGACCCTTTTCGTTAAATTAACTGCACTGAAGAGAACCTCATTTGCAACGTAATTGTATTTGTAATACATTTTTTTGGGCTCCTCCTTACGTAGCTGTATCCATCTAATTTTGAGACACTCCACTTTATCTTCCTCTACAGAGATTTTTCAGTTAGTTACGGATTTTTCCAAACTTCTTTTACTAAAAAAGTGATCTGCTGCCATCTGATTAACAATAAATTTTGGTTTTTTCTTTTTAGCTTTTTGAATTACATTTAGCCGATCATTTGGATGAAAAATATAGGGGTGATGTTTTTTTTTCTCTTTCTATTATACCAAATTCTAGGTCGCAGCTAGAGAAGCTATCAACAGGTATAAAAAACTTTGAATTTATTTTTTCAATTTCTGTACATTGCAAAATATAGCTCAGTGCCAACACAACTTTAATGTTACGACTTTGGCCTCCGCAACTATCGCTATAAAGAATGATTTCCTTTGTTGTTCATGGTAAGCAGTTTTGAACGTGGTAAATTAAACAAGACGACACTTCCTGGGCTCCTCTTGAAGCTGTGTGTTCGCCCCAAACATGTATGTGCCCAACATTATTGACCTCGTCATGGATGCCGAGATTATACACCCAGAGTTGTCGCTTGTAATATACCACACCAGTGGATAAAAGAGGAGTACGTAGAGTTTTTTGAAGATCCAAAAACCTGTTTTGTTCCATTATTGGATTTAGCGATATCTGTATCCCTTTTTTCATATCTCGTAATACATCTACTTGCCGCAAATGCAGGTCGTGTTAAATTTTAACATTAATTTTACCTTCTATGCCAAGTGTATTAATTTTTGCCTTAAATTCGTCACGTGTCTTTTTGAGGTTGATGAAAATGTAAGTTAAATTTGATGTTGAATATGTGTCGGAACATATACAGTGATACTGCCCGATATCCGTCTGTAGTGCACTGACTTGTGCACGAGTCATACATGATTTTCATATTTAGATCGGGATTTAGATATTTTCTGTAACTATCCCTGCGACGATAATGACTTTCATATGATAGAAATTTCTCAATAAAACTGCATACTACTTGTTCATCGTTTGGACTGGTTTTATTATGTGATATATGTTTCCCTCCTCGACCCTGTACAGGAGTTCCGGTTCCTTGCTTTCTGTGCAAGGCATTAGTTAAAGTTCCATCGCAGTTTCTTTAAAGAACTTTTTACAAATTACTTGATCCTTACCCATGTCATCTTGAAGCATGTAAATTCGTGTTTTTGCTCTACGACTATTTTCGCTTTTAGTGTATTTTCTGGCAAGATTTGAAACCTGTATTTCACCAGCGAGAAATGCTTGCTTCATGTCCCAATTCATATTATAGAATCCTTCGAAAATCTGCTTCCTTTTAGCTTGAGATATTTTCTCTGAACAACGAAGATGACATCCACAATCTGTCATAACACTCTTTTTTGGAATAACTTTTCCTGTGATGGAAACATATTCTTCCCCCGTGCACGTTTCTGTTTTCTTATACATTTCTTATGTGTATGCGGCTTTCAAATCCGCTTTCTTCCTTTCTGTACATTGGCTTGAGTTCTGACCGCATCATCCTCACTTTGACTTTGATCTAATTAAAAAGTAATCAAATTAAAAATTTTAAAAAAATAAAAATGCGTGTTAAAACTCTCCCAGAATATTCAGGGACAGATATGCCTATCCAACAAAATAACGCTAATAGAACCAAAATAAATAAGATACGTATAGAGTATCAAACAAAAACTAACCCAAAATATAAACTAAAAACTATTATTTTTTTATAGGTCTAGCACACGTGCTGCAGGGAAGTCCCTAAAGCACTCCAGGAGCGGCATGTGTGCGGAAAAAGCGATTCATGTTGTTCTTAAATCGCTGTAAATTGTACTCGGTGGAAAACACAGCCCTGGGCAAGTTATTCCAAAGGGATGATGTTCTCGATATAAAAGACTGCTTGAAAACCGTTGTATGCGGAGTAACAAGCTGAACCTCATACGGATGTGAAGAATTAGCGCGACGTGTATTTCTAACATGCACCGCTCTGGAAGGAATTAAGCGGGCTACATCCTTCGAACATTTTCCATGAAAATACTGTTCTTCGATGTTCCAGCGAATCAAGGCCACCGATTAGCGGCATGGGAGCAGTATTCCATAGTTGGTCGAATTTGAGCTTTGTAAAGAATTAAAAGTTGTGGAATGTAAAGCTTTCTGGTTCGAAATAATAAACCCAACTTTTGAGAAACTCTCCTTGCTATGCCTGCAACATGTTCATGCCAGGACATATTTGCTCCCAAAATAACGTCCAACAAATTAGTTATATTATATTTTGTTTCTTCTAAATATAATTTTTCTACATTTCTTGTCAAAAATGTTATGCCTAACTTGACATGTATGTTTTTGTTTTCAGTAAGAGCACAATATGCCTAACCCTCATTTTGTTTGTAAACAAAAAAACAACATTTATGTAACTTGCAAGTAAAAAACTATATACAAAAAATATCCTTCTTACCTGTAGTTTCGTCATCTGGCACAAAATTTTTATCATTATCACTATCACCACCTGATAAATCAAATAAACAAAAAGCCTCGACGGTTGCAGCCGCCATGTTTTGTTGTTTAGGCAGGACTGGCTCAAACTGTGTCACCGCAGGTTTTGATTGCTAAAGTTGTTCATAGATGTCAGCCTTGTTTTACGATAAATAATGGTATAGGCAACTTTGACATAAACCGATATGATGGCTTTGAACTGAAAGAGCACAAAAGCGGGAAATTTAAAAATTTGTTGGTTAGGCAAGTATCGCACCGATCCACACATTTAAGGTGCTAATAATCGTATTTAAATTTTAATTTGAAAATAACAGGCCAACTGCAAGTCATACTTGCGCAATTAGTGTTCCGTACGTTGATTGCTTTTAAAATAAAATGTTTTGTTACGGAGCTATAAAATGATCAATAATTTCACAAAACACACCCCAAATGAATTTTCAACAAAGTTTTTTTCCGTTCTTTGTTGAAAACTGATGACCTTGAAAAATTTTTTCATATACGAGATAAATTATTAAAGGTAATGCACTCATGTTAATTTTCGTTCAATCTACACCTTGTGGACAATATTCCAGAATTTTTTCAAAAATTTTTGATCAGTACTTTTCGAGATAAGGACAGCGATTTTTAGCAAATAGATTCGGAGAAAGTCTAGTGTAAAAGACGGACAGACAGATGGACTGACAAACGGACAGACAGACGGACAGTCACATATCGAAGTGATCTTATAAGTGTTCCGTACGGACTTTACGTACCTATAAATTTTTTATTATTAGATTATCCAAATTTCTTTTTCAGGTAACCAGTTATGCATGTCTATCAACCCAAAAATGGATTTTGGTATATGACACGTGACCATTGGTAGAACGAGAAATTTCAATAAACTGATATGGAATCACCAAAAGCCGGGTTAAATAACAGAACATCGAAAAACTCAAAGAGTAAAAAGTATTTAGAATTTAATTCAAACCCAACTTGTTTTCAGCGTATACAAAAAGAATATAAAATTACTATTTTTTATAAATATTACTTTATCTAGCTAAAACTTTAATTTTTTTTTGTAGTGGAGGCAAATGACGTAAAACTTTCATGACTTCTGAAAATTTTTGGGTACAGCTTAGAAATCGATTTAGCTACTTTGAAAGAGTGCCAACATAACGTAAACGAGTTTTCTCAGCCTAATTTTAACCGTAAGGCCAATTTTCATCTACTTTATTGCATTTTTTACATTTTTAACGCTTTCGGTTCACTATTTCTTAAATATCTCAGCTTCTGTTCGTTGTTATGCGACAGAAAAAAAATCATTTTACTCGTCATAAAATCGCCTAAAAACCTACGTAAATTGCATTAAAAAAATTAAGTACAAAACCTAAAAAAGTATTTACTACGGCAAATTGAAAAATGGTTTTTACGGGTAACTTCCGTTCAATTCCATATTACGGCTTTTATATTAATAAAAAAGTGTGCCAAATTTTATTAAAAATATTAAGAGGATTGAGCAAAATTCGCAATCTTATTATAGATTTTTTCTTGTGGGCGGAAAGCTTTTTTTTAAATATGCGAAATTTTATGCTCTTCAAGATGGTTAGAAGGAAAAAAATAAAGAATATACAAAAAAACTATCTTATTTTAAAATTTTTTCGTTACGAAAAATTCAATTTTTTTCGCTGTTGCTATAGAAAAGGTTTGGTTCATTCTCTTTATTTCAACCTTAAAAAGTTAAGATGAAAAAGTGATTTTAAAACAAATACTACCTAAAGGGTATCCCAGAATTCACGCAAAAAGTAATTTTGATAGAAAACACAGGTTTTTAATTAAAAATTGTAATTTTTTTATTGATTCATAAAGTATACAGTATAGGGTTATGTATGGAATAACATGTCGGGTAAATGGCCTCCACGGCTTTGCTGGCACATACGCACTCTTTTGTCAAAATTTTCCATGACCGTTTTGCATAAATGTGGTTAAATTTCCTTGGTACAGCGCTTAATTTTCTCCTTCAAGTCGTGGGTGGCCGTAGGTTTGTTGGCATAAACCTTAGACTTTGAAAAACTCCAAAGAAAAAAGTCCAACGGCGTTAAATCGCATGATCTGGGTGGTCAATTCTGATCACGAAAACGGGATATTACACGACCAGGAAATGACTCATGCAGTAATTGAATTGTTTCTCGGGCTGTATTGCATGTGGCACCGTCTTGTTGAAACCACATGTCGTCCACATCTATATTTTACAATTTAGGCACAAAAAACTGGATTATCATATCGCGATAATGATCACCATTAACTGTTATTGCCTGGCCAACCACATTTTCGAAGAAGAATGGTCCTATGATGCCTCCAGTCCAAAATCCGCACCAAACAGTAACACGTTGTGGATGCATTTGTTTTGCAGCCCAAATGCGACAATTTTGTCGATTAACGAAGCCGTCAAGATGGAAATGAGCCTCATCGCTGAAGATGATTTTCTTCGAAAAATCAGTATCCACGTGTTGTTGTTCCATAATCCTTTCAGCGAACTCTCTTCGTTGTGCGTGGTCAATATGCTTCAGTTCTTGAGTCAATTGAACTTTGTAAGCATGAAGATGCAAATCTTTCGTGAAAATACGCTGTAGAGAGCTTCTCGAAATGTCCAATTCTTGACCACGGTGCCGAATTGATGTTCCTGGAGTCTCAGCAACACTTTCATGAACTGCTCCAGTGTTTGGTGTCGAACGACTTTTTGAAGGACGGCTAGAGCGTTTAAGATCACTAATTGACCCAGTCTCCGTGAATTTTTCAATTAATCTCTTCACAGGTGACGAGGTTAAATCATTATTTCGACCATATTTTATACGAAAATTCCAAACTGTAGCTGCCAAACTTTCATTATTTTTAAAATATTGTTCAACAATAAAAACACGTTGTTCTTTCGTGTAGCGCTCCATTTTTAATAACCCTGAACTGTCAGCTGTCACGCTGTGTTTTTTGTTTTGTTTACCATACAAATCGCGCCAAATTCAAATCTTGCGTGAATTTTATTTATTTATTTGACAATAAAATTATGATTTAGATAACAGGAAAAGAAAAAATACAACGAAACAAAAATGAACTAAAATAACAAAGAAACTGTTGAGAGTCAAAAAATTTTCATAAAGATATGCTTTTACTTTGGTCACAAAATCATTTGGAACATGTTAATAATAAAATCTTACTAAGAAAAAATATAATTACAAATCACAAAACTGTAACATTCTAAAATGTTTAAGGAGTTAAAGAATACATGAGACACATACGTAAAATAAACAGAGAGATATTAGCATATCTCTGAAAATAAATGCTGTCCACGAACTACAGTACATTACAATAAGACTAACTACGATGAAATATTTGTAGCTTTCGATACAGATTGTTAGCATTGCAACTTATTTCGAAGCGTAGCATCGAGGCATTATGCTGTAATTTTCAAATTACCTTATATTATGTTTAAATCAAAATATTCTTTTTTTAATATTGTTTTATTTTTAAACTGCTATATCATATTACCATTACTATCATTTCAGCATTATAATAGTAATAATTAATACGTTTATGTTATCTAAATCATAATTTTATTGTAAAATAGGTAGTATTTGTTTTAAAATCACTTTTTATGTTATATTTAAGATAAATTATTGAATAGATATAAGGAGAATGAACCAGACCTTTTCTACAGCAAAAGCGAAAAAAAATGAATTTTTCGTGACGAAAAATAAAATAGTTTTTGTATTCTCTTTATTTTTGCTTCTAACCATCTTGAAGCTTCCTACGACCTTTCGCCCACAAGAAAAATCCATAATAAGATTTGGACTAAAATGCGAATTTCAACTAATCCTCTTAATATTTCATTTTAAATATATTTAAAAAAATTTGGCACATTTTCTTGTTAATATAAAAGTTATATTTTTCTATAATTTGAAGCCGTAATATCGAAGTGAACGGAATCTATGCAGTTTTTTAGGAAATGTTACGACGAGTAAAATGCATTTCTTTCCATCGCATGATAACGAACAGAAGTTGAGATATATAAGAAATAGTTAGCGTTAAAATTAGGCTGAGAAAACTCGTTTATATTATGTTGGCACTGCTTCAAAGTAGTTCATGAAAATTTGCCTCCATTATTGTTTAAGGTAGTTCACTCGTAAATCCACTTTTCTTAAGAATTTGATGAAATTGAAATATGATGTTAATCTAAATGTTTTTCATTTAATTAAAAAAAAATTGACCGATTGCGAAGCGAGATATTCATAATTAAAGTGCACATAATTAACATGCAATAGGTCAATGAAGTGTAAAAAAGGCATAGTTTCGTGTATATCTTAAGAACTTTTTCTACGAAATACGAAAATTTAAAATTTAGTAAAAAAAAAATTAGTTCAATATATTTTTTTTATCGATTTTTTAAAAAGATATAAATATTTAAAATTGATATTTGATTAAAAGAATAACCGCGTAGTGAGGGACAAATATCACAATTTGACAACGCTGTATGTCGTTATATTTTTCGCTTCAACATTCAAACGGTACTTTTTTAAACAGAAATTCATTTGTAGGTGAAATAATTTATTGAATAAACACCAATATATTTATCAACTTTATCTGTAATCATCAAATAAAAATATTAAATTAATTAATTATTATTATTAAAAATTTGAATTTGTATGATGTATGATATTTACTGTTTTTTTCTTTAAAAGATTTATATTTAACAAAAAAATGTTTGTAGGTTCAATAATTTTTCAATATTTTAAGTTAATATTATATATATTTATCAACACTGATACATATCAATTGATAACAATATTAAATATATATTAAAAAACGGTTTTATAAATTTTCCCCGAAAAACTAAATAAATAATTAATGATACTAATGATAAATAAATTACTATAAACTATTCGTAAAGTAATTAATTACTTTATTTACTACTCGCGTATCTTTGGTTACACATGGTTTGCCATTGCCTTTTCGACTAGATAATAACTGCACTATTCCTGTAGAACCCAATTTATCATAAGAACTTTTTAGATCATTCAACGTTATGCATTCAGATGCAAATCTTTTAATCATAAGATCTGAAATAACACTTTTTAAAGCCATTAACGATGGCATTATTAGTTTTTCCATGACACACTCTTTATGCGATACGTAATTTGTAATTAAATCTTCTCTGTTCAAAAACTCATTTGCCAAATTCTCAAGGATTAACGTCATATATTAATAAATCATGCGCTACTTTCCGAGCTTAAACATTTCTGAGACTTTTTGGTCTGGAAAGCGTTTTTAAAAAGACATACTGTATCCAAAAAGCCAGCAATATTTTTAAAATCCTCGATCATGCAACATTAATTATACCTTGAATTAAATGGGATGAATCAAATCGTGCACTATGGGCAACAAGTACGTAAGGTTTGGGAGAAAAATTTAAAAACTGTTAGGATGAAATTAATGCGTCCTTTAGAGTGATTGTTCTAATAGGTTTACCAAATAAATACAGGTCGCCATTAATATGTACTAAGCCCGTAACTTTGAAAGCGTGGTAATTAATCGGTTGCGTAGGCTTCATATAAGCATTGACTGTTTCATCCCGATATTTCGCCACTATTTGCAAAATATCAGCTGTACTTAAATATTCCGATGTTTCTAAATCGAAATATACTAAGCCACAGCCGTCGGATGTAATTGCAACAGTATTCATTATATTAGTTAACGCTTGAGGATTAATAATGTCACCATTATGATAAACGTCCATCTGCAGTCCACAATTTGATTGATACTGTACCCCTTCATATTTTTCTTTATTTTTTCTCGTGGCCTCTTTATTTCTAACTAAGAAATTTCTGTTTTTTCGTTGAAGGCACATTAACTCTTGATGCTCTTTGTTTACTTATTTCATCTTTTCTTGCCGTATAAAATCTCGTATGTTTCCCAGAGGGTTTATTGATGAGCTTTCCTTTGCAAATTTGCCTTTATGTCGCAACTGATTATAATCAAGAGGCATTTTTTATTTAAATTATATATTTTTTATTTTAAATAGAAGTAATACGGTCTAAACAGTAAACATATACAAAGTATAATAATAAATAACCTATATAAACGTCATTCTATAGAGCATTCGGTATACGCATTGCCAGCGTATGAAAGTTTCCATGTATCGAATACAGTCTCCGCCAAAAATATAATACTCTGCCACTGAGTATTTTATACTTTTTGTAGTTATTATTGGGCTATACTTTTGGCTCCGAGTGTCACGTGTGAACTACCTTAAGTAGTTTAATTGAACTAAATTTATTTTGTTTTGATCATAATTAGAAATATTATTTTGTTTTTTTGTGACAACTGGAAAAAATAATTCAAAAAAAGAGTTTACACTTGAATGCCAGCTGTTGCAATGATTGCAACAGCTCTAATTGCTATTTCGGTGTTTTACAACAAAAGAATATCCTCAGTTGTTTAAAAAATATATCAATTTTCTAATCGTTGTCAAGTTTTACTAAAGTTTATAACTTAACTTTTGCAATTGTTGTTGCAATAATTTGTATCTTAAAAGCCTTATCGATATTTTATGAATCAAAATAATCACCCAATTTAACAAATCATTAACGCTTTGTTAAAATATTCAATTCTATTTTTTGTATTAAATACAAAACAATTCCGTTAATAATCATAAAAACAACAAAATTTAATTATAATAATAATAATTTAAAACGGTGAACGGTGGGGTATCTGGCAGGCCTTGGATTTTCTGCCAATTGGCTTATCTACTGACTACCAAACCCCTGGCGTAATCAGTTCCTTACATCAATGGTGAAGCGAAAACTAGCGCCCTCCTGCTAAAAGTACACACGCCCCCTTCCCTTTAAAGTTTGACAAATCTACCTCAAATAAGTATCTAGCCGCATTTAAATTATCTCTTAGAAAAAAAGAGTCATTTTCATATCTAAAATTCTGCACCACACATTGACTTTAAAACTACACTGGTCATACTTTGCTTAAAACTAGAGAAGTATGGAATTCGAGGTGTAGCTATTCAGCTCATAAAATCGTATTTAAAAAATAAAACACAATGTATTATTGTAGCAGACCCTTGTAGAATGCTTGCTTGCTCTGAGAAGGTCATAATAAAAAAGGATGTACCTCAAGATTCAATTTTAGGACTCCTGCTATATATATTGTATACTAATGAATTGCCTAAGGTGTTACATGAATATATGGTGCTGTATGCCGATGATACTACCCTTATCTTTAAAGAGAATAATAAAGATCTCTTATTTCAAAAAATGGTTAATACGTTACACCTATTAAGGAAATATTTTACTTCGAATGATCTACTTTTAAACATTTCAAAAACATAGACCATCCTATTTTCGAACAGAAGTAATGAACGTATAATGGTAACATAATGAACGTATAATAGTAACATATGACAACTGTTTCGGGGAATGAGATTTTATTTCTTGGAGTAATTGTGGACAGGAGACTTGACTGGAAGTGTCATGTCAGTGCTTTGGCCAATAATATGACTAAGTATTGTTATGCACTAAGAGTCATTTTAGATTATGTTGGTGAAGACGCAGCACTATCTTATTACGCCTACATTCATTCTCGTATGAGGTATGGAATCATCTTTTGGAGGAATTCCTGTGACATAAATAGAATATTGATTTTGCAAAAGAGGTTGAAACCTTTTGTTCCTAAATAGTAAACGGATATTTTTTTCAACACTATTCCTCATGTTTTGATATCAAATTCAAATTTGAAACATAAAATACTATTAGAAATGATAGTTTTGTTGAAAAAAAAAAAAAGATTCTTGTTTAGCTGTTGCATTTATTTAATAAAACATTATTTTTTGATGTCAAGTCAGGATTAAGAACTTCAAAATACACATAAAATAAAAGTTTTGTTTAATATTAATAAGAATTAAAAACAATTTTTTAATTTAGCAGTTGCATTTATTTATTTTAAACAGCATTTCGCTAAGTAGCGTGTCACTTTTTATGATTTTTTTGGACTCAGCATAAAAAAATACTTAAGAAGGCACATGTCCCATTTAAAAGACAGAGAATTATTTTATTTTGTATACCGTGTTATCAGCCTAATTTAAATTTAAAACATTTTTTTTAAAATTACTCTTTATATTTAATTTTCCCCTTTTACAACATGTGCGTTTAATTTTTAGTGCGTGGAAGAAAAATTACTAAGGGAAGAAATATTTTTTCTTTGCAACATAACCTAACTCTTTCAAGAAACTTATACGATATAAAGAGGATTTAGCTACAAATATATGCCATATTTTAGAGAATGAATTTTGGGCAGTTTTATTTGCATTTTTATGCGTCGTCTTTATCTAAAACCAGTTGTAAACTTAATAAAAATAACATTTAATTAAGTTTATTTGAACTATAACGGTATTACCAAATTAAAAAAAAAACTAATTTTTAATCGTTGTGCCTACTACACTTAGCCTCATCCGGAACTATTTCCTCTTTTTTTAGGCTATAGCAGGAAAATTTAAGAGAGAATTTTTTAAATGGCAGTTTACGTAAGATATCAAAGTCACATTTACGGATTAGAACCATTTCTTTTTGTGGGGTTGCGTAATCTATATTTGGTCGGTGTGAAATTAAAGACATCATTTCAAGTCAAAGCAATGAAAAAAATATCTTGAAAAAATTTATGTACTTAGTTATTGCTAGAGATAGCAATTGCTATAGGTTTCAATCTTATTTTCATCGATTCAACAGCTGAGATTAATGTTTGGCAGCTGTCAAATTTCAATTCTCATATCACATTTGCAGCCAGCGATCCCAAAAATATTAAATATAGGAACGAGTTAAGAATAAAATCATTTTTTATCGTTTTATATGGTTATTTTGACAACTAATTATACAGTAGGCAGCTGTAACATTTAAAATCTGATATTACATTTGTAATTGACCATTGAACACAGAAAAACCATGTATGCATTTCAAAAATCCCACAAGAAAAATTTATTATTTCGACGTAAAATGCCCGAGCTAGCAGCTGTCGAAATACCTTTTTGACATCAGATTCGTATTCAGCGACCTCGAAGACACAAGGGTCAATAGTGTTTTAATGTGATGAAATAATGATTAAACGGCACTTTGAGTAAATTGACAGCTCATTTGACAGCTGTCAACTACTAAAATATTTTTTTGTATCAGGATCGTATTCAGCGACCTCGAAAATATAAGGGCCAATGTTTGAATAGTGTTTTAATGTGATAAAATAATGATTAAATGGCACTTTGAGTAAATTGATAGCTCGTTTGACAAATGTTAACTACTTAAATATTTTTTTATATCAGGATCGTACTCAGCAACTTCGAAAACATAAGAGCCAATGTTTATATAGTATTTTAATGTAATGAAATAATGATTATATGGCATTTTGGGTAAATTGACAGCTCGTTTGATAGTTGTCAATTTAACAACAAATATGTTGAAATGCTCTGGCAGTCTATTAAAATCATTTTCAGGCATCTTCTTATAATAAAGCATTAATCATGTAATAGTTCATGTTTCTCAAAGTCTCCAAACTATTACACTTAATTCACTAGCCAGTCAAGAACATATGTACATGAATCTTCAAAACTTGCAAACTAAGGACGTATTTTGATTTTCTGATGTGGAAACCTAGAAGCTGGAGGTAAATAGGCTGTTACTAAAATTCATAAACTTTAAATTATACATATAGTTTGCTCCAACTTATAGTGCCTTACTCTAATTGACATTACTATGCAAATAACTTTCCACAATAGATAGACTTTCTGTTGTTTGGTGATTCACACTTGACTGAATAGCGGGAAACAGATTCAGATTAAAATTAAAATTCTAAATTATTATTATTAATCACGACGCTTGCCAGATATGCTTAGGTATAGGCAAGAGTGAGCTTTTAGTGTTCGCATACGATGTATTTTAAGTTCCTGGTGGATGGCGTCATTGTAGTAGCAAAAAGCATTCCGATCGACACAGCTTTCTCGACATTTATTCGAGTAACCTCATTTGGATGTCGCCTCTTAAAAGACTTTACTAACCAGGCTGGAATCCGCTGGACTGTTGAGCAGTGGTAGTACAATTCACGTTGCCTTAGCTATAGCTATTTTGAATTATCCTCTTTTGCTTTTTGCCCGGTGTGTGTTGACATGCGGCAAGTGAAAGTTGCAACAAAAACCTCATTAATTTGCACTTGCATAGATTAATCTCTGACGAAATTCTAGACCCATGTATAAGACCTGTCAGACAAACTATTGCTTGGACTTTGCCACAGAAAATATCGCTATCCCTACAGGAAGACAAACACGTGGAATAAAGCTTCGCCGCAAAATGAAGCCGGTTGGCTAACGCCAACCCATGAAAATGTGCCTCGTCGAGTTTCTCAGAGATGTCGCGTATATTTTTCCCCATTATTGTTTATATAGTACAACTTCTACTTGCTTGGTATCTCTAAGAAACTTGAAATAACATATTTTAACGTACTGGTCTTAGCCAGCCGGCCTCGTTTTGCAACGACGTTTTTTTTTTTGTTTGTTAACCTGTTTGTCTTTCTGTAGCAATAGCTTTATTTTCTGTGGCTTAGCCAACAAACCATCACACCGAACATAGTCGAATGGATTGAATGTATCAAGTACAACTTCTCGAAACCCTTCATAATATTCAGTTCTCTGTATCTCAAAGCGTTAAACACATAAATTAAAATATATTCGTTATATATAGTAGGTAAATAAGACTGAAAATCGTTCCAAATGCTTTATAATTTGTTGTTTCTTTTTTAGTACTTTTATAAAATAGGGAATAATAAAATCGAACAGAATAAAATAAAAATCAGAGCTCAAATTACGTAAATGTTGCAATTCCATTATTGACTTTATTTCTATCAATTCTTGTTTTGCATTTAAATTTTTAAAAGGAAAGTGATATTTATTTCGTCTTTGAAAAGACCTCGTTTTAAAATCTTTAAATTACAACTTGCTTAATGTAAATATCATAATTTTTTAGTTTAGTACATTAATTTTGTCCTTTTTACGAGGGTTCATAAAAATTTATTACATTTCTTGGTTCAGATGATAAGTGTACTCCGTTAAACAGAACTGCTAAAACTTTGAATTGAGTTTAATATAAAAACTATATCATCAGAAATGTGAAGGTGGTTGATACCGAGTTGCGGTAAGGATCGGTGAAAAGCAATAAAAAGTTCCGAGTTGCGGTACAGACCCTTTTCGAACCCAAAATTGGCGGCCGAATTGCGATCCGTCACAGGCAGGTATAGAGCTATAAGTATACAAGTTATGTATGAAAATTAAAGCAAAAGCCATATTTCAGTAATTACTATATTTGTAAGACATGCATTTGACAAACGTTACAGCATCAATTTCTTTATGTACATATTGAATTATCTTATTTTCTAAAAATGGTGAATTGTACCTATTAGTCGAACACTTTGGTGCACTGATTTGTACAGCGTTGATTTTCGCGTATGTTTCAGTCTGGAAACTCTTGATGAGCGCGGCCCAAAGGGTTGTAGGGAAAGGAGCACTATCATCGATGTAGTTTTCAACTATGTAATCAGCAAACAATGTTACTTGTGAGTGAACTGGCTGATTTTCTAATAATTGGACGGCAAATTTGGATAGCAATGCAGTCTGGCTCAGTTCAAATTCTTCCCTATTCTGGTCATATCGGAGTCGGTGAAAGTGTTCAGCACATTTGGATCTGCAGCCACCTCCCGCCGAATCATCTTTCTTGGTCTTTCGTCGTAATGTTCCTCGTTGGCTCTCTTCTTCATTGTGTTGTTAATTTTTTAGCGATTCAGTACTTGTTCATTATCGTGTTGATGTTGATGATTGCCAGTTTGTCGTGAAAATATGTCGTCGTATAAACTTTGGCACCACAATTCCTGTTTGTACAGACCCAGCACATCTCTTCTACCGATTTTAAACCGCGATATTGTCGAAATTTATAATTTTCCAATAGGATTAAAGTTTTTCCTTTCTCGCTCAACATAGTCTGTAATAAGACCATGTTAACTTGGAAAAGTTTAAGCGTAAACTAGTAAATTTCAAAAATACCCTTACGTTTTATACTTTTATCTAATTTGGGTTAACCCTAATTTAATGTAATAAAACTTAAGAATTAATAATATTTGATAATTTAACCGTACCTACCTGCCGATTTGTCGATTACCGCAACTCGGATGAAAGGCACGTCAAAATATTTACAACCTTCTAAAGGCTATTAGGCGGGTCGCAACTCGGTATCTACGGTGAATGCACACCATCACGAAGTAATCACATTTATAGGCACCTCTTTTAGTAGACTAGACGTCACTCTAAGCCACATTTCCACACACATAATGGGCATATCAATAAGCAGGATTAGCCACAATGTCTACATATGGACTAATCCGCACTTCATTGAGGATTACGGAGACTGCACAACAACTGGTACAGTCTGCCAAGTGAGAACGTGTCCGCGATAATTCATTTTTGGCCAAATTAAGAAAATCGGGTTTGAAGATGTCCCATGAGATCATTCGACAACATCTTCGTGCACATGATGTTAAATTCCGAAGCACGTTGAAGAAACCTTTGACGTGCGAAAATCACGTCGCGCAGCGACTACCTTGGTCCCACGATAAGATACTAAAGTGGCCTTCACAATCGCTCGACGCCAACTCTATTGAAAACGTTTTATCCCTTGTAAAGAGAAAGCTCAGACAAAAGACTCTGAGGACTTTGACTAAGTTGTCTCGCGATATTCTAAAAATTTGCAGAGTATGCAGAAAATCTCGTCGTCAGCTTGCCTCAAAGATGCCAGGCGATTATTGATGTAAGAGGCGATTAGACAACTTACTAATGTAATTGCGCCGTTGTTAATACACTAAAAAATACATTAATGGCAAAAAATGTTCTCAAAACACATTTTTTCAAGAATACGACCGGTCACGTTCTTAATTGACAGACTGTAAATCGGAATAATATGTAGAGAGGATTTAAAACCTCTTTTTAATGGCCCTAGTTTCAGCAGGATGAGGTCAAATTATACGGCATCTTTGCCAGTTATTCTCAAATAAATTTACTTAAAAACGGGATAACACAAGTTGTTCTCCAAGTAGCCCTGATGTGATTATGGTGAATATTTTCCTGAGGAGATATTTCAGTTGACAGTAACAATTCTCGCATCCTTTAACAATTAAATGAAAATACCCGGCAAAAAATGGCAACAATTTTCAAGACAACACCTTACTTAGAAGAGTGCCGGGAACGTAATATTTATCGAATGTAATTTTAAGTGAAATTTAAAAAAAAAGTCAGTTGTTTTAAATATAACGAAGTTGATTTATTTATTTATTTACTTAATTTTCATCAGTTCAACCTTTCGCTTGAGAGAGTACCCGGAACATAGTAGTTATCGAATGAATTATAAACCTTTCTTCTTCTTTTAGCAACCCATCACAGTCCACTCCTGCACATAGGCCTCTCGCAACTCTTTCCATGGTTCCTTGTTCTGAGCTAGTTAGTGCCAATTTTTTCCTCTTTCTGTTTAATGTCGCCGAGCCAACGTTTTGTTGGTCTGCCAACTTTCCATTTATACAAGCGGAGTATCCAGTGTATAATGTAATTTGTCCACCGAGCGCTGTCTTGACGAGCA
Organism: Pachyrhynchus sulphureomaculatus; assembly: GCA_019049505.1. Classification (NCBI taxonomy): domain Eukaryota; kingdom Metazoa; phylum Arthropoda; class Insecta; order Coleoptera; family Curculionidae; genus Pachyrhynchus; species Pachyrhynchus sulphureomaculatus. The sequence goes on along the minus strand of CM032452.1, from coordinate 24,269,100 downwards.
ACCTATCCTAGCCAGGTCCATTTTAATTAGGCTACGTCTTCGAATTTTGTTCTCTAACTTAACTCTGCGTTAGCGATGTGATCTCTGAGAGTTATTCTTAACATCGTCGGTTCAATGGCTCTTTGTGTTACTCTAAGTTTACGAGCTGATTGATGTTGATATTCCATATATCATCACCGGAAGTATATGGGTCATTCGCATCGAAACTGCACTTCTGCATGTCCCTCCACCTTTAAAACCACACATAGCCCACTATAATTAAATTATTTAATGCTAAACATCATGCCTACCGACAATGGCGTGAAAATCCTATTGCCATAAATCGTAATATCTTTGTTCGTCAATGGAAACAGGTGCAAAGAAATTATCGAAGAAACAAAGAAGGCACACGATCAAACGAATTAGAAACAAACTTCTCGTTTGTCCCAACAATTCCAGGTACTTTTGATCAGTCACTAAGACGGTTTCACTAAATCCACCATACCATCACTCACACGGCCAGATAATTCTATTGCAACAACACCTGTTGAGAAAGCCAACTTGTTGGCTGAACTCTTTGCTTCACATTCTATTGTCGATTTCCAAGGAAAAACACCACCTACTATTCCCATGGTGCAGTCGGGGATGCCCGATGTTGTCTTCAGACAGCGTATCATAAAACGTATTTTAATGAAGCTAGACATCACAAAAGCCTCTGGCGCTGACGGAATACCTACCACAGTACTCAAAAACTGTGCGAGGGAACATCAGTTTTCTGTAGACTTTTCAACTTATCCTACGAAATGGAAATATTTCCTTTCTGCTAAAAATGTGCCACAGTTCAGTCGATACCTAAAAAAATCAAGAAGATCTTGCCAAATAACTACCAACCAGTCGCACTGCTTTCAATAATATCAAAAGTCATGGAAAAGGCTATCAGTCAGCATCTTCTAAAATATCTTGAAGGATTCAACATTATTAGCGACCATCAATATGGCTTTCGTAAACATAGATCAACAGGAGATCTTCTGACTTATGGAACAACGCAATTGAACACTTTGGAGAATCTCCAGCGGTTGCTTTTGATATATCTAAGGCATTCGATCGTGTTTGGCACGATGGATTATTGACTAAGCTATGCTCTCCTGGTATGTCTGAAAAGTTCTGTTTGTGCCTTTCATATTTCCTCAGAGAGCGGTCTTACGAGTGGCAGTCGATAGATTTCTTTCTAACACCTTTAGTATCAACGCTGGTGTGCCCCAGCGCTCCATACTGTCTCCTTCTCTCTTTCTCATTTACATCAACGATCTGCTTGAAAGGACGGGGAATCCAATCTACAGTTTTGCAGATGACAACACGCTTATCTCTCCATTCACTTTGAACGCTCAAACATCGGCTATTCAGATGAATATCCGCAGGCAGCAGGAAGTCATTCAACTTAACAAAGACCTGGAAGAAATTTTATTTGGATGACAGTAACCCAGTGGAATTTAACGCCACAAAAACTCAGGTGGCAGTTTTTTCCAAAAAAGTGAACGTTGCTGAACCCGACGTAGTTATGTCGGGGCACTCCATCGTTATTTAGTTTGTCGGACGTTAATTTAAGAGCAAATATGTCCTGGCATGAACAAGTTGCGGGCATAGCAAGGCGAGCTTCTCAAAAATTGGGAATGTTATTTCGAAGCAGAAAGCTGTTAATTCTTTACAAAGCTCAAATTCGACCAACTATGGAATACTGCTCCCATGTTTGGGGCTCCGCTTCCAAACATACATTATTCTATTCAGAGAAGAGCTACTCGTCTGATTGGCGACCCCGAACTGACCGGTGGCCTTGATTTGCTGTAACATCGAAGAACGGTTGGCGACTTGAGTCTATTCTACAAGTATTTTCATGGAAATTGTTCAAAGGATGTAGCCCGCTTAATTCCTTCCAAGGCGGTGAATGTTAGAAATACACGTCGCGCTAATACTTCACATCCGTATAAGGTTCACCTTGTTACTCCTCGTACAACGCTTTTAAAGCAGTCTTTTATATGGAGAACATCAGCCCTTTGGAATGATTTGCCCAGGACTGTGTTTCCCACCGAGTACAATTTACAGGCATTCAAGAACAACGTGAATCACTTGTTCCGCACACGTGTCGCTCCTGTAGCGCTTTAGGGATTTCCCCTGCAGTACGTATGCTAGACCCATAAAAAAAAAACTTTCCTCTTTAAATTGTTTGAAATACTGCTGTTTTTAATCATATGTTTCTATTTTTTCCGTAGCTACCCATGTTAGACGTCTAATAATCTCGGCGGTTTCTTTCTCTCTACCTAGTTGAATCGTATGTCCTGAGCAAATATCATCTGATGTTATGATTTTATTTCTTCCCAGGTTCATGAACAGACCAGTTTTGCTGATTCCTTTTGGAGTTCTATCAAGAACTTTTTAAAACATATGGTAAAAATTGCCACTTACGACAAATATAGCTTAGCTTATCTATTTGTTTCATGATTCATATATTTATTTAATTCATAACCTAGGTCACACGGTGGGTGGCTTTTCATTATGTTAGGCTGAAATATTTATAACAAACAATAAATCATAAAAGAATCAATAAATCAACAAAAATTAAGTATTAATAATATTTTATATACATTTTAGTATTATGTAGTGCCATTGACATTTTTTTTTTGGGCAGCTAACACTTTAAACATTCTCTTACAATTTCGAGCGGCCACCGTTGCATAGGTTAGAAAGAACTGAGTTCACCTATTAATGGTTGTAAGAAATTATAATTTCTCCACTTTAAAATTACAAATGAACGCAATGGAAACTTTTTAAGGCATAATTAATGTGTTTACAACAATTTTGACAGTAAAAAAAGTTTTAAAAAACCAAATTAATAATAACGAAAATGGTTTAAAACATCTACGGAATATCCATTTAATCATGCTAAAATATCTAAGTTTACTTACGGAACGTCGTAATCCCTCAGGCATGAACTAAGCAGCTTACACCGTTGTTTGAAAAGTTTAATATTTCAAACAAGAAGCTGTTATTGGCTTTAGATGCTAGCAACAAGCGACTTACGTAAAATTTCCACAAACGTAATTTGTTACACTCTAAAGGTGTATTGCCTCAAGTAAGGTATTCCGTTAGGATGGTGTAAAATGTAGCTTATTGAAGCTAGAGACACAAAAGTATCTGACCCAAATGAAACAATTGTCGTCATACTTTAAAAAACCCGCCAAGTGCAAATCGGACTTGCGCAATTAGTATTGCGTACCGTGATTACTTTAAAAATAAAAATGCTTGTTATGGAGCTATACAATAAACAGTGACTCCATAAAACACACACCAAATGAATTTTCAAAAGTCGATATCTAGGATTCGGACCCAAACTTGTTTGTGATGGCTACAAAAATTTCTACAACATGAAGTTCTATACCATTAGAAAAGAAAAAGATTGCAAAACATATTGTCTATCAAGGTTCTGTCTCTAGTAGAACTAGTATCTTTTATCATTGTATAAGTCCAATGCTCATCAAATAGATAGATAGACATTCCAAAAAATTTTTTTATGTACGTGATAATTTTTGATTCAAAGTACATCTTATGGAGACTATTTCAGAATTTTTTTGAAATTTTTTGATTAGTACTCGTACAAATAGGATGGGTGCACCTCGATTGTTGGTAGTTTTTTAAAATAAGATAAAGAAAAGTTTGTGCGAGTATTATCGTCATATATATTTTGGAATTAGTTTTTTTATGGGCCTAGCACACGTGCTGCAGAGAACCCTAAAACGTTACAAGAGCGACACGCGTGCGGAAAAAAAAAAAAGCGATTCACGTTGGTTTTGAATCGCTGTAAATTATATTTGGTCGTAAACACAGTCCCGGACAAATTATTCCAAAAGGATGAGGTTCTCCATATAAGAGATTGCTTGTAAAGGATTGTACGAAGTACTGGCGCGACGTGTATTTCTAGCATGCACCGCTCTGGGAGGAATTAAGCGGGCTACATCTATCAAACACTTTCCAAGAAAATACTTGTAGAATAGACTCAAGTCGCCAAACATTCCTCGATTTCAAGGTTGCCAGTCAGTTCCGGACCTCCAATCAGGCAAACAGCTCTCTTCTGAATAGAATCCCACAAATGCAGTGTATGTTTGGGAGCAGAGCCCTAAATATGTTGGTCGAATTTGAGCTTTGTATAAAATTAACAGTTGTTGTGGAGTGTAAAGCTTCCTAGTTCGAAATAATATTCCCAGCTTTTGAGAAGCTCTCTTTGCCATGCTTGTAACATATTCATGCTAAGATATATTTGCTCCCAAATTAACGCCCAGCTAATTGAGTGACGATGCTAGAGGAATGGAGAGCCCCGACATAACTATGTCAGGTTCAGAAACATTAACTTTTTTGGAAAAAATTGCCGCCTGGGTTTTTGTAGCGTTAAATTCTACTCGGTTACTGTCACTCCAAGATAGGTGCTCGCTAATAATATGGAATTCTTTAAGATGTTTTAGAAGATGCTGACTGATAGCCTTTTCCATGACTTTCGATATTATTGAAAGCAATGCAACTGGTCGGTAGTTGTTTTGCAAGATCTTCTTGCCTTTTTTGGGTATCGGCTGAACTGTGGCGCATTTCCAGCAGAAAGGAAATATTCCCTTTCTGTAGGATATTGATTGAAAAGTCTGCAGAAAACTGGTGTTAGTTCTCTCGCGCAGTTTTTGAGCACTGTGGAAGGTATTCCGTCAGCGCCAGAAGCTTATTTTGTGTCTAGCTTCAGTAAAATACGTTTTATAATACGCTGCCTGAACACAATAGCGGGCATCCTTGACCGCTGCTTGAGTGTTTTCACAAGCTTTCATTTGACACCCTACTTTAAAAAAAAAATTGTTTTTCACTGATTATGCCATCACTTCGTATATTCAAATAGTTTCGGAAAAAATCGGCTGTGCAGACCACAGACACCGAAGTGATCCCATAAGTGTTCCGTTTTTCAATTTTGGTACGAAACATTAAAAATGTGTTAATGAACCAACACCCCATCAGCCAACTCACTTTAATCCAAACATCTATCAATCCGAATACTAAGATCACAAATAATCCGAACGCAACCATGATAATGTGCAGATGTTTGCTTCTGCTGAATTCCGAACGCGACGATAAATTATTTTATTACTAGTTCAATTGCATTTCGCAAAGTACCTGTGTTGATACCAAGGGTTTATTTAAAAGTGTTTTATATCAAAGTAAAACAGTCCAAACGGAAGCATGTAACACGAAAGAACCCAACCGCAGTCGAAAAAACAGTTTTAATATTAAACAATGCAAAAAGAGATCTCACCAAACTAGATAGCGGTGATAATGAAATATCAGTAGTGTTCCTATTTGCAAATTGTGCCCCCTTAATACAGCCGATTGATCATCAAGTAATGTAAGTCCTAAAACATTTATTTACTTTGATAAGTTACGGGAACCGATAATAGTAACCCAGAGACTTTAAAAACCATAACTTTTAAAGATGTTGTTGATTAATTAGATAAAGCTTCGAACTGTAAAAGAATGTTCTTTTAACTCTATTAACCAAACGAATTGCTAAGATAAATAGATTTTCAGTAACAGAATCTGATTTACAAGCGATTATTAATCTAAGAATAATGTTTGATGAAAATTTGACAATTAAAGAGCTTGAAGAATATACAGTTGGACATGCTGAATTACGCGAATGTATTTGCTTTTATCTAAGAACAATTTGGTTAAAACATGAACAATGAAGCGAGTGATAATAAATATGTTATTTCGGTAAAACATGGTGTGTCGGCTTTTAACACGCAACCTAAAATAATATACCAAATCATCGAATAATTTAACTTAAAAAACTTCATAGTCAAACTATTAATTCTGAAGTAAATATCAAGATACAATAAAGTTGTAGAAAATATTAAGTATAATTTAACTAGTAGTTAGTATAGTTTATAAATTTACTATTTTGTGTTCCAATTCTAGCGATAATCAAATTAATCTGTACAATGTCAAAGTTCTAGTATAGGTTCAAAATGTGTTAAATAAATAGAATAAAAATCGAAGCCATATTTATATTCCATATGACTTTCGAAAACATAAAACAACTAATCTCCTAACTTATGTATTTTTTCACGTGTTTAATTAATGATTTTTGCTGAATTTAAGAAAAATATGAGGGTTAAACGTAGAAAATGAGAAGTCGTTTTAAAAAATAAAATAAACTGTTTATGCATATTTAATATTTCATCATTAGTTGGAAAATCTGGTAACATTTAAACGTGTATTTTTTCTTTATTTCTCTTGGCAATTCGTAGTTTATTTATATAATTGATCTTTTTATTTACCATGTTTTTCAATGTATTTAATAGACCAGACATATATGCTTTTAGTTTCCTTGCTAAAGGGAAGTATTTTATTAGCTAAAAAATCACCATCCACGATTTTTTTATTTTTTCACGTTTCAGGGTCTCTAAATGACAACACGCAGTCTAGCATTTTCGTCAATCTGTCAATCTATTGGCACGATAACTCTCGAACCAAGGAAGATATCAAATTCAAATTTTATTCACATATATTTCCTGAGGTAGGAGTGGACTCTGTAATGTTTCAGTAAAATAGCTTTGGAAGAAGAGACTAAAAAGGGTGGAGGTACAGAAATGTTATGTGTAATATATATTATTACTAGCCTTGCCCGCGGCTCCGCTCGCGTGGACTTGATTCACTATTATCGTCAGTGCTTATTCCTTATGTATTTTATAAAAAAAAAAACACGTAAATCGGATAAGTGGTTCTTGAGTGGTAAGAGCCCTAACGGACAGACAGACAGAGAGACGTTGCGTTTTATATATATTATAGATTTTTTTGATAAATAAGATTTAAAAAAAAAAAAACATGTAAATCGGATAAGTGGTTCTCGAATGATAAGCGCACTAACGGACAGACACACAGACAGATACACGTTGCATTTTATGTATATTATATTCTTTGTTACATGATATTGTTCCTTATTTAACGGTTTAAGCAGCGCATTGTAAGAGAACGCGCTAAGGGCAGACTTTTTTCCGACTTGATTCACCATTATCGTCACTGCTTATTACGTTACCTAATGTAATAAAATATATCCTATGTTACCTAACGTAATAAAATATATACTATAACCTGGCCAAGGAACATGAGAGTGATAAACGCACTAACGGACAGACAGACAGATAGAGAGGTATTGGATTTGATATATATTATAGAAGAATTTAGATAACCTGGACAGAGAACAAATGTATGAATTAAACAAAAAAACACTAAAATCGAATAAGTGGTTCTCGAGTGATAAGCAGCCGAAAAAACAGTTTTAATATTAAACCATGCAAAAAGGGATCTCACCAAAGTGGATAGCTGGATAGTTATTTCATTAAATATCAATGGTGTTCTTATTTGCAAATTGTGCTTCCTTAATACAGCGCACTAACGGACAAACAGACACTTAGACAAAGAGATGTTGCATTTCATATATATTATAGAAGATTATCGATAACCTGGCCAGAGAACAAATGTATGAATTAAAAAAAAACATTTAAATCGGATAAGTGGTTCTCATAAGCGCACCAACGGACAGATACACAGACAGAGAGACATTGCATTTTATATATATTAGATTCTTTGCTACATGATATTGTTCCATATTTAATGGTTTAGGCAGTGGATTGCAAGAGAACGCGCTAGCGGCAAACTTTTTTCCGACTTGATTCACCATTATCGTCACTGCTTATTTCTTATGTTACCTAACGTAATAAAATATAGCCTATAACCTGGACAGAGAACATATGTATATTTTAAAAAAAAGCACTTAAATCGGATATGTGGTTCTCCAGTGATAAGCACACTAACGGACAAACAGACAGACAGAGAGACGTTGCATTTTATAAATATTATAGATATAGATATTCTTTGCTACAAGATATTATTCCATATTTAATGGTTAGGCAATGTATTGCAAGAGAACGCGCTAGCGGCAAACTTTTTTCCGACTTGATTCACCATTATCGTCACTGCTTATTCCTTATGTTACCTAGCGTAATAACATATAGCCTATAACTTGGCCAGAGAACATACGTATGTTTTAAAAAAAAGAAGCACGTAAATCGGATAAGTGGTTCTCCAGTGATAAGCGCACTAACGGACAGACAGACAAAGCGACGTTGCATTTTATATATATTATATGTGTTAATTTTTTTTGTTTTTGACTGAGAAAATGCACAAATTTTAAGCATAATTTATAGTCAAACATAGAAGATTCGATGCGGCGAGGAAGGTGTTTAAAGGGGGTTACTTCGTTTATAGAAAATAGTAGTTCCATTCAGGATTATCGAAATCATGAAATCTAAGAATTAGGTGGTTATTTTTACTTATTTACGGTGAAACATATAAGGCTTAATAAAGAAGTAATAAGATTTCAATTTTAAATATCTCTGAAGCCGTTCCACTGCACAACTTTCTCTGGAAATAAAATTGTAGTAGTATCATTTAAAATATCGACTAGCAGTGCTTTTTTTTAATCGTTCACCTCTCCACCTGACTAGGGGTTTTTACCATTTTTCATATCCTAAGGATATCCGCGGGGATGTCGTAATACCCGTCAACGTTGTCCAAGTGCCGAGACATACATTTTGTATTTCAGGGCACCTTTTTAGACAACGCGGTGATGCTGCTACGGCTATTATTGCATTCCTGCAAACCACTACTACCTATGTACGTAGCCAGACCATATATACTTAAATAAAAGTACACCGGCCTGCATGGATTGAACCCGAGACCTTCTGCACCGCAAACAAGGACTACGCCATGAAGCCACGGGCCGCCACATTAAGTAATGCTCTGATGTGAGAAAGATAAATTTAATACTTATTTTAAAACTACTTGTTTGCAAGAGAAGTTCACTGCTGATTTTTTATATGCTGTTAGCTTCAAAGGCATCTCTGTACATAGCCATACATACAAACTTAAGGACTATCTTGTCAAATTTTGCACTTTTTTGTACACGTGATTTCGCAAAGAAAATAAATGTGACTGGTAAATAGTAAATTCAAAATTACAATTTCCGATAATTGCCTTTATTCTGTAACAAATATGTTAAAAATTCTCAAAAATAATTTTGTCCTCATGCTAAAGAAGTACAATCTAACTAATAGATACCACATACCATAGAAAATTTTAAAATTAACTAAACTACGAAAGAAAAATCAATCACGAAGTGGAAGACCACTAGGTCAGGAGGATAAAAAAGAGAGAAGAAATATCAGCGTGATATTTCTCCATATTTTTTCACGTTTAAGTTCCCTAGATCACGAACAGCAGTATTTCCCATTTCCATACATTGGGCTTGGTCCGTTAATAAATAAAATGAAATATTTTCGCTGACTTAAAATCTATAAGTTGAGTCTACTCTCATATAGATTCTTTTTACTTGGTTGTTGTAAAAATGTACTTTATAAAGAATATTTGCGACGTTTTTAGCGAACACTTATAAGATAACTTCGGTGTCTGTCTGTCACACCCGATTTTCTCCTAAACTATTTGTTACAGAAATTTCAAATTTGGTAATAATATAGGAATTGATGGCCTCATCAGAGCCATGTAGTTTTGAAAGTTAAATTTTGACTTAAGGGGTTAGTTTTGGGGGTGAAATCGGAAGTGAAAAAAAAAATTTTTTACTAGGTCATCGAGTCTGATGTCAAACCAAAGCTTGTGAAAACACAATTAGAAAATATATATATATATATATATATATATATATATATATATATATATATATATATATATATATATATATATATAATGTAATACTTGCGCGCACTTTTCTTTGTATTATTTTTAAAAAATCGCGAAAAATCGATGTCCACCCGCCTTATCTCGAAAAGTACTTAACAAAAAATTTTGAAAAAATTCTGGAATATTCTCCACGGGGTGTAGATTGAACGAAAATTATCACGAGTGTATTACCTTTAATAATATATCTGGTATATAAAAAAAAATAAAAATTTCAAGATTATCAGTTTTCAGTAAAGATTGGAAACAAACTTTGTTGAAAACTCATGTGGGGTGTGTTTTGTGAAGTCACTGATCATGTTATACCTCCGTAACATTTTTTTTTTTATTTTAAAAGTAATCAAGTTACGGAACAGTAATTGCTCTAGTTTAACTTGCACTTCACCGGTTATGTGTATATTGTGATTGATAATGAAATTATTTCATCTAAAATACAAATTATAAATCATTTCTAGAAACGAACAAAGATTATTCACTGTTTCTGTACATGTGGATTCACGATTCACGAATACAATAAATGTGACAGGTGAAAAGTAAATCGCAAATTAAAACAGGTTTGCGATAATTGATTTTATTCTAGGACAAATACGTCGAGAACTTCTCAAAAATAATTTTACTCCTGATGCTAAACAAGTACAACCTTATAGATAACACATACCATAAGATATTTTAATTAAATTTTTAATTAACTAAGCGACGAAAAAAAAATTAATCACGAAGTGGAAGATCAGAAGGTCCGTAGGATAAGAAAGAAGAAAGTTCTCAAGTGCATCGACGCAAACAAAACAATGCTGATCTGAGATATTGCACTGATACCAAAGCCATGCCAAGTCATTGGTGGAAAAAGTTAAAAAAGGAAAGAGTATGAACACATATAGAAAACAAAAAATTCTGAAATATACTGCAAAAAAAGAAAATACTGATATAAAGCAACCAATGCAACTGTGTGCTGCCTTGGTGAGTACATCTGACAAATGTTATTTTAAAACTCTACCAGGGCCACAATATTGCAAGTACTAGAGCCGCCTTTTCAGTTTTTACAAACGACCACCAGATTACCATTGTTGTAAAATTTGACATTTGTTATTGGTAAAAGAGTGGTAGCTCAGAAATTGGCCGAGTAGTTTGTTTACAGTGAGCATTTAAAAATATAGTTTTGTGAAAAAATTGAAATTTCACGTGAAGATTTTCGTTGGATGATTTTTTACGATTTTACTGAAGGCCTAACTCAATGACGATACCTTATATCGCTTCATTCGGTTCGGCAATAAATCATCATCAGAAAAGACTATTTACTATTGGTTTGCAGAATTTCGTCATGATTGTGCTTCTGTTAGCGATGAATTTCGTGAAGGTCGACCAAAATCGGTTGTTGTTAAGAGAGTTGAAGAGGATCGGCATGTGAGTTACTATGCAATAGAGGTATTCTTAGGCATATCGAAGAATGCAGTACATTCGATTTTGCATGAACGTTTAGCCGCGAAAAAGATCTGTTCCCGATGGATTCTGCTTTATTTGACCGAAACTTAAAAATAGACTCGTATCAATTGGTGTAAGGAAATACTCAAAAAATTCGATCAAGGACATGCAAAATCCGTATACAACATTATAATAGGAGCCGTACGAGCCCGAAACTAAACAACTGTCAACTTATTGGGTGTTCGAAGATGAACCGAATCCAATAAAAGTGATTTGAGCGCAAAGCATTTCCAAGAAAATGATCGCTTATTTGTTTCGTTATACTGGACATGTTGCAAACATTGCTTTAGAAGATACCATGTTGAATAGTATATAACAATTTGTTTGGCAGAAGTCATTCATGAAATCAGGAAAAACAACTGGAATCGTCGCATCATTCTTCATCATGACAATGCCAGCTCTCACACAGCACGTCAAACAATTGATTATTTTTTTAAACATTAAACTGTTGTGGCTTTTACTTGATGGAAACACAAATTTTCCACAACACAATATGTTTATTTTTCAGTACAACGCGTTTCGCTAACAATGTAGCTTTGTCAAGTATAAATAACATACAGAATTATTAGGTATATATAAACTAAAGTAGGCACAAAATGATGAGCAAATTTTATGATAGGTGATTACACAGAACTATTAAGTACATACTTTAAAAAAATTATTTGTCCTAATGAGAAGTGGCTGGCCGTGGATGGGTGGAGTAGTACTTTGCTAATGTGAGGAAGGTCTATCCCGCAAGTCAGTACACTTATTTATTAATTTATTTAAGTATATTTGGCCAGGACACGTACATTTTTTTTATGGGTCTAGCACACGTGCTACAGGGAAGTCCCTAAAGCGCTACAGGAGCGACACGTGTGCGGAGAAAGCGATTCACGTTCTTCTTGAATGGCTGTAAATTGTACTCGGTGAGAAACACAGACCTGGGCAAACTATTCCAAAGGGATGATGTTCTCCATATAAAAGACTGCTTGAAAAAAGGAGTAACAAGCTGAACCTCATATGGATGTGAAGTATTAGCGCGACGTGTACTTCTAACATGCACCACTCTGGGAGGAATTAAGCGGGCCACATCCTTCGAACACTTTCCATAAAAATACTTGTAGAATAGCCTCAAGTCGCCAACCGTTGTTCGATGTTCCAGCGAATCAAGTCCGTCGGTCAGTTCCGGATTTCCAATCAGACAAACAGCTCTTCTTTGAATAGAATCCAACAAATGCAGTGTATGTTTGGGAGCGGAGTTCCAAACATGGGAGCAGTATTCCATAGTTGGTCGAATTTTAGCTTTGTAAAGAATTAACCCCGTGTGGGGTTGCTAGTCCTCCATCGGGCGCCTCCCCAGGTGGCGGATAGGGGCATGCCTCCTAGATATGGGTGGTACTGGTGAAATGAAATAGCCAGGATGGACCAAAACTAGCATTGGCGGCTGCAGGGATCCCTACATTCAGCTATACCGAGCGACTGCCGGAATAAGCAGTCACCACGTGTTGTCAACAGCTTCGGGTGGAGGGACAAACAAGTGTAAGGGCACTCTATTGTCCTGAGGTTGAGAAATTGGCCCCGAAGGCGCAGGAACTAGTTAAATAGTCAACGGCTTTAGAATGTAGAGGGCAAGGTGAAACCACTACATTAAAAATTCAAATGAACTACTACTACTGCTCATGGTTGTCGGAGGCCAAGAGCCGGTAAGGGAGGAATTTCTCAAACAGACCATGGGGCCTCCCGGGTCGTCATCCAGCGAAATCCCTGTGACATATCAAACAAAGCCTGCTTAAAGCTAATTAAATATAATCCAATTAAAATATGTACGTGGAATGTTAAAACCATGTATGAGGCCGGCAGAATTCATAATGCAATACTAGAGATGGAAAGATTATCCATAGACATTATGGGTATTAGTGAGATGCGCTGGATGGATTCTGGAAGTTGTCGAATCAAGCAACATCAAATATACTATTCGGGAAATACCAACGGTCAACACATTCACGGCGTTGGCATGATTATGAAAGAAAATATTGCTAAACATGTAATAAACTTTGTCCCCATATCGGAAAGAATGCTACTGATTCAAATTAATACAGGGCCCATTAAGACAAATATAATCCAGGTATATGCTCCAACTGCGGATAAATCAGATGAGGAAATCGAATTGTTCTATAATGAGTTGACTAATGTTCTTGGAAAACTCAACAGAAACGAACTTATACTAGTTATGGGCGACTTTAATGCTAAAATAGGTAAAGGAAGAAGCGGAGGATCTCGTGAGACCCTTCGGACTGGGCGAGCGTAATGAGAGAGGTGACCGTCTGAACATCTTTGCAATGGAAGAAGATCTAGTCCTTACCAATACCTTTTTTAAATTACCAGCGCGGCGCCTTTACACTTGGAAATCGCCACAAGACTCACCAAGTAAGAAACCAGATTGACTATATCATGATCAACAAGAGGTATAGGAACTCAATAATATCTGTGAAAACATACCCAGGCGCTGACAGTAAATCAGATCATAATCCCTAGTTGGCATGGTCACTCTGAAATTAAAAAGAATTCAACGTCGGAAAACAATAAAATATGATCTGAGAAAGCTGCAAAACGAACAACTTAAACAAGTAGTAGAACAACATATTGGGGAATTGGTTGATACAAAAGTAGAGTGGACTAATGTTGATGAAGAGGTGGAAAAATTGCAAGAAATTAATCAGAAAATCCTTGATGAACACCTACGCCCAACAAAAATCAAGAAAAAAACAATGGATGACTGACGATATACTCATTATGATGGATGATCGAAGAAAGTACAAGAACAAAAACAGCACAAAATATATGCAAATAGATAAGGAGATCAAGAAAGCTATTAGAGTTGCAAAGAATACGTGGTTTGAAGAACAATGTACCAAAATAGAGACGTTTGAAAAAAAACTATGATTCCTTCAACTTACATAAAAAGGTAAAGGAGATTGCTGGGTTGCACAAACCTAAAATGACTGGACAGCTTACTGATGACCATAACCATCCAATAACAGATGCAGATGAATTAAGGAATGTTTGGCTAAGATATTTGGAAGAATCTTTCAGCGATGACCGACAAACCTTTGCTATTACAGATTGTAAAACAGGACCTAGAATTAGAACCGATGAAGCGAGAGCTGCAATCAGGAGATTGAAAAACGGAAAATCAGCTGGTCCAGTTAATTTCTATGTAGAATTTCTTAAACTTATGAATAATGCAGGAATAGAATGGCTTACTTCATTGTTCAATGATATATACGAATCTGGAAATATTCCTCGAAGCTGGCTAAAATCTACTTTTATAACTCTACCAAAGAAACCTAGCGCGAAGAAGTGCGAGGATTTTAGAATCATTAGTCTCATGAGTCACCTTCTTAAAACTTTTCTTAAGATTATCCAAAACAGAATATACAAAAAATGTGAGACCCACATATCCCGTACTCAATTCGGTTTCCGGAATGCGCTGGGTATTCGAGATTCTTTTTGCTGTTCAGGTCTTGTTTCAACACTGTAGAGATGTTAACTGTGATGTGTAAGTTTGCTTCATCGACTACCGGAAAGCTTTCGATAGAGTTAAACATGACAAACTGCTATCAATACTAAAGTCTATTGACCTCGACGATAAAGACATAAGAGTTATAAATAATATCTACTATAAACAGATAGCTACCATTAAAATAGATGGACAATGTCTTCTCAGTGCTCATGCACGGAATCGAATCTTGGACCTTGACCGACGCCACCATGAGGAGACTTGAGGTCTTCGAAATTTGGTGTTATCGTCGAATACTGAGGTGGACAGAGTAACAAACATAGAAGTTCTAAGAAGAATGGACAAGCAATGTGAAATATCTTTTAGTGTAAAGAGGCGAAAACTTGAATACCTGGGCCACATAATGAGGAACGAACAGCGCTGTGGCCTACAACAACTGATACTCCAGGGAAAGGTGTATGGCAAGAGAGGTCCATAATCTGAGAGTGTGGTTTTCCGTAACAACCACAGACCTTTTTCGTGTGACTGTCAACAAAGTCAGAATAGCTCTTTTGATAGCCAACATCCGAAACGGACTACCTTTAGAAGAAGAAGAAAGAATTAACAGTTGTTGTGGAGTGTAAAGCGTTCTGGTTCGACATATTATTCCCAATTTTTGAGCGTTAAATTCCACTTGATTACTGTCACCTCAAGATAGAATTTCTTCCAGGTCTTTGTTAAGTTGAATGACTTCCTGCTGTCTGCGGATATTCATCTGAGTAGCCGATGTCCGAGCGTTCAAAGTGAATGAAGAGATAAGTGTACTATCATCTGCAAAGCTGGAGATTGGAATCTCGGTCTTTTCCAGCAGATCGTTAATATAAATGAGAAAGAGAGTAGGAGACACTATGGAGCCTTGGGGTACATCGGCGTTGACAGTGAAGGTGTTGGAAAGAAATCCGTCAACTGCCACTCGTAAAGAACGCTCTCTGAGGAAACATGAGAGCCACAAACAGAACTTTTCAGACATACCATAAAAACGTAGCTTAGCCAATAGCCCATCGTACCAAACACGGTCGAATGCCTTGGATATGTCAAGAGCAACCGCTCGAGATTCTTCAAAGCATTCAATTGCGTTGTTCCAAACATGTGTTACATAAGTTAGAAGATACACATAGAATACACACAGAACATAGGTAGTAGTTGTTTGCAGAAATGTAAATAACGTCCGTGGCAACAGTACCGCGTTGTTTAAAAGGTACCGCGAAATACAAAAATGTATGTTTCGGCACTTGTACAACGTTGACGGGTATTACGACATCCTCGGTGATATCCTTGGGATATGGAAAAAGGATAAAATCCCTACTGAGGCGGGGAGGTGAGTGATAAAAAAAAAGGTATTTCCAAAAGACCAATTATGTGAATAAATTTAAAAGGGGTGACCTATTTGTTTCTGTTTGTTCGTTTCATAAAATATTTGTATTTTTCATACGGTTTATTTCTAAGGCCTCATTCAGGTTTATAACCTTTATTTTCTTGGTGTAGTATTTTGAAATTTGGATCAAAGGGTGATTTTCAGATAATAGATGATTCGCGTGAGAATTAAATTTTGTTGAGTTATTATTTTTTTCGATTTATAAAACTTCTTTAGTATTCATTCATCCGTGTACTTAAAAAAAAATTTCGAAAAAAGTTGTACCTGTTTGTCCTATGCATATTTTAGGACAAGTGCCGCTGGTTAATTCATAAACACCCGATTTACTATTTTTATCGGTTCGTTTTTTATCATTTTTTAAAAAAAACTTCCTGTTGAGTATTCTGTTTTGAATGCTGTGTTGATATTTTGATGAGTAATATATTTTTCTCGTTACCATAAAATGTTAAACGGTTTTATAAGGCAAATTTTCTTTTGTTATTGGGAAAATTTCTGAAATAGCTTGATTTTGGTGTTTTCTATTTACCATGTTATATATGAGTAGCGGTGAATATCCATTATTAACGGATATTTATTTGACAATATTTAGTTCGTTAATAAAATCAATTTCTGATAAAGAAACTGTAGTCAACCTATGGGTGAAACTATGGTAAGCTGCTAACTTATGTTGTTGGGGGTGTGTTGTTTTATTATGAATTATATATATAGAGAAAGTATATTTGTTGGATATCCATAATGAAATAAAAGAAACAATAGATAACGCAGCTAGTATAATAATAGATGTAAAAACAAATTCCATATCATGAATCCCCAAGCTCCACAATTATACTCTCTAATAAAATTACATAAAACAGGTTACCCAGAGAGACCAGTAGTTTCATATATGTCTGCACTAGCTTATAAACTATCCTCTTTCCTCATAAACATCATAAATAAACATTGCAATTTTGTCTTACAATACAGCATCAAGAATTCTTATGAACTAATAGATAAAATTAAAAACTTAAATTAGTATTATTCGACGTCCAAAATTTGTTCCCTAGTATATCGCCAGAGGATACTATAAAATTAGTAGAAAAGTTACTCAATAAAAATAATACCATTCCAGTGATTAGGTTAGATATAATTAAAGTATTAAGAATATATTTAAAGCGAAATTACTTTTCATCCAAGAGTAAATTATATGTTAGCAAGAAAGGACTAATAATGGGTTGCCCATTAAGTCCTCTCTTAGCTGAAATTTTTATGAATTTACTAGAGCTAAAAATTCAGGATACACTAAGTAAACAATTCATTTACTGGTACAGATATGTAGACGATGCTATTGCATGTTTCACTGGGACCCAAAGACATTTAAAAACCGTTTTAGATTACATAAACCCTCTACTTAACAATATTGAATTTACCATGGAAGAAGAGACTCTAGTACCACTCAATTTCTTAGACTTAAAAATTACCAGAATATCGAATAAACATACTTTCTCCATACACCATAAACGATCTTACACAGACACAACAATTCATAATACATCAAACCAACCCCAACAACATAAGTTAGCAGCTTACCATAGTTTTGCCCATAGGTTGACTACAGTTCCTTTATCAGAAACTAATTTTAATAACTAAAATATTATCAAACAAATATCCGTCAGTAATGGATATTCACCACTACTCATAAATAACACGGTAAATAAAAAACTCAAAAATCAAGCTATTTCAGAAATTTTCCCAATAACAAAAAAAAAAAGTTGCCGTATAAAACTTTAACATTTTATGGTAACGCGTCAGTAAAAATAAGAAAAATACTTGATCATCAAAATATCAACATAACATTCAAAACTCAATAGAAAGTTTTTTTAAAAAATTATAAAAAAAGAAACCACAAAAATAATAAATCAGATGTTTATGAATTAACCTGCGGTACTTGTCCTAAAATATGCATAGGACAAACAAGTAGAACTTTTATACTCTATCCGTTTCCAAGGCGAAGTAATAAATCATATAAAATTATGCAAATTAACTTCACGCGATAGTACGAGACTCGGTTCCGCACAGTACATTTTACGCAAAAAAGTTACAAGATTATTTGTACCGGTAGAATTAACTGGGACTAACATTTATGGAAAAATACAATAGAATCTCGAGAATGACCGAGCAGTGGTGTATCAACTGATTTTTTTTGTATTAATTATAGCTATAATAAAGGTTGGTTGTATTAAAAAAATATATACAAAATATTACAGATATTACAATAATATTACAAGAGTAAAACTAGTATTAAACAAAATTGAGAAATTATAATAAGATGATAGAACGGCGCTCATCAATGCCAGATGCCTACCTGCATAATATATGCATACAAAACAATATGATCAAATTTATTTATCAAAACATACAACAAACAAATAAACAAATAGGAAATTAATTACATATAAACAAGTTTTAAAATATAAACGCACCTAGGTGCATGCTCCTGTATGTGCTTTTACAAAACACTGTTTAAAGCCTAACATCTAAAAAAAAAAACAAATACAAATGTCACACAGGGAAGACCCATTAACTGTATGCTGACTGGTTTTTATTTTTAACACTGAGGGTAACAATTAAAAGTTTATCATTTATAAATTAACATCTTAAACTATAACTTAAATTTAATGACAAAATAATATTATTATATCTAGCCCTAGTGCGATGTTAATCTTAAACACCTTCTATATCCGTCATGTCAGACATATCCGAACTAAAATCATCTGTACCTAATGATATAACTAGTAGTTCTACAATTTGGTCCATTAATGAATCTAGTGTCCACATTTTATCTTCTTCTTTAATTACGTGTTCAACACGTTTTTGCCAGTTTTCTGGAGTGACATTACATATTGCTTTTGCAAATAGATGGTTAAACTCTGTGAATTTGTAGGTCACATTATTTCTAGCCACTTCGCTTTTTACTTGAGCCTAAATAAGCTCTATAGGATTAAGCTCACAGTGGTATGGTGGCAAGCGAAGAACAGTTATATTCCGAGTTTTGGCAAATTCGTCGATAACGTACTTGTTGTACTTATCTTTGTTTATTAAAACTTCATGTTTGACTAATTGTATTAACTCGCGTCATCATAGAATAATCTATTTCGCCGAGTTAACCAAGACTGTATATCATGTTTAAGCCATCCTATCGTGGGAACACGTTCAACTTTTTTGGAATGGTAACTTGCATTATCCATGACAATTATTGAGCTTCGAGGAATCAAATCTACCATCTACGTAAACCATTCTTCAAATACATCAGAATTCATATCCTCGTGGTAATCTCCTGTTTTTTTCGACTCGAATGTAAGCAGACCGCCATTAACGAAACCGTGGATACTCTCTATATGTGTTATAATTAATCGGCGTCCTTTTCCAGATGGTGGACGGAGATCGGTTGACCAACCTTCCATAAAAGCTTGTCTTGAACTCAAAACGTTTTTGTCCTGCCAAAACTTATTTACGGTATGTACCCTTCATTTATCCGAGTTTCGTCTAAATAATAAATACGTCTTCCTTGAAAAAGTCTCATGTCTAATTTCTCTCAGATAATCTCTTCTCCAGAGTACGATTTCTCCCCTTTCAAATAACAAAGATTTTCTTTGAAATTTTTCCCAACAAAAATTGAATGATTTTAAAACGTCCCACAACTTGGTCCTGCCCATCGTTGGTATCTGTGGGTTACTTTTAACAGCCTCTAGAATTAAGTCCAAAGTTGGGATTATTTTTCAATGAAAAACCCATGAATGATTCTTCGCAAGGAATTTTTTACATCTTCTGTCAGCTCCAGTTTTATTTTATCTGGTTTTAGCTTTGGCGCAGTAACTTCTCCTGCCCTTTCTTCCTTCAAAATTCGATAGATAGTTGTTTGTCCAACTCCGGTCATTAGGGAACACTTTTGAACACTATCGTCGACACTTAAATTAAGGTTTTCATCACTTTTGATGTAATTCAACACATTCCTTATTATGATCTTTTCATTTAAGCTTAAAGCCGTTGTTTTTTGACGTTTTGGGGAAGACATTTTTATTATTCTGAACTGACACACTACGTGTTACGTGAGAAAATAAACTGAGAGTATACCCTCGATACGGTTTATAATCCAAATTAACGCCATCAGCTAAAACAACCCGCCTTTGGTTTATTACCCACTGTGTCACTTTTATTACTAATTTGCATAATTTTACATGATTTATTACTTCGCCTTGCAAACCGATAGAGTATAATATACGGATTAATGAACACTATAGAAGTTTTATAAATCGAAAAAATAATTCAACATATGAGAATTATCTGAAAATCACCCTTTTGATCCAAATTTCAAAATACTACACCAAGAAAATAAAGGTTATAAACTAGACCTGAAGGTGGCCTTAGAAATAAACTGTATGAAAAATACAAATATTTCATTAAATGAACAAACAGAAACAAGCAAGTCACCTCTTTTAAATTTATTCACATAATTGGTCCGTTGGAGATACCTATCATTAGGACAGATAATTTTTTCTTAATAGTTCTGTGTAATTACCTATCATAAAATTGGTTCATCATTTTATAGCTATTTTAGTTTATATAAACCTAATAATTCTGTCTATTACACAAGTCTGCAACAAAAATGCTGTCTGGATGTTTTCTTACTGATTTCTATGTATTTAGGTGTTCTGAAAACTAAAAAAATACTCAAAAAATTCCAGAACGTCAGGTTATTTTGCAAAACGCAAAATTTTATTATAAAAAAGGGTTTTTTTGTGCTAACTTGAAGTCATAAATAAATAGGTACAATTTTATTTTGATTACTGTTTTTAAATGTATACAGGCCATAACTATCATTACTTTCTAAATAAAGAACGCCCTGTGTGAGCTAAATTAACAAACATAAACGTTGTAACCAGAACGTGCGCGCTCCGATAGTGTAGAAAGTGGCGCGGTACAATTACGTGTTAACTCGTCATTGTTTTATAGATCTTGGTTCAATATAGTGCAATGTCATCTGTGCGGAAGTGTGTGAATTCGTCTGACAGTTTTTGTTATATTTGTGGCGAATATATGGTATTAAAGCAATAACTTAATATTACGGACTTTGTAAAAAAAGTATATTTCACGTATTTTGGCTTAAAACTTGGAGATCAGGATAAAGTTTGGGCACCTCATAAAGTCTGCAAACGATGTGTTGAAAACCTTCGAAATTGGTTTAAGGGCAAGAAAAAATCTTTCCGATATGCGATTCCTATGGTATGGCTCGAGCAAAAGAACCATAGTGATGATTGTTACTTTTGTTCGTGTAATGTGAAAGGGCATAATTCAAAATGGAAGCAGTCCATTTCATACCCCAATCTGCAATCAGCTATTCGTCCCATCCCTCATGGGACCGAAATACCAGTGCCAAGGCCCCTGCTACCTTGGAAGAGATTCCAAGTTCTGACGAAGATGAACCCGATGACAAGTCAAGTTTTCAATTAGAAGATGACAGCAGTCCGAAATTGTTTTCCCAGGACGAGCTAAATGATTTAGTAAGAGACTTGAATCTTTCCAAAAACGCTGCTGAGTTGCTTGGATCAAGGCTCAAAAACAGGAACTTACTTTTGCCGGGAGTGTCTTCCTCCTGGTTTAGATATCGTGAGAAGCAGTTCACTTCCTACTTTGCCCAAGAGGACGAGTTGGTTTATTGTACCAATATTGAAGGTTTGATGGATACATTTATGATCTCATAAGACCCAGTACAGTGGCGTATTTTCATAGATTCTTCAAAAAGAAGCCTTAAAGCAGTTCTGCTTCACAATGGCGGTTTCTATGCTTCCATTCCTGTCGGTCATTCCGTACACCTCAAGGAAACCTACAAGAACTTGGAATTGGTTCTTTGCAAATTAAAATATAAAGACCACGGTTGGCAAGTGTGCGGTGATTTAAAAATCTTGGGCATGTTGCTCGGACAACAATCTGGGTTTACCAAATTCCCTTGCTTTTTGTGTCTATGGGATAGTAGAGACCGAGCAAATCACTGGACCAAAAAGTGTTGGCCTCCGAGGGAGCTTAAAGTTAACGAAAAGAACGTCCTGCATGAAACTTTGGTGCCTCCTCATAAAGTTCTTCTACCACCGCTTCACATAAAGCTGGGATTGATGAAGCAATTTGTAAAGTCACTTCCAAGAGATGGAAATTGCTTCAAATACTTAATATCAAAGTTTCCAGGCCTCTCGGAGACAAAGTTGAAGGAAGGTGTTTTCGTTGGACCAGATATTAGACGGCTTAAGGCTGATCCACAATTCATCACAACCATGACGGATCCTCAAAGAGAAGGGTGGATTGCCTTTAAAGAGGTCATAGAGAAATTTTTAGGCAATAACAAAGACCCTAACTACAAACAAATCGTCAAAAGAATGTTAAAAGCATTTTTAGCTTTAGGTTGCCTAATGAGTTTAAAAGTACATTTTCTTCATTCCCACCTCGACTACTTTCCAGAAAATTTAGGAGATCTGAGTGAAGAGCAAGGTGAACGATTTCACCAAGATATTAAGGAGATGGAAAAAAGATACCAGGGAAGATGGAGCGTCTCAATGTTGGCAGACTACTGTTGGACGCTCAGAGAGACCTTCCAGATGCTTCCTACAAGCGAAAATGTTCCGAAAGGAGTCTCACTAGGAAAAAGAAATGTGTTTAGTGCTTACTAATGAATGTATTTTAGATAAAAAAAAAATAAGTTTTGTTTTCGGATTCAGTACACCCAAAGACATAAGAATTACGCAAAAAAAACCAAAACAGCTCTCAATTTTTTTTTTGCAGACTTGTGTTATTTATACGTGACAAAGCTACATTGTTAGCGAAACGCGTTGTACTAAAAAATAAACATATTGTTGAAATTTTGTGTTTAAATAACCAGTTTTTTGTTGTATTTAATTGAATATTTGAGTGAGAACACATTGAATTAATGTCTCATTGCCCGTATTCACTTGATATATCGCCTAACGCGAATATTTTTAGAAACAATAAAACGATTTGTACCAAAAATTTTTTTTCTTCCATTGTTTTTGTAAAAACTTAAAAAGTAGCCCTCGTAATACATATTCAGTGTTATAATCTCGAAGAGTAAATCTCTGAAGTTCGCTCGTGTAATCGAAAAGTTACTACATTTTTACACGGTCTAATCTCAACACAATTTTTCATCCAACCAAGACCGAGGAAGCTTCCGTTTCATGTTACACATTTTGTATCGCTGTTACAACCCTAATACTATGACAGTTTTCTTTTACTGGAACTTACTTATGCGAAACGGTAGCTTATACGCCGTCAAATATGGTTTTCTTTTATTACTTAGGGACTACTTATTTTAAATGTTGCTTGCCGAGCATAAAAATAGAGAACGCTAGGGTATAATTAAATTGTTATTAAACTAGGCAATAAAACAAAAACAGTTCAGAGGAAATAAAACTAATTTATTTCCACATAATATCACAACCAATAACTTCGTGCAGTGCCTATTAATACGTATAATATATGAAAGCCGTTCTTTATAAAACATAGGAGATATGTACATATATGTTATTAAACTACTATCTGAAAAGATATTGATAGATGTTTTCGTTTAAGTTTAAAAAAGAAAAACAATTTTCCTGAGTGAAAGTTATTCCCCATGTGAACGTTCTAGAACCTTCCCCTAAGAATTTTATTGCTTTTGTTAGCTAGCTTATGATCTTAATATTTCAGAAAGTTACGTGATAGAAAAAAATTCATGTTTTTGTTTGAATAAATTAGAAAATTTTAAGATACATAAAAAATAACTGGTCTTCGTATGTTTCTTCTATCGAGGTTAGAGGAACAGATTATTTCCCTAAATATATACAAACACGTAGGCTGAAAAGTTTTTGGTCTATCTACTTAAAACCTATTTTTTGCAAAATTCGACTTTATTCATTAATATAGTCTCCTTCAAGAACAATATAATCAGTCCAACGCTTTTCTAACATTTCTACACCTTTGTTGTAGAAGGATTTGTCTTTAACTTCAAAACAGGCCTCAGTTTCGGCGATAACTTTTGCAATGGAGCCAAATCTCTTTCCCGCAAGCATTTTTTGTGAGGTCTGCGAATAGATAATAGTCGCTGAGGGACAAATTTGCAGAATATGGGAATGAGGAAGCAATTCGAACTTCAATTCATGCAATTTTGCCATCGTAACCATTGACTTGTGACACGGTGCATTGTCTTGATGAAAGAACAATTTTTTCTTGATCATTTGGGCCGTTTCGGTACGATTTCTGCCTTCAAATGCACCAATAACTTTATATAATATTCGCTATTGATGGTTTTTTCCCTTCTCAGCATAGTCGATGGAAATTATTCCATGCGCCTCCCAAAATACAGAGGCCAAAACCTTCCCAGCCGAGTGTCGTGTTTTTGGTCGCTTCGGGCAGCTTTCACGGGTGCTGTCCACTCAGCTGACTACCGATTTGATTCCGATGTGTAGTGGTGGATCCATGTTTCATCCATTCTCATATATCGCATAAAAAAAATCCTTTTTATTGCACTTAAACAGGTCCAAACAGCGCTTAGAATCGTCAATACGTTATTGTTTTTGGTCCACTGTGAGCAAACGAGGTACCCATTTCGAACAGAACTTTCTCATGTCAAAATGTTGATGCAAAATATGACCGACACGTTATTTTGATATCTTTAAGGTGTCAGCTTCTTCATGCAATTTCACTTTACGGTCATACAAAACAATTTCGTGGATTTTTTTTTAGATTTTCTGGTGTAACCACCTCATTTGGTCGTCCAAAACGTTCTTTTTTTTTATGGGTCTAGCACACGTGCTGCAGGGAAGTCCCTAAAGCACTACAAGAGCGACATGTGTGCGAAAAAAGCGATTCCCGTTGTTCTTGAATTGCTGTAAATTGTACTGGTTCGAAATAATATTCCCAACTTTTGAGAAGCTCTCCTTGCTATGCCTGCAATATGTTCATGCCAGGACATATTTGCTCTCAAATTGACGCCCAACAAATTCAGTGACGATGTTAGAGGAATGGAGTGCCCCGACATAACTATGTCGGGTTCAGCAACGTTAACTTTTTTAGAGAAAACTGCCGCCTGGGTTTTTGTAGCGTTAAATTCCACTTGGTTACTGTCACCCGAAGATAGAATTTCTTCCAGGTCTTTGTTAAGTTGAATGACTTCCTGCCGTCTGCGGATATCTGAGTAGCCGATGTCCGAGCGTTCAAAGTAAATGAAGAGATAAGCGTACTGTCATCTGCAAAGCTGTAGATTGAATTCCCAGTCTTTTCCAGCAGATCGTTAATGTAAATGAGAAAGAGAGTAGGAGACAGTATGGAGCCTTGGGGCACACCGGCGTTGATAGTGAAGATGTTAGAAAGAAATCCGTCGACTGCGACTCGTAAAGAACGCATTCTGAGGAAACATGAGAGCCACAAAGAGAACTTTTCAGACATACCAGAAGAGCGTAGCTTAGCCAACAGTCCATCGTGCCAAACACGGTCGAATGCCTTGGATATGTCAAAAGCAACCGCTCGAGATTCTTCAAAGTGTTCAATTGCGTTGTTCCAAACCTGTGTTACATAAGTCGGAAGATCTCCTGTTGATCTATGTTGACGAAAGTCATATCGCTAACAATGTTGAATCCTTCAAGATATTTTAGAAGATACTGACTGACATCCTTTTCCATGATTTTAGATATTATTGAAAGCAGTGCAACTGGTCGGTAATTATTTGGCAAGATCTTCTTGCCTTTTTTAGGTATCGGCTGAACTGTGGCACATTTCCAGCAGGAAGGAAATATTCCCTTTCTGTAGAATAGGTTGAAAAGTCTACAGAAAACTGGTGTTAGTTCCCTCGCACAGTTTTTGAGAACTATGGCAGGTATTCCGTCAGTGCCAGAAGTAAATGATGAGTGATTTTCCAGGAGCAGAATCCCTGTAACACTTATCAAGCCATTATTTTGCTTGAATGGTATTTTTTCCCATCAAACAACAGTGTTTAATAAATACACCAAATTCGGTTTTTTCCATTGTTTTGAAAATATCAAAAGTAGCGTCACTAAAACCACGGTAACTTGAAACATAAAATTTTGACACGTATCGTTTGAAAGTTGGTACTTCCTAAAAATCATATGGATTTTTGAAAAGGGCGACATCTATGTGTCAGATCAAAAACTTTTCAGCCTACGTGTTATGTACAACTCTCACAGGTTCCATGGTTTGAGGGAAATAAATAGTTATATATTTACTAAAAACGTAAGCAGGTGAGGTGAAGTTCGGTAAACGGTAATAGCAAATCAGGAAAAAATTGGTAGATAAAACTAAAAAAAAAAACTGAGCCGATGATCTTGGTAGAGAAAAAAGTAAGACAGCGAAAAAAAGCCCTTATCAACCCTACAGCATTTGGTCAAAGGTGCCTTGAAAGAATGCAGCAGTGCAAATGGCGTCGATCTACTTTTCAATAGTGAGTTCTCTACCCAAAACTAAGAAGAACTTGGTTTTGAGGCACAATGTCAAAAAGGACAGGCAATCCAAATGAAGATTGTGTCTCTGTCACTGTCTCTGAGCTCTGCCTGTTAAAGAAAAATCGCGACGCAATTGGCCTAGCGAAGCTTATTTCTTCGCCAAGTTTGAACAGACCAGAAATATGTTTACGAGGGTATATCTTATAGTATCATTGAATGTCAACCATAGATAGAAAACTAGACAAAGATAAATATTGATATGTAAACGGATCCACCGTAGACGCCCCGCTCCGCTCCCAAACATACATTGCATTTGTTGGATTTTATTCAGAGAAGAGCTGTTCGTCTGATTGGAGACCCGGAACTGACCGGCGGCCTTGATTCGCTGGAACATCGAAGAACGGTTGGCGACTTGAGCCTATTCTACAAGAATTTTCATGGAAAGTGTTCGAAGGATGTAGCCCCCTTAATTCCTGCCAGAGCGGTACACGTTAGAAATTCACGTCGCGCTAATACTTCACATCCGTATGAGGTTCAGCTTGTTACTCCTCGTACAACGCTTTTCGAACAGTCTTTTATATGGAGAACATCATCCCTTTGGAATAATTTGCCCAGGACTATGTTTCCCAGCGAGTACACTTTACAGCGATTCAAGAACAACGTGAATCACTTTTTCCGCACACGTGTTGCTCCTGTGGCGCATTAGGGACTTCTCTGCACGTGTGCTAGACCCATAAAAAAAGACAGGTCGGTATACTTATTTCTTAATTTATTTATGTATATTTGGCTTGGTCACGTGCATAGGTAGTAGTTTTTACAGAAAAGTAATATTGCCGGGGGCAGCACTACCGCGTTGTCTAAAAGGTGTAAAATACCAAAATGTATGTGTTAACGCTTGGGCAACGTTGTCGGATATTATGACATCCTGGCCGATAGCCTTAGGATATAAAAAAGGTAAATCCCTATTCAGGCAGGGAGGTCAACGAGAAAAAAGCATCTAAAGTCCGCTAAGTTTGTCAAGTCACTATTTTACTCATGTTAAAGCAACCCCTCTCCAATACGGATTCTTTGCACAAAGATTAAAATTTTAAAGAATAATATTTCAGATATTAACAAAGTTTATTTTAAAGAATCTTTTGATGGAAAATTTGTAACTGTGGTGTGGTGTAGCTAAATATTCCAGAAAAAAAAATGCCACCAAAAACATAAAATGTAAAAAATGCTGCAAGGCAGTCCTTCCAGCATAAAAAGATCTCATGTAAAACCAAGTCAGTTATTTTAGTTAGTATCTATGGAAGCACCTATTCAACAACTTTGTCATAAATTGTTATCTAATTAGTTACCTACCAACATTTATAGTGACCGTATCAATATTAGACATCTTTACTTCTATAATAATGCAATTGCCAATAACTTGGCAATTGCACGGCAACATAATCACATAAGAATAATCTACTATTTCGATTGCTAAGTAAGTCACAGTGCACTTAAGGATAAAGTATTTTAAATAGTAGATTATTCTTATGTGATTATGTTGCCGTGCGATTGCCAAGTCATTAATATTTATTATAGAAATAAAGATGTCTAATATTGATGACGGTCACTATAAATGTTGGTAGGTAACTAATTAAATAACAATTTATGACAAATTGTTGAATAGGTGCTTCCATAGATACTAACTAAAATACTGACTTGGTTTTACATGAGATCTCACAACTTTTTGTGGTGGAAAGACTGCCTTGCAGACTTGGCATTTTTTTTACATTTTATGTTTTTGGTGGGATCTCATTTCTTTTTGTAGGTAGTAGTCCTCTATTTTTTTTCTTCTCGGGTAATATTTCTTGTACGTCAGCTATGGATTTTCTTAAAGCCCATTCCCTGTCTCTATTGGTTTTTCTCAAAGGCTATGATGTAACAATTTTTGCCAAGTCTGGACGATAAGTGCTTCTAAGTCGATTATATTCAACGATTGCGGACTCCTGAGCTTTGATACTACCGAAGTCGACATTAATTAGATGTAATCCGCCCAGACTTGTCACTCTCGAAAGTGCCACGTATGCTTGACCGCGTGTGAACACTGAAGAACCGATGTCCATCTGTGCACTGTTTAAACTTAGCCCCTGACTTTTGTGTATGGTCATAGCATAGGCTATACATATCGGAAACTGTTCGCGATGAACATAAGCTCTATTAATAATTTCAAATTTAGTTTCGACTGGACCAAGCTCGTAAAGACGTTCGTTATTAAATGTAATATGTATTTTTTTAATTTTTATTTGTATTTTCAGGATCAACCTTTACTTCTTGTCTTATACCAATAGAACCGTTGACTAAGCCAAGACTCACGTCAATATTTCATCTTAACATGACTTTTGCTCCTATTTTAATAACTATATTCTCTTCTAGCCCTGCTGTCATGGAAGCATCATCTTCATACTTTTTTATAATTAAAATATACCTAAACTATTTCGCTTAACAATTTTTTAATTACACGAAGTAGATAAGTATTATTAAACGAATATATTTGATAAATGAAAAATATTATTCGATATAAAATATTAATTAATAAGTAATACAAATTATTCATAATGATGGATTTTTTAGTGATTAATTAACTTTATACGACGTATTATTTACCAGGACTCACGGTTGACCTTGCATTATGCTACAGTCCCTGGCCAAATTACTAGACGCACTGTATTTTTTTTAGTAATTTTATGTTTCTTAAGAGTTTTTATGCAATAATGGTATATTTAAACTACAATATTATTGATTTTTATTTAAAAGAATTGTTGTAGACTACATATTTGTATTTATTTTTAACATATGGCAACACTGTGTTGACAAAGTGATACATGAACGTAAACAAGTACAAACCTGTATCAGTCGCGATCGGAATCGAGTCAGGTACGGACGTGTTTCTGTGGCTTTATGGACTGTGATTGTTTGTTTAACAGTTTTATACTACTCAGTTATTAGTTTATTTTGTATGTAGTGTTTTAAAAAAGTAATTGGACTATTTTCATCATGGGTAGAAAAGGCGATCTTTCACCACGTAAAAAAGCTGAAGTGAAGGCCCTTGTGATTGCGAAAACATTTACAAACCGAGAAATATCCCGAAGATTGGAGGTTTCTGAAGCTAGTGTACGACGCATAAAAAAGAAAATTGAGTCAGGGAAGGAATTAAGCCCGAAAAGAAAGAAAAGATGAAGTAGAAAACCAATTTTCACTCCACGGTCAGAGAGATGTTTGAAGAAAATTTGTGTAGAAAACAGATTTGCTACCACAAAGGTAATAAAAACACAACTCCAGGATGCTAGCGTAAATGCTTCTGAGCGCACTGTTCGAAGAAAATTGAAAGAATTAGATTTTAAGGCCTGTCGCCCCGCCAGGAAGCCCAAGTTAACAACTGCAATGAAAGCAAAGCGCCTGAAGTGGGCCAAACAATGGCAAGACAAAGATGTGGACTTCTGGAGATCGGTAGGATACAGCAATTTAATCAATAATTGATACATTATTATCATTTTCAGTTAAATAAAGCAAATAAACATGGAAGTTTATATATTTTTCCTATTTTTGACAGGTCTGCTTCAGTGACGAAAGCACATTCGAAATTTTGCAGAATAAAGCTCAGTATGTGCATCGTCGTCATGGAGAAAAGTTTCATCCTGATTGTGTCGTCCCGACGGTTAAACATCCCACCAAAGTGATGATTTGGTCAGTCATCAGCGGCAAGGGCACTGGACGTCTGTACGTCGTCAAAGGAATAATGAGGCAAGATCAGTACAAAGAAGTATTACAAAATCGGTTGATTCCGCAGCTCAGAGAATGGTTTCCAAATGGGGAATCATTCACTTTCATGCAAGATGGAGCTCCCTGCCACACTGCTCGGTCTGTTAAAGCTTTTTTGGCAGAAAAAAATATCCCTCTGTTGGATTGGCCCCATTGAAAATGTGTGGGAGCTGATGAAAAGAGAAGTGGCTAAAGATGTGATTACCAACAAAACCCAGCTCCTAGAAAAGATTATTCATGTGTGGAATCATCATCCTCAAATGCAGGAGACAGTACAATCTTGCATTGATAGCATGCCGCGCAGAATTAAAGCTTTGATAGCGGCTAAAGGTGGCTCAACTAAATATTGACTTTTACTAACATTAATTTCACTTTTCTTTAAAACTTAATAAACTTATGCTTTTCTAAATTAATGCTGTTTTGCTGTCAAATAAATAGGTAATTGATTGGATAATATAAAAAATAAAAAACAAATCAATTTAAAATAATAAAACGGTACAATATCACTCGCGTAATTATATTTTACATGAAATCTTGCAGTGCGTTATAATTTGGCCAGGGACTGTATGTATGGCTGAACGCTGCGTGCTCTCCGCGCTCTATAGAAAAACGGTTAAGCGTATAAAAAAATATTTAGAACAAAATTTATAGACAATTTTATACTCTACAATTTTTATAATAAGTGCAAATATCATTGAAACCATAGGAAGCGAGATATTTACGAAAAAAAAAAAACGATTTTTGTGACCTTTGACCTTGAATATCTTAAGACGCGGACGCGAGATTTTATGAGACTTTTGAGACAACTTTTAAAATACCATAATAAACATTTATACAAGTTTACAGCTTATTATCTCTCATTCCGAGGTTGACCCTCTTTTTTGGCATAAGTGACTATACAGTTTAGAAAAAGGGACTGAAATTTCGGGATGTTTCAGTTTTTTCTTCCTTTATAGGCTAAACACTAACTAAATTCAAAATTTGAAGTTTGTATGTCTGCTAGAAGTACCTTAGAATTTTGATGATCGGTGAGTGTGTCAGTGACAAAATTAAAGAACTTCCACTGGCGATAGTTCGTAAACTATAAGGTATAAATAGTAGGAAATTTAGGAGTATAGCTAGCTAGTTTTATCCACAACGAAGTTACAGGGGGGTCGAAAGTGCCGTGAGTGGCTTCGAGAAAAGGATGGTACGACTGTGCTTTCTGCTTGACTTGGATATAAAAAATATGTAATTAAAAGTCTATATCATTTAATTATTTTTGTCGTAATAATTTATATTGGTTATTTAAGTTTGTATTACTATATTTTTACAACGTTTTACGTAGGAACATTACACAGTAGATCTGATCAAGTGAAAGATGGCAATGCTACTATCAAACTTTTATAAAATTCAGGATAGAGTGATGTAAAATAAACATACTCTAAAAAATAAACGCTACAATACTTCTCCGTCGACTAAATGTCGAGCTCTCGTGTGTATTACTTCCTTATTAAGGATTAAATTGCCTCTATGTGCTCTAGTTCTTTAAAACACTCGGAATTTACAAAACGATAAAAATATGACCTATTCTTTGTCGGAAACTTAACAATTGTGCGACCTATATACTGTACCCGCGGGAGAATTCTAAATGAGTTCTAGAAAGGGAATAATTTTAAATATTCAAGTAAATGTGTTCTCCCGGTGAAAAGAATAGGTGAATATTATTTTTATATGGGGTAACCGAAGTATAAACAAATGACCAAATTTTGTTTTTATCTTTCTAAAAATCACACCAAAGCATTACCTATTTATGTTGATCGATATATTATGAGAAGATCATGATACCAAACAGGAGCAAACCAAACGAAGAGCTTCAGGCATATATATATATATATATATATATATATATATATATATATATATATATATATATATATATATATATATATATAACTAATACCGTATTTTTTCCTTTACATACTACATATTTATGTTAAAATTGAAAATAATGAGTACCAAACTTTTCAGATTTATCGAGAGGAGAGGAGAAACCCTGAAAATGACATATTGTAACACTGTGTACGAAGCAACCCCTCTAGTTTCCTTACCACCTTGCTAATCCCTAATATGTTTGACCATAAATAATTAAAAATAATGAAAAAATTACACAATAGTCAGATTTTTCAACTATTGTAGAAAATCAATTAGTATTCACAAACTTATTAGGAGAGTAGCTAACAAAAATAGGTTGGGTATTCTGTTTCATAATCTAACATCAAAAACCATTTTATATATATATATATATATATATATATATATATATATATATATATATATATATATATATATATATATATATACGGGGCTGTCTTACTTTTTTCTCTGCCAAGATTTCGCATCAAGTTTTATCATCGGCTCAGTTTTTTTTTTAGTTTTATCTACCAATTTTTTCCTGATTTGCTACTACCGTTTACCGAACTTCACCTCACCTGCTTACGTTTAAGTACATATATAACTATTTATTTCCCTCAAGCCATGGAACCTGTGAGAGTTGTACATAACACGTAGGCTGAAAAGTTTTTGGTCTGACACATAGATATCGCCCTTTTCAAAAATCCATATGATTTTTAGGAAGTACCAACTTTCAAACGATACGTGTCAAAATTTTACGTTTCAAGTTACCGTGGTTTTAATGACGCTACTTTTGATATTTTCAAAACAATGGAAAAAACCGAATTTGGTGTATTTATTAAACACTTTGTTTGATGGGAAAAAAAATACCGTTCAAGCAAAGCAATGGCTTGATAAGTGTTACAGGGATTCTGTTCCTGGAAAATCACTCATTATTTACTTCTGGCGCTGACGGAATACCTGCCATAGTTCTCAAAAACTGTGCGAGGGAACTACCACCAGTTTTCTGTAGACTTTTCAACCTATCCTACAGAAAGGGAATATTTCCCTCCTACTGGAAATGTGCCACAGTTCAGCCGATACCTAAAAAAGGCAAGAAGACCTTGCCAAATAACTACCGAGCAGTCGCACTGCTTTCAATAATATCGAAAATCAGGGAAAAGGCTATCAATTAGCATCTTCTAAAATATCTTGAAGGATTCAACATTATTAGCGATATGGCTTTCGTGGAGATCTTCCGACTTATGTAACGCAGGTTTGGAATAACGCAATTGAACACTTTGAAGAATCTCGAGCGGTTGCTCTTGACATATCCAAGGCATTCGACCGTGTTTGGCACGATGGACTGTTGGCTAAGTTACGCTGTTATGGTATGTCTGAAAAGGTCTCTCTTTCCTCAGAAAGCGTTCTTTACGAATCGCAGTCGACGGATTTCACACCTTCACTATCAACGCCGGTGTGCCCCAAGGCTCCATACTCTCTCCGACTCTCTTTTTTATTTACTTTAACGATCTGCTGGAAAAGACTGGGAATCCAATCTACAGCTTTGCAGATGACGGTACGCTTATCTCTTCATTTACTTTGAACACTCGGACATCGGCTATTCAGGCGAATATCCGCAAACGGCAGGAAGTCATTCAACTTAACAAAGATCTGGAAGAATTTCTATCTTCGTGTGACAGTAACCAAGTGGAATTTAACGCTACAAAAACCCAGGCGGCAGTTTTTTCTAAAAAAGTTAACATTGCTGAACCCGACATAGTTATGTCGAGGCACTCCATTCCTCTAACATCGTCACTCAATTTGTTGGGCGTTTTTGGAGAGCAAATATGTCCTGACATGAACATATTGGAGGCATAGCAAGGGAGGCTGAAAAGTTTTTGGTCTGACACATAGAGGTCGCCCTTTTCAAAAATCCATATGATTTTTAGGAAGTACCAACTTTCAAACTATACATGTCAAAATTTTATGTTTCAAGTTTTACAGTGGTTTTAGTGACGCTACTTTTGATATTTTCAAAACAATGGAAAAAACCGAATTTGGTTTATTGGCTTTAGTACCAGTCTCTTGTTTGTCGATATATATATATATATATATATATATATATATATATATATATATATATATATATATATATATATATATATATATATAATATATATATATATATATATATATATATATATATATATATATATATATATGATGGGTAGAGTCCAAAACTCACAATCCCACAGAGACCCTAAAAAGTTTGGCAGCCACTTGTGGAGAGCACAAGACAGAGTTACTAACGTAGCAACCCATAATATACAGAAAATGAGTTGTCAGAAGCTTCTTGTTTAACTTGAGGAAGAACTGATGCGCATCAAATGGGATGTAATAGGAATTTGCGAGACAAGATTAAAAGGCGAAAAATATACGATCCTGAAATCCGGACATGTGCTGTACGAAAGCAACCAAGAGGAAAATAATAGCTTGGGAGGAGTAGCCATCCTCGTAAACAAAAAAAGAAAACACTTGATTACGCAGACTCGAGCAATATCGAACCGAGTTATATATATAATCCTAATAATATCAAAAAACAAATCGAAAAATTCTATGAAGACCTAACTCTCACAAAGCAAGCAGAAAAACACAGTTTTGTCTCATAATGGGAGACCTTAACGCGAACTTGGGAATCAAAAACAGATACATCGATGACATAAAATATATCGGAAATTTTGGAAGTGGAGTTCGAAATGAACGTGGAGAAAAAATGCTTGATAATCTACAAGAAGAACAGCTCTGTTGTATGAATATATTCATATTGTCTAACAAAATATTACAATATCACCGACGTTTTGGTTCTAAATCAATTTCACACGGGGAGCGATCACAGAGCAATAAGAGCAACTATGAAAATGAACGGAAAAATAGAAAGGAGAAAACTGCTCAAGCGAAGTTCGGTTCCTACCACCGATTATTGAGACAAAATCAAGAAAAATACATACAAGAACTTGAACTAAGACAATCAAAATTAAATGTAGAAACCAGAAATCCGGACTAAAGGACACTAAATATAACAGAGAACATTCGAATGGCAGCTAGAAAAATATGTACACGAAGTAAAAATCATAGAAACAAGAAACCGAGCCTACCAACCATAACTCTTATTGAGAAAGATCCGAAAGCTCAACAAAGAATCCGTAGAATATTGAACGGAAATGATAAAATCAACAAAATGAAAAATAATGAAAACCAGATCACGACCGAGAAAAATGAGTTACTGAAGACCAT
The DNA here is from genome assembly GCA_019049505.1 of Pachyrhynchus sulphureomaculatus. Classification (NCBI taxonomy): domain Eukaryota; kingdom Metazoa; phylum Arthropoda; class Insecta; order Coleoptera; family Curculionidae; genus Pachyrhynchus; species Pachyrhynchus sulphureomaculatus. The sequence goes on along the minus strand of CM032452.1, from coordinate 24,233,453 downwards.
AGAAGACTATTACAAAGAACTATACGCATCGAAAAAACAACGAGATGAACAAGAGGAAAGAGAGAGAGTTATAATAAACGTGGACTCAGATGAGATACCGGAAATATCGGAGAGCGAGGTCTCCGCAGCGCTGAGAGAGATGAAAAATGGACGTGCGCCTGGTGAATATAGAATAACAACTGAAATGCTGAAATATGCAGGCAAATGCACTATAAAACTCATAAAGTTGTTGCTAAACCAATATATGGAAGAGAGCAGAATACCGGCGGTATGGGAAAACGCGGAGGTCATTCTCTTACACAAGAAGGGAGACCAAGCAGATATTGGAAACTATAGACCGATAAGCTTGTTATCCCACCTGTATAAACTTCTAACGAAAATAATTACTAGGAGACTGATTGCCAAATTGGACTTTTATCGGCCGTTAGAACAAGCTGGTTTTAGAAGAGGTTACAACACAGTTGGTCACCTCCAAACAATGAAAATACTCATCGAAAAGTGCGAGGAACATAATCAGCCGCTCTATTTGGGTTTTGTGGAGTTTCAAAATTTTTGACACGGTGGAGCTGGGGGGCAATATTGAACGCGCTACAAGACGACTCACGCTATACAAAATTAGTGGAAAATATATATCTTAATGTTACAATCCACGTGAAACTGGACGAAGAAAGAAAAACCAACAAAATCTCGATAAAGCGAGGAGTGAGACTACATCCCCTAAATTGTTTACACTAGCCTTGGAAAATATCTTTAAAAATTTGGATTGGCACGAGAAAGGTGTAAACATAGAAGGAAAATTTTTAAATCACTTGCGTAAAAACCAACTAAAAAGTTTGTTAACAGAACTAGACTTAACAGCAAGAAAGGTAGGTCTGAACATGAATCTAAGAAAAACTAAAATCATTTCTAAAAGTCAAAAATAATTCAAAGTGGGTGATGAAATCATCGAAAAAGTGGAAGAGTACATCTACCTAGGACATCTTATCAAGCTCGGGAAACCTAACCAAACAGCGGAAATAGGCAGAACGATACAACATAGCTGGGCAGCTTTCAGGCGTCTAGGACACATCCTTAAGAACAATGATGTACCGATATCTCTGAAGAGAAGAGTGTACGATTCATGCGTTCTGCCGGTATTGACCTACGGCATGGAAACCGCAATACTTACTAGAAAGAATGCGGAAAAATTGCAAAGAGCAATAGAAAAAAAAATGGTGGGGGTTACCCTTAGAGATAAGATGAGAAATACAAATATTAGGAGGGAGAGTGGAGTAGTGGACGTTATAGATCGCATAGCTGCTTGCTAATCGGTCTTCAGTGGGATAGCTAAAACGAAATAACGATTTCAAATTTGGTACATATATAATCTAAACTAGGAATAAAAATTATTGTTTTTTGAACGATATCGTTTCAAGGGAAACTAATGAAGGTAAATAAATCTTATATTAACAAATTTAAAACAATCACATAAGATGTCAAAGTAGTGCGAGAGGTTGTGGAGCGTTTATTCCGACTATATACTCTATCGTACGTCTTCTTTAGGGTTCTTGGAACCGAGAATTCGGAAAATTGTATTACCTTCGCTTCATTTTTAATTATAGCAGAAGTATATATAGGGAATTGGCAGGTTTCTAATATCCCATGCGGCTCATTCTTTTTTTGTCATTAATATCTCACCATTGAGTACATATCATTTAAAACATCGAAGCGTAATGGTTTTATTCGGTTATTTTTTAGTGTAAAAAAGTTAGATTCTGTATTTACTTTAGATTTTCATGTTTGTAAAGGATATCCTGGGTAAATAACTGCCACCGATTTTTTTTTTTTAAATTCTGTTGATAAACCCAAAATATTATTTTAAAATATCTTTTACGGAAAGGAATTTCCATTGTTACAATAACTTGAGACCGAATTTAATTTCATACTATCCAATTTACTCGGAAGGAAAAACCTTTTTAGAATATTTTAGATGTTTTCGCAGCAACTTTTTAAAATTCTACTTTCACTGGTTTCGGGCTTTTTCAATTTACTCACGGCTTAAGTGTTGAATCTGAATGAAGAAAAATGTAAATTTTCAAGTAAATTGACTTAACTTGGGCGTGAAAAACTTGAAAAAGAATGTCTAAAGAATCAGATATTTAATCATGGAAGTTAAGAAAATTTTTATCCGATTGTAAAAAGTCGAAAGCTTAGGTGGCGTTCCGTCAACAAACTTGGCTAAGGGAAAGTGACGGTAATTATTCAGAATAAGCAGAAACTCCACATCAAGCAGCAAGTAAAACTAAAAACACTTTGGAGAGTGAATATTGTATTCCAGTGATTTTCATGGACATCAAAGCTTCGAAAATGCATCCTTCGAATTGACACGAAGGGCTGTCGATAAGAGAGAGATCGAAGGTAGAATGCTCTCGAAGAGATTTTGTAGATTAAATAATCAGACATTGAGGGTCACAGCACCTAAAAGAGACCAGCAGGTGGAGGCATCTTCCCCTTGTTATGGTGTTTGATAAATTACTATCACATTAGACAATATTGTTCTGGATCCACAGGTACACTTCAACGATACTATATTTCTTTGCAAATATAGCAACGTTTCGCACACATGCCGCTCCTGGAGCGCTTTAGAGACTTTCCTGCAGCATGCGAGACCCATAAAAAAAAACGTCGAACATTTAAAGGCCTAATACAATGGAATCTAAACATTATGAGCAGAGTGTGTCAAAATGAAGGACTGATTGGCTAGGAGGGCTTAAATCCATATAAAGCTGACCTGATTCTCTTTACAAAGAAACGTAAGCTAAGCACACTGCCGACACCTTTAGACACTTTGATGCAGTATAAAGATTCACTTAAATATGTAGGGGTAAACAAGGATAAAAAAATGACTTGGGAACAACAGGGTAAAATAAAAAAGGCTACGAATACCCTCTGAACATGTAAGTGAGCCTTTGCTTGCTCATGGTGACAGGCCGGCAATACTCAAGTTGGATATATACAGCTGCAATAAGACGAAAACTCTCATATTGAGTTCTAGCGTAGTCTGGGTATAATATAAATAAATATAATAAAATAAAACTCGGTTTATAACGTCTTGCAACGTTGTCCGATTGTCAAATGCCAGTGTCGTCTATCATTGCAGTTTTCATCACTTAAGCCTCTCTCGTTCATTAACCGTCTTACTCCCTCGATCCAGGATTTCCTTGGTCTTCCCCTTCTTCTGTTCTCAAGTGGTATCCATTTCAGTAGTTTCTTTGGCAATCTCTCTTCTCCCATCCGTGACCATACCATACGAGCTGTTTCTTCTTTATACTCTCCATGACTGTCTCCTTTACATTCATTTGTTCTTTTATCTTTTCGTGCCCAACTCGTTCTACCATAATCTTGATGTTCTCGCTGAGGGTCTTAGGGCGTCCATTTACATGGCTTCTATTTTCCTCTTTATGTGTTTTTTTATACGCCATGTTTCCGCTCCATCATATATTCATAGATTCTTTTTTTCCTCTCTTTAACTATTTCTGTGCTCCATAATATTCCGTCTAATGCTTTAGTTAGTCGTCTGGATTTGTTTATTTTTAGTTTTATTTCGTTATGATCTGTCCCCTCTTTATTAAAATTTACTCCCAAATATGTATGTTTTCGCTCGTTTTTATTGTTTCGTTTATTTCCGTTGTTTCTTCGCCTATACAGAGGTATTGAATTATTTTTATATTTATTTGTAGACCCCATAATTCGTATTCTTCCTTCAGTTTCCTTGTCATGTATTGGAGATCCTCTCTGTTATTAGCACACACTACTTGATTGTCTGCAAACTAAAGAATATATAGGCCGGTGTTATCTTCAGTTTGGATACCCATACCATCGCATTTCTTTTTCCATCTCTGAGCGGTTTCGCGACATAGATTTTAAAAAGAGTCGGCGAAATACAACACCCCTGTCGTAAGCCTTTGTTCACTGTAGAGGGATCTGATATTTTATTTCCTATTGTTACGGCGGATTTCATATCATTATATGGGGCTTGGACAGCTTTAACTACTGTATAATTGATGTTGGTGTTTTGGAGCACCTCCCAGAGCTTTTTTATAGGGATATAGTCATATGCTTTTTGGAGATCTATGAAAAGTAGATGTGTTGCCCTGTTTCTTTCTAATTTTTTTTCTATTAACTGTTTTAAGCAAAACACATTATCTGTGCATGATCTGCCTGCACGGAAGCCGCATTGTTCTTCCTCTTCTTAGTTTCTATATTCTGCTTTAATTAGATCTCTTAAAATTCATCCGTATACTCCACTTATTGAGCTAGTTACTGATATACTGCGAAGGTTTTTGCAGTTCAATTTGTTACCTTTTTTATGTATGGAGGTTATACAAGCTGTTTTCCAGTCTTCGGGTATGTCTTCTACATTAATACATTTAGTGAACATGTATGCTAGCGATTTGTATAATTTATCTGTCCCACAGTTCAGTAATTCTACTTTTGTTCCACCTTGGCCAGAAGATTTTCCATTTTTTAATTGTTTTATTGTTGTTTTTACTACATTTTCATCTATATATATATATATATATATATATATATATATATATATATATATATATATATATATATATATATATATATATATGGATTCGCCCTCTATCTATACTTCTGTTAGTAATCTTTGAATGTACTCAGGCCTGTTCTGTTAGGAGATGTTCATAATGTCTAATCCATTCTTCTGTCGGTATTAATTGAAGTGGGCTACTGGTTTTTTTTATCGGTTTTTACTTTGTTTACGAATTTCCAAGATTCGCTACATTTCCTTCCACCAATATATGTATCGATTTCTTTTCACTTGGTGTCCCACGTATTTCTTTTATGTTCCGTAATCTTTCGTCTTGTTTCATGTTTCTTTTCTTTGAATCGTATGGGGTCTTCTTCTTTCTTTTGTGTTTAGCCATTTCTGTTAAAGCTTCTGCCAATTGCAAATAACATCAGCAAATATTGGACTAAATATTAACTTTCAGAAAACCATGTTTACGACTAATCTAGTTACAAACAGTAATATATAATTCAGCGAAACCGAGGTGGAGCACGTCCAGAATTACAAGTATTTGGGTCATAAATTACAAATTGGCAAAGATAACCAAACCCGTGAGATACACCGTCGTGTGGGTTTGGGATGAACGGCTTTTGGGAAGCTGATAGATACGCTGCAAAGGAATTTGCCAAAATGCTTAAAAGAGAAGTTTATGAACAATGCGTCCTGCCAGTAATCACATATACCACCGAAACACTCACATTAACAAAACAGTCACCAAACAAGCTGAGAGTATCGCAACGAGCAACGAAGAAAGCTATGCTGGGTATCACAAGGAAAGATAGAATAACAAACATAACTATTAGACAACAAACAAAAGTAATATATATTATCCAAAAAATTACGCAATCTAAATGGAGATGGACAGGCCATATAGCCCGAAGAGATAATAACCGATGGTGTAGAAGACTAATAGAATGGAGACCCAGACCAGACTAAAGGAACAGAGCTAGACCAGCAACAAGATGAAGCGATGACATTAGAAAAGTGTCAGGAAATTGGGTTAACATCGCTCAGGACAGAGATAGGTGGAAGTTCTTAGAGGAAGCTTATATCCAGCAGTGGATGAGGATGGCTGATGGAAGATTTTTTTTATCGGTCTAGCACACGTGCTGCATCCCTAAAGCGCTACAGGAGTGACCTGTGTGCGGAAAAAGCGACTCACGCTGTAAATTGTACTCACAGTCCTGGGCAAATTATTCCAAAGGGATGAGGTTCTCCATATAAAAGACCGCTTGAAAAGGATGGTACTAGGAGTAACAAGCTGAAACTCATACGGATGTGAAGCAATAGCGCGACGTGTATTTCTAACATACACCGCTCTGGGAGGAATTAAGCGGGCTATATCCATCAAACACTTTCCATGAAAATACTTGTGGAATAGACTCAAGTCGCCAAGCTCCTCCTTGCTATACTTGCAGAACATGGTCATAACAGTTGTGGAGAGTAGAGCTTTCTGGTTCGAAATAAATATTCCCATCTTTTGGACATATTTGACATATTTGCCTTCCAAATTAACGCCCAACAAATTGAGTGACTATGCTAGAGGAATGGAGTGCACCGACATAACTATGTCGGTTTCAGCAACGTTAACTTTTTTAGAAAAAACTGCCGCCTGGGTTTCTGTAGCGTTAAATTCCACTTGGGTACTGTAACCCCAAGACAAAATTTTTTCCAGGTCTTTGTTAAGTTAAATGACTTCTTGCTGTCTGTGGATATTCGTCTAAGTAGCTGATGTCCGAACGTGCAAAGTGAATGAAGAGATAAGCATACTGTGATCTGCAAAGCTGTAGATTGGATTCTAGGCCTTTTCCAGCAGATCGTTAATGTAAATGAGAAAGTGAGTAGCAGGCAGTATTGGAGCCTTGAGGCACACCGGCGTTAATAGTGAAGGTTTTAGAAAGAAATCTGTGGAGTGCCACTCATAAAGAACGTTCCCTGAGGAAACATGAGAGCTACAAATAGAAATTTTCAGACATTTCAGAAGAGCATAGATTAGCCAACAATCCAGTGTTCAATTGCGTTGTTCCAAATCAAAATGTGTTCAGACATCAGTCAGAAGATCTTCTGTTGATCTATGTTTACGAAAGCCATATTGGTGGTAGCTAATAATGTTAAATCCTTCAATATATTTTAGAAGATGGTGATTGATAGCCTTTCCCATGACTTTCGATATTATTGAAAGCAGTGCGACTGGTCGGTAGTTATTTGGCAAGGTCTTCTTGCCTTTTTAGGTATCGGCTGAACTTCTTTGCATCTGTTCCGGGCACGAACAAAGGTGTTAGGATTTATGGCGTTAGAATTTTCACGCCATTGTCGGTAGGCAAGATATTTAGAAGCAACAGCTTCTTTGCATTTTCGGTTAAACCAAGGCTTGCTGTTGGAAGGGCATTTCTTCGAAAAAGGAATGTAAGCTTCCATACCAGCCGAAATAACATCGGAGACCTCCTTGGCGCAGTCGGATGGGTCGTCGGATCGAAAACAAACGTCTAATCAAGGGAAAGTTCGAAAATATTCCATGAGATCTTTCCATTTAGCAGACTTATAGTGCCAAATCTTGCGCGGTTTAAGCGCCTCCTCTCACAGATTGGTTAGGAAGAACGTAAGGGCGGATTTACGGTGACAATGTAAATCTCTGGATTGGTGGTTAAAAACAGATCAAGAAAAGTGGCGAACTCCCCGTCTCGATCAGGGATCCATGTTGGTTCGTCAATAAGTTGAGTTAACCCACAACTAACTTAGAATGATTCAGCTTTACGACCTTGTTCGTCGGTAGTATTTGAATACTTAAGCCAGTTGATGGTGTGGACATTAAAGTCGCCCAGGATGGCAATTTTGGCATTTGGATACTTAATTTGTAAATGATCGATAATGTCTGCAAGAGAAGCGAAAAGTGTTCTAAAGATAGTATCACTTGGCGGTCAATAGAGGATGCAGATGAACCTTGTGGTCTATTGAGTTGTTATTTTTAACCACATAACATCAAAGTTTCGGAGCTCTCGTTGGCAAGAGAGGTCGCTTCTGACAAGAAGATAGATTCCAAAGTTACCCCTAAATCGGGAATAATAGTCGTACCCAGGATAAAGATAACTGACTGTGCTGGTCGATGAACTGACCTTGGTTTTTTGTATCTAGGAGCCTTATCATGTTATTTAGATGATGAACTATCTACTATATTGAGAATGATTTGGCATTATAATTAATACCCCGACGAATCACTTGGTTCATATTATATATATTTTTGTTACATAAATAGGTGTGAAAATTTTTATCACAACAAAAAACTTTACTTTAGTAAATTAAATTGCAAATAAAGTTGGAGAACGGAATGCATACGAGTACATCCTCGTTCCTTCTCAACCGTAAACTCAAACAAATATGTTTTGTTGTCGAGGTGCAAACCTATTATGTAAAGTTTCTAAACTCCACTACAAGGCTGCCCCACTTAACTGATGTCCTAGGGGAATATTATACATACTATTTTGTGAAACAAACTTTTGTTAATTTAAAAGTTTTAAACACTCATCTCAATATTTCAAAGAAACTAGCACCTAATGTGGAATAAATGTAGAAAACTTAGAGTTTATAATCAATATTATATGTCCATGGAGGATACTTCTTTTTTATTGTTATTAATTCCCGTTTTTATCAGTATAACAGTATTAAAAGTTACTTGATTTTTAGTAAATATTACGTTGTGGCAGGCGGGTACACGGTATAGTCGTTGTGTACCTAACACGATCTCTCGTGTTCGATCCAAAGACAATTTAGACAAAAGAAGTAATTACTTATTGCACACGAATCAATCAAAGTCGACATTTTTTGTCTCGTTAAAATGACTTACCTTCTTCTTTACAAACCAAACGACGATATTTAGCGGCCGCAGAATTTGTCATTTTAGGCCCCTTTGAATGGGAATAAAGAAATCTGCCTCGGACCGATTTTAGATTTGACGTAATTTCAACGAAAGTTCGGAATCGACTGACACTTTTACTGAAATGCGTCTTAGACAAAGGTTCCCTCTACCGATTTTTTGTTGAATAGCTAGCATTGCACTACTAAAAATTATATGTATATATGCGGACACGTTCTTACTTGACAGACTGTAGAAGGCGCCGCTCTGGGTTCAACACGGCGACCACCGAGAGTCAACCTATTCGTAACCTACTTGGAACAAAAGGCATTAAATCTGGTGGCCCTGAAACCCAAACTTTAGGACCTTAATAAATTCTTGGATTATCTAAACTCCTTATCCCAGAAAGTCCAATTCTTACTGAAATGCAAAAAAAACAAAAAACGAGCTATTCCAGAAGACTGCAGAAGGATATCACAACCACACGTTTACAAGAAGCCAACATACGCCAACGGGTATTTGCACGAAAATTCGCACCACGAGCTGTCACGCTCTTTCTCTCTCTCACTCTAACTCTTTTTGTGTAAGCGTTAACACCAATAGCAGCTAGAAGAGATGAACAATATTATTAAGACACCTAAACTCCGGAAACTGCACAATTCAATAAGCCATAGAACAAAACCGCATACAAACGAAACCTCAATATCCACCTGAAAGCAAACCTATAATTACTTTCCTTACTTTAAAGGACCCCATCGGACAACCTCTACGAAACATAACATATCCGCTGCCTAGAAACCACTTTGAAAAATAGGATCATTACTTACAGGGAGTCGATTCTGCTGTTTACTAGTGCTTTTGCCACAGCCTGTTATCAAACACTGTCAAAAACTTGCTCGTAACCTACGAATGCCAGGTGTAAGGAAGATTATATTTGTTGGTATTTTTGATCACTATTTTTTAATGTATACAGGTGACATATATTGTACTCTTTCTATACCTGAGTAGCTGATGATTATAAAATTTGTGATTACTTTAGCGCATATTTTGTATAATAGTGACAGAAGGGCTATGAGTCTATAGTTATCTAGATTTTTATTTTAGTATCGTTTTGGTATCATTTCATTGTTGAGGTATTTTACTCACGTTTACGCATTTAATAAATAGTATTTCTAAATAAGATGCTGCTTTATTTCCTGTTATTTCTTCATTAATTTCTAGTAGATCTTCTCAGTTGACATTTATTATTTATCTTGTTAGGTTATCTTTTGATTTCGATCGTAGTCGGGGAACTATACATAGATATATATATATATATATATATATATATATATATATATATATATATATATATATATATATATATATAAATTAAAAATTGGAAAGACAATTACTATGTAGGTTTCTACATATCTTTATAATTATTTTTATTGTTAATAGAAATATGGAGAAGCTAGTATAAAGATAATAACGTAATAATGTAATTGGATATAGGATAGCTGCAGTTTTAGAGTAAGTGCTAGATTGTGAGTTTTTTGACTGTTATTTAGAAATGTATGTCCTTACGGCTATTGACAAGTTCCTCAGCCTACGGGGTATTTTTTGTGACATTGTTCGTGTACTGTATGATGTTACATTTCGAATCAATAAAGAGTTATTATTATATATATATATATATATATATATATATATATATATATATATATATATATATATATATATATATATATATATATATATATATATATCTGAATCTCACATATTTTATTTACTACTGTAAATTTTGGTTACTACTGTACAGTAGTAAATGTGAGATTCATGAAATAAAGAAAAAAAATGAAAATGCCCTAAACCAAAGGGCGAAACGTCAATTTAAGTTTAATTTTAAATACCAAATATTCATAAAACGAACCCAAAGCCCAAGAATTGAAAATAAATAAATAAATAAATAAATAATATATATATATATATATATATATATATATATATATATATATATATATATATATATATGTCAGTAGAAAAAAGAAAATGGAACACTGGGAAAAAATTCTCTAAAAAAATGACATTTATGGTATGCAAAAGGAGATTTCGAGAATGATACGTGGACAGCGAAAGGAAATGAAAGAATTAGAAGTAAAATACACCGAAAAAGATACATGGATAAATTATAAGAAGCAATTGTATAATACAACAGAAAATTTGGCACCCGAAACACCAGAAATAATAATCAACGAAACATGAGAAATATATGATAAACAGGTGGAAGAAGCTCTCAAAAAATTAAAAAACCGAAGATCAGCTGGTAAGGACGAAATACAAAATGAACTATTAAAGTACGGAGAAGTGAAACTGACTAAATAATTGACAAAGCTCATAAACAAAATAATTCAGGGATCGCAAATACCAGAAGAATGGAAACAAGCATAATGATACCATTTTTTAAAAAAGGGAAAAACCGATCGAGGAATTAACCTCTTGTTCATAACTTTAAATTGTTACCAATAAAATAACTCCAATTAGCTTTTCCGAAGAACAACAAGGATTCAGGAGCGGAAGATACTGTAACGACACAGTATTTGTAATCAGATAAATTACTGAAAAATCGATTGAGTACAACAGACCAGCATTCTTATGCTTTATGGATTTGGTAGAAACATTTGATAGAGTGCGGCTGCAAGACGTCGTGTACACACTTTATGCTAAGAATATTCTATTAGATATAATAAAACTAATTTAGAACATTTACAAAAGAAATAAAATAGAAGCGAGAGTAAATTCGGAGTTAACTGAACCCATAGTGGTAAAAACTGGTATTAGACAAAGAGACTCACTGTGTCCCTACTGTTTAATATTATATTAGATGAAATAATAAAACAGGTAAAAACAAAAAAAGGCTATAAAATGGGCAATAAAGAGATACAAATATTGTATTACGCCGATGATACTGTCTTAGTCGCTGAGAATGAAGATGACTTGCAGAGATTATTACTTCGGTTTAAAACAACAGCGAAGAAAATATCAGCTGAAAAAAAACCAAATCAGTAATTATTTCCAAAGACCAATTAGGTGCAAACTGGAAATCGATAATCAGATTATGGAGCGGGTGATGACAATTAAATATTTGGGAATTAAATTATCATATAACAACAAAGAAGAAATAAAAGAACAAATAGTAAAAGCCAACAGAATAGTAGAATGCTTGAATGACCCTATTTGGAAAAATAAATACTTGGGAACAGAAGTAAAATCCCGTATACATAAATCTGTAGTTCGACCAGTTATGACCTACACAGCAGAGACAAGACCAGAAACACGCAAAACTCAAAGATACTTACACACAAGTGAAATGGAAACATTAAGAAGAATTGCAGGAAGAACACTTTGGGATAAAGAAACAAATGACAACATAAGGCACATATGTGAAACAGAGGACATTAACAAGTGGATAAGAAGCAGAAAACAAGAATGGAACCAACACATAAATAGGATGTCCGACGAAAATAGCTCGAGATAAATCACCGGTGGGCCGAAGGAGTATAAGACGCCCACGAAAATGATGGAACGACGACCTCTAGCGACGATACATTAAGGAAAAACAGGCAGGAATGCCTAATATAAAGAAGAAGAAGAAGAGAAGAAGATGAATATGCTACGGTTCTGTGGTCGACCAGAGTGGAGAAAACTTAAAATATTAAGAGAATTAGTTGTTGCATCTCTTGTGTCAATTAAATTTTAGCATAAGCAGGACAAATGAATTATATTAAAGTAAATAGTCTTGACAAGGAGAAGACTTTGGTGATGGTATATATACAGCGTGTCCCAAAAAGTTTTTTACAAATGCAGAAAAAGTATCTTAGATGGAAATCCATAATCAAGCATCAAAACTATAAAATATTTAATGGTATACAGGAAAAATAAAAAATAATGATTTATAATGAAGAGTAAAGTGTCTTTAAATTTAAATACAAAAAATATTAATTGAAAATAGGAACTAAAAAATAGTGTGGCCTTCCTAGTTAAAAATTCAAAAAAAACTCCAGCAAACACGTCAGTCATTGTTAGATTATTTATTGGATAAAAGAAAACGAAATCACTACAAATTTTAGGCTGAAAATAAATGAACATATCTTTGGAAATATCTAACAACTGTCAATAAACTTAGCTCCTATTAACATTTTCAATTAATGTTTTACTCTATATTTAAATTTAAACACACTTTACTCTTCAATATAATTTTTTTTTTTGTATTTCAGCTGTATATCATCAAAAATATTTTAAACTTTTGATGCTTGATTATGGATTTCCATGTGATGCAGAACTTTTTATCAAGAATAAATTTTCTTGTAATATGTAAGATAAAGTTTTTCTCCAGTTCTATAAAACTTACACTGTACATTATCAATCATAAAACTATAACAGACCCCCAAAGTTATTTCTACTCCCTTAATTGGTTTTTATAATTGCCTTTTAAAAAAAAAGTAAGTTCTTTAATGACAAAAAAATATATTTTATACGAGTATATATCGAGCACAAATGGAATTGATACATTTTATTGGAATTAAATTTGCATTTTCTCGGAAGACTCGAACTGCTCTAAAAAAATTATTGTACTGCATAACTACGGTCTTCACTTAGATACTTGGTCGAGCGTTTCCCTAATTATTTTATCCTATACAAAAAAAAATTTTTTCTTTGTACCCCAAAAAAACGACCCGACGGCTTTTACTTTTCACCTGAGGAAAATTTTCAAATTCCTGATGTCTTTCTTCAGACACTTGAATAAATGAAGTGAAATATTAATAAAAAAAAAATTACAATTTGCCTTGTTTAATTGAGGAAATAACTATTTAATTAAAAAACTTCAATATTATCTTTTAAAATCACATCGAATAAATATATGTTCTTTGCCAAAGAAAAACGTGCGTACGTTAAAGAATAAAAGGCTGAAAAGAACCTTATGAATAGAAATATACTTTCTTTGTGATGTGTGGGTAGATTATTATTTTTGAGATATTTAATATTATTTATTAAGATGTTCGAAGTTAAAAAATATGTTTTTCGTATTCCAAAATCACTAAGACCGGAAAATAAAAATTTAGGAGTGAAATTTTTTCACGAATAAAATACTTCGCATTAGCAGGGAAGGTAAATATCGTAATTTACCTGCTATTTCATAAATACGTTTTCGCATATTCATAAAACTGGGTTTTATATTCAACTCAACATTTTTTTTAGTAACTCTCTAATTAGATCTCATTTCTCTTCTATATACTATTACTGTTAAAATTAAAAATAATGTTCAACAAAACAACAATACTGAAATAGAAAATATTTCAATATATACTGAATTACCTTTTTAAGGTGTGTGCGCGGTGGGTCCCGCACCCCCTCCCTCATCCCTCTTACCGCATATATATTTTACTAAGAAAAAATAATTTTATATTTAATATAAAATATCTCAATCAAAAACCATGAGAAAAAAAAATGTCATCTTCTGATTCCTCTAATAACAGACCTTAAATATATATATATATATATATATATATATATATATATATATATATATATATATATATATAGACTAGCCGTGCTCGCGGCTCCGCTCGCGTGGACTTGATTCACTACTATCGTCACTGCTTATTCCTTATGTTACCTAACGTAATAAAATATCCCTCATTATTTCCCCTTATCTCCCAATATTTCTCCTTATCTCCCATTATCTCTACATAATTTCCATTATCTAGGATTATCTCTGCTCATCTCCCATTATTTCTTGTTATCTCCCATTATTTCTCCTTATCTCCCATTATCTCACCTTATCTCCTATTATCTGGACTTGTCTCGCAATATTTCTCCTTCTCTCCCATTATTTCTCCTTATCTCCCATTGTCTCACCATAACTCCCATTATCTAGACTTATCTCTGCTTATCTCCCATTATTTCTCCTTATCTCCCATTATTTATACTTATCTCCCATTATCTCACCTTATCTCCCATTATCCAGGCTTATATCGAATTATATAGAACATATGTATACATTTACAAAAACACGTAAATCGGATAAGTAGTTCTCAAGTGATAAGCGCACTAAACGGACAGACAGAGAGACGTTACATTTTATACATATTATATTCTTTGCAACATAATATTGTTCCATATTTAATGGTTTAGGCGGTGTATTGATTCACTATTATCGTCAGTGCTTATTCTTTATGTTACCTAACGCAATAAAATATATCCTATAACCTGGCCAGAGAACATATGTATGTTTTAAGAAAAAGCACGTAACGCACTAACGCGCAGACAGGCAGACAGAGAGACATTGCATTTTACGTATATTATAGATAGATAACTTGACCAGAAAACATATACATGTTTTTAAAAAAAGTATGTAAATCGGATAAGTGGTTCTACAGTGATAAGCGCACTAACGGACAGACAGACAGACAGGCAGAGAGACAGGCAGACAGACAGCCAGAGAGAGGTTGCATTTTATATATATTATAGATGTAATGAAAATATACTCGTATATCTATAACCTGATCAGACAACATATGTATGAATTTAAAAAATCACGTAAATCAGATAAGTGGTTCTCGAAGGATAAGCGCACTAACGGACAGGCAGACAGACAGCGGGACGTTGCATTTTGTATATATTATAGATATAGATTATTATTATTATTATATAATCTGGCCAAAGAATATATGTATGAATTTAAAAAAAGATACGTAAATCGGATAAGTGTTTCTCGCGTGATAAACGCACTAATGGACAGACAGACAGAGAGACATTACATTTTATATATATTATAGATTATAGATATTCTCTGCTACATAATATTATTCCATATTTAATGGTTTAGGCTGTGTATTGCAAGGGAAGGCGCTAGCGCAAACTATTTTCCGACTTCATTCACTATTATCGTCACTGCTCATTCCTTATGCTACCTACCGTAATAAAATATAGCCTATAACCTGGCCAGAGAACATATGTATGTTTTAAAAAAAAGTACATAAATTGGATAAGTGGTTCTCCAGTGATAAGCATACTAACGGACAGACAGAGAGAGACGTTGCATTTTATATATATTATAGATGGACAGATTAGCGGGACACGATTGGATGTAAAAAGCAAACAACTGGGCTCGTTGCAGACAACTTGTGGTGGCTTACATCCGACGTTTATTTTCATTTCATTTTGTTCTATGTTATATGCGATTCTTTTATTTTATTGAGATTCATTTGAAAGCCTTCTCCTAAGGATTTTCGATGGAGGTTGTTAATCATATACTGAAGTACTTCTCAGTTGAAAGGAAACAGAAGCTGATTATCGATAAATCTAAGGTTACTTAAATCTTCTTCTTCTTAAAGTGACTATTCGGTTCGAATGTTGGCAATCATTCTGGCTATTATTATTTTCTCCATTGCAGTTCTGGAAAGACCGGTAGTACTTAGATAGCTTCAGTTAATGCAAATCCTTTTTTTGTCCCAATATAATGCTTTAAATATGTCCTCCATAGCCAGAGTAAACAATTTGAGAGAGATTACATGGCAGGGTCTCATTCCCCTTTTAATCGATATATTTGTACGTGTTATACGTCCTTTTCATGGTTCTCGAAATCGATAAATCTGAAATATTTTTTTCGTATTTCTAGTTCTGCTAGGGCTGGGGATGAAAGGATTGGAGAAATTGTATAATTTGAATACTATTATAAAACATTTTACTGCTTTTTGATTTCGAAATTGGACAAAATTTTAGTATAATTAATGATATTAAAAGGCATATGTTGAAGGGTTGAGGCAGGAGACTGAAGAATGCGTTGCTTATTTATCGCATTATACTTCCATTTTAGGGTTTTTAAGGTAGAGAAATCTTAAAAATATATTATTCTTAATCTCCAAGTTTATTAAAAGTTCTTCTTCTGTTTATTTTTTTTTATTTATTTATTACTTCAATATAAAATACGTTGCGAGTAAAATACCAAGTTGTAATGCTTCGCTTAAGATATTCGTTATTGTGAAAGAATCAAATCTCGTGTTTTTTACAACCGCTTATTTGCACATCGCATTATCTCTCAGTTATTAACTATTTCCATGAAAATTTGCATTTGACCCTTTCGTCATATTTATTTCAAATACATCTACGCCACGTAATAAGTGACTCTAGATGGTATTATCAGTCTCTAACTGTCATCTATGATCTTGCCTACTTAAGTGATTTATGGGGGAACAGTTTGGAGTTGTTCTGTTTCTGTCGTGCTAATATATGGGCCTTTTACTAAACTAAATTTTACTTTACCAGATAGGTGGATAAATGATGTTGACCAGCTGAACAGTAACTGGGAAGAATACTCACCTGAAAAAAGAAGAAACTAATAAAGACAAATATATAACTGACGCACTATTATATTAGGAATTTGTATTAACGATTAGCATGAATCTGCGGCTTCGCCTTCATGGACTACATGATTTGCATTATTTAATTAAATAGATAAAGTTTACGCACCACTGTATATGCGCATGTGGACATATACAATCCTTTATGACTTAACATAAAATTGAAGCCATTTGTTTTTATTATTTATCATTTTCTTTCTATAAAGAAAAATATAATGTTCAATGTAAAAATTATAAGAGAGAAAATATATAAAGGTAAAGGCACAACGACAAGATACCTGTAACCTCTGCCCCCACCCTTTATATATTTTATCGTAATGATTATGTACAAAATTTCTCAATTATCTTAACAAAAAATAACCGGTCAAGTGCAAGTTGGACTTGCGCAATTAGTGTTCCGTACGTTGGTTGCTTTTAAAGGTATAAAATGATTAATGACTTTACAAAACATACCCCCCATGAGTTTTCAACAAAGTTTTTTCCGATCTTTATTGAAAACTAATGACCTTGAAATTTCAATTTTTTTATATACCAGATAAATTATTGAAAGTAATGCATTCGTGATAATTTTCGTTTAATCTCTACCCTGTGGAGAATATTCTAGAATTTTTAAAAAATTTTTTGATCAGTACTTTTCGAGATAAAGAGCGGGGACAGTGATTTTTTGCTATTTTTTAAAAATAATACAAAAAAAAGTGTGCGCAAGTATTACATTACATATATTTTTGAACTTGTGTTTTTACAAGCTTTCATTTGACACTCCACTCGATGACCTAGCAATTTTTTTTTTTACTTTTGTTTTCACCCCCCAAAACTAACCCCTTAACTAAAAATTTAACTTTCAAAACTACACGACTTCGATAAAGCCATCAGTTCCTATATTATTACCAAATTTCAACTTTCTATGTCAAATAGTTTCGAAGAAAATCTGTTGTGATCGATAGACAGACAGAGGGACAATCACCGAAGTAATCTTATAAGTTTTCCGTACGGAACACTAAAAACAAGAAAAATTTTCATAATTCTATTAACATTATATCAAACTTATCGACATCCATCCATTTCTCACTCTCTCTTATGAAGCGATATCATTCAAAAACTATAAGTTTCACAAACTGATATTTAAGTTTGTTTGCAAGTAAGACCGACAGACAGACAGATTGACGGAAATGGGAAATTATGTTTTTCGTAATTTAGGAACTCTAAGTAGAAAAATGTGACATCAATTAATGTCAAGAACAATGGTTTTTCATTTGTTCGTAGATATTTTATATTAATTAAATATTTTAAGATGCTAAATAACAATTTTCTTACAAGTTTAATATACCACAAGTTGCAATTCAATTACTTAACGCTTTAGAATTTACCTAAAAGTCTTGAAATCTATTTAGTTGTAACCTTAGGGAATACTCGACGTTATAGAAATGAAGTTAGGTAGTTTAGAAATTCTAAATATTCAGATAAATATGCTACGGTGCCGTCGTCGACCAGAATAGAGAAAACTTAAAATATTAAGAGAATTAGTCGTTGCATCTCTTGTGTTAATTAAATTTCAACATAAGTAAGACAAATGACTTTATATTAAAGTAAATAGACTTGACAGGAAGAAGGCTTTGGTGATGGTATATATACATTATCAGTTATAAAACTATATCCGACCCCCAAAGTTATTTCTGCGCCCTTAATTGGTTTTTATAATTTTCTTTTAAAAAAACAGTCTTGTTAAAGTATTTTAATGACAAAAAAATATACTTTATATATATTGAGCAAAAATGCAACTGATACATTTTATTGGAATTAAATTTACATTTTCTCGGAGGAGTCGAGCTGCTCTAAAAAATTATTGTACTGCATAACTATGGTCTTCACTTATATACTTAGTCCAGCGATTCCCGAATTATTTCATTCTATATAAAAAAATATTTTCTTTGTGCCTCAAAAAACGACCCTTCAACGGCTTTTAACTTCTCACCTGAGGAAAATTTTCAGCTCATGTTGTCTTTCTTCAGACACTTGAACAAATGAAGTAAAACATTAATAAAAAAAATTGAAAATTTGCCATGTTTAATTGACGAAATAACAATTTAATTAAAAAACTTCAATGTTCTCTTTTAAAATCACATCGAATAAAACATATGCTCTTTGCCAACGAAATACGTGAGTACGTTAAAGAATAAAATACTGAAAAGAACCTCTTGATATATGTATAAAAATATTCTTTCTTTATGATGTGTGAGCAGATTATTATTTTTACGATATTTAATATTATTTATAAGTTTCAAGTTAAAAAGTACAAAAAAGTTTCGTAATCTAAAAACACTAAGACCTGAAAATAAAAATTTAGGAATGAAATTTTTTCACATTCGCATTAGCAGGGAAGGTAAATATCATAATTTACCTGCTGTTTCATAAATACGTTTCAACATTTTTTTATGGGTCTAGCACACGTGCTGCATGGAAGTCCCTAAAGCGCTCCAGGAGCGGCATGTGTGCGGGAAAAGCGATTCACTTGTTCTTGAATCGCTGTAAATTGTACCCGGTGGGAAACACAGCGCTGGGCAAATTATTCCAAAGGGATGATGTTCTCCATATAAAAGACTGCTTGAAAAGCGTTGTACGCAGAGTAACAAGCTGAACCTCATACGGATGCGAAGCACCAGCACGACGTGTATTTCTAACATGCACCGCTTTGGGAGGATTTAAGCGGGCTACATCCTTCGAACACTTTCCATAAAAATACTTGTAGAACAGACTCAAGTAGCCAACCGTTCTTCGATGTTCCAGCGAATCAAGGCCGCCGGTCAATTCCGGGTCTCCAATCAGACGGACAGCTCTTCTCTGAACAGAATCCAACAAATGCAGTGTATGTTTGGGAGCGGAGCTCCAAACGTCGGAGCAGTATTCCATAGTCGGTCGAAATTGAGCTTTGTAAAGAATTAACAGTTGTTGTGGGGTGTAAAGCTTTCTAGTTCGAAATAATATTCCCAACTTTTGAGAAGTTCTCCTTGCTATGCCGGCAACATGTTCATGCCAGGACATATTTGCTCCCAAACTAACGCCCAACAAATTGAGCGACGATGCTAGGGTAATGGAGTGCCCTGACATAACTATGTCGGGTTCAGCAACGTTAGCTTTTTTAGAAAAAACTGCTGCCTAGGTTAAATTCCATTTGGTTACTGTCACCCCAAGATAGAATTTCTTCCAGATCTTTGTTAAGTTGAACGACCTCCTGCTATCTGCGGATATGCGCCTGAGCAGCCGACGTCCGAGCGTTCAAGGTGAATGAAGAGACAAGCGTACTGTCGTCTGCAAAGCTGTAGATTGGATTCCCGGTCTTTTCCAGCAGATCGTTAATGTAAATGAGAAAGAGAGTAGGAGACAGTATGGAGCCCTGGGGCACACCGGCGTTGATAGTGAAGGTGTTAGAAAGAAATTCGTCGACCGCCACTCGTAAAGAACGCTCTCCGAGGAAACAGGAGAGCCACAAACAGAACCTTTTAGACATACCATAAGAACGTAACTTAGCCAACAGTCCATCGTGCCAAACACGGTCGAATGCCTTGGATATGTCAGGAGCAACCGCTCGAGATTCTCCAAAGTGTTCAGTTGCGTTGTTCCAAACATGTGTTACATAAGTCAGAAGATCTCCTGTTGATATGTGCTTACGCAAACCATATTGGTGATCGCTAATAATATTGACTCGTTCAAGATATTTTAGAAGATGCTCATTGATAACCTTTTCCATGACTTTCGATATTATTGAAAGCACTGCGACTGGTCGGTAGTTATTTGGCAAGGTCTTCTTTCCTTTTTTAGGTATCGGCTGAACCGTGGCACATTTCCAGCAGGACGGAAATATTCCCTTTCTGTAGGATAGGTTAAAAAGTCTACAGAAAAGTATTAGTTCCCTTGCACAGTTTTTGAGAACTATGGCAGGTATTCCGTCAGCGCCAGAAGCCTTTTTGGTGTCTAGCTTCATTAAAATACGCTTTATGATGCGCTGTCTGAAGACAACATCGAAAGCAGTTTATGGTTGGAAGTACCTAACGGCGGATTTACGGTGACCGTGTAAATCTCTGGACTGCTGGTTAAAAACAGATCAAGAAGACTAGCGAACTCCCCGTCTCGATCAGGGATCCGTGTTGGTTCGTCAATAAGCTAAGTTAAGCCACAACTGATTGAGAATGATTCAGCTTCACGACCTTGTTCGTCGGTAGTATTTGAATATTTAAGCCAGTTTATACTGTGGACATTAAAGTCGCCCAGGACGGCAATTTCGGCACTTGGATAGTTAATTTGTAAATGATCGATGGTGTCTGCAAGAGAAGCGAAAAGTGTTCGCAAAATTGGTATCACTTGGTGGTCAATACAGGATACATATGAACCTTGTGGTTTGTTGAGTTGTTATTTTTAACTACATAACATCAAAGTTTGGGAGCTCCAGAGCCTCTTCTCGTTGACAAGAGAGGTCGCTTCTGACAAAAAGACAGATTCCAAAGTTACGCCTAAATCGGGAATAGAAGTAGTACCCAGGATAAAGATAGTTGACCGTGCTAGTCGATGGACTGACCTTGGTTTCACATAGAGCGAGTACATGAGGTTTATTTGATTGCGGGTGTTGATGCACTTGATTTATGTTCGAGTTTAAACCTCGTATGTTACAAAAATCTATTTTAAAATTATGATGTCGGCATGTCGACGCCCTCGAACCAGCCCTCACCCGGAGATCCGAACGGGGGGCCATTCCACCTCCGGAACTTCTTGCATCCAGGCGCCTCATCATGCTCTTTGGTCCCACAGTAGTTAATGTAGAATTTTCCTGTTCTGTCACATGTTTATCTTTGCCTTCTTCGGCTTTGATCCAGGGGATGTTATTATTGGGTAGTTTGGGTTCTGACCAGATACTTTTCCAATGATCTGTGAGTTCTTGTTGTTTGGTGGTTCGGTCCCTGCTGTCTGTTTGTTGTGCATAGTTTTCCGGTAGAACTGTTTTTCGCTTCTTCGGAAGAGGTTGTCTTTCCTCTCGTTTGGTTCTTTGTATCTATGGAGTCTTGCGGCATATACGGATAATTTTTGTTTCAAAATATCCAGAATTTCTGGCAGTGTTCTGTTAGGAAACCTGGATTTGATCTTGTCTATACTCTGTGTGACTCGTTTGGACACGTTCCCGTTCATAAACTGGGTAAGGTATCCTAGATCTCTCCTGATGTTGTTGATTTTGTTTTCTATTCTTATTTGCCGTTTGAATTTTGGTTTTGTGCTGTTGGGATTTCTTTGTCGTTGTGGGAGTTTTTGATTAAATACTTCGTCGGTTGCTCTTGGGATTGATGGTGGTGGGTCCAGGCGGCGAGTGATTCCCTTCTCAGTGGTTTCTTTGCCAGGACTTGTACTTTTAGTAAAGCAACGCATGGTGTGTTCGTTGATTTCTGTAGTGTAACTCATGCGTTGCTTTGATTTTTCCGCCTTGGTGGGTGTCGACTTACTCGCCGGCACAACATTTTTGGCAGGTCCATTTTCAGTTGCCCGGTCTTCATCGTTTTGGTCGAGCTGCCATTTTCCGCGACGTCCTCGACCGTTACGTCGCTCGCCCGATACTTCTTTTATTGATCTACTGTTGTTTGGGATATTTTTAGTGTTTCGTGGTGTCAGAAGCTCAAAGTGTCCCGACATTGGGTTGCCTGTTAGTAGAAGGTAAATAGTTTCGGTGTGTTTTCTTATGCTTATTATTGTTGGTTTGTCCCTAAAAGTTATTTTTTTATCTCTTGTTCTTCGTTGTTTTGAGAAGATATGAAAGTTGCTATTCTGGGTTTCCGAGAGGGCAAGTATCTCTAGGCTCGTTCCATAGGTGCCATTTTTTCTCATATAGTTATAGTAGTTATTGAAGTCTTTCATATCGTCGTCCCCAATTAATGAAAATGTGTGAAGTTCCGACCAGTTTTGTTGTATATATCTTAGAGCAACCTCTCGGACTCTTTCATGATGGTTTTGGTGACCATATAAGTGTCAGCTAACTGCACGGAAAAAGCAATTTCCATCACCTACAATGTCGGATCTGGTAAAACTATCGGGAGTAGTTTCGGCATCTCTCTAATTACATCTCATTCCTTTCTATACTATTGCTGTTAAAATTGGAAATATTGAAAAAAAAAACAAGACTGAAATAGAAAATATTTCAATATATACTCAATCACCCTTTTAACACCCACCCTCATACCTCTTACCGTGTATATATTTTACTAACAAAAAATAATTTTTTATTTAATATAAAATATCCCAATCGAAAACCAGGAAAAATCTCATAATACTGTTGAAACGATACAATGACACCCATCCATTTCCATGTTAACAATCAAAATAATGAAAAAAAATGTAATCTTTTGATTCCTCGAATGACAGACCTTCGAAAAATATCTACAACACAAATACGAAGTCACTCTACTACATGCATATATATATATATATATATATATATATATATATATATATATATATATATATATATATATATATATATATATATATATTTATATATATATATATATATATATATATTATATATATATATATTTATATATATATATATATATATATATATATATATATATATATATATATATATATATATATATATATATATATATAGTCGACACTGTTTACAGGGAAACTCTATATAGTGAAAAACTCTTTATAGTGCAATTTTTTCAAGACCTAGAATATTTATTATACGAGTACATAGCAATATATACGGATTTTTTCTTTATATAGTGAAAAACTTTCTATAGTGAAATTTCGGTCAACATTTTGGTCTTTCACTATAGAGAGTGTCGACTGTATATGTATATATATATATATATATATATATATATATATATATATATATATATATATATATATATATATATATATATATGTATATATATATATATATATATATATATATATATATATATATATATATATACATATATATATATATATATATATATATATATATATATATATATATATATATATATATTGCAGTGGGTATCATCTATATGTGTATAGATTCCAGTATTTCTCTTTTTTTGTATTTATTTCTGTTTTGATAATTTTGATGTTTTTGAAGTCAAAGGTATAACTTTTATTCATCTCATGATTTGTAAGAGCTGCACTGTTTTTTTGTCGTATTTATGGCCTTTGATTTTATTTTCTAGGTATTGGCTTGTTTGCCCGACGTATATTCTTTCGCAGTTAGTACATTTGATTTCGTAGACTATGTTACTTTTTTTATTATTTGGGGCTTTGGTTTTATATCTGGAAAAATTGGATGAGAGCAGATTATATGATTTGTGACATAACCGAATTTTGTAGTTTTCAAAGAGTTTTTTCAAAGGTTGGGATAGTCCATTTATAAACGGTAAAGCAATATATGCATTATGGTTGTTATTAGTTGGTTTTCTACTTATTATGGTATTGTAAAAGTTATATATTCGTTGTTTTAAGACTTTGTTTATAAGATACATCGGATATTTATTAAGTGTTAATGCTTCTTTAGCTTTGGTTATTGCAATCTCTCTGTATTAAGAAAGCTTGATTGATTTTTTTTGGGAATTCGGGTGGTGTGATTCATAATTAAGATATCTAGAAGACCATGTATTTTTAGTATACCATTCAGTTTTTATATTTTCATTAATGTGGTGTAAAGTTACATCTAAGAAATTTACCCTATTGTTGTCTTCTGGTTCTAATTTGAATAGAATATTTTTGTGGTATCCGTTGAATTTTTGTAAGATAGGATAATTAATTTGGTTTGTAGGTATAGCAGTCAAACAATCATCAACGTATCTGTAAAAAAATGGAATGTTGAAGTTTTATTTTGGTATGACATCAGTTTTTAAGTCTTCCATTACTAATTTTGCAATCACGCTAGAAATAGATGCTCCCATCTATTTCTTCGTAAATTTTATTTTCATATTGGAAATACATCGATTTCAAAATTAGTTCTATTGCATTAATAAATTCACTCGTAGGGATGTCGGTGAATTGTTCAATTTCATTCCAGTTTTTCTTAATGATTTTAACGGCTAATGCTATAGGTATACTGGTATATAGTGATATGACGTCCAGTGATACTAAGATATAATTATTGGGAACTTTTATGTTTTTAAGTTTATCCTTAAATTGGAAAGAATCTTTAATGTAGTGGTCATTTTTATATAAAATTTTATGTAAAATATTTTTCAAATGTTTGGATAGTGAAACAAATGGGTATTGGATACACGATACAATGGGTCGTAATGGAACGTTTTCTTTATGGAGTTTAGGAAGACCATATATTTTTGGAGGAACTGCATTCCGGATTTTCAGTGATCTTGCAGTGTTAGAAGATATATATTGTTTTTGTTCCCATCTATCAATTAGTTTATTATTCCTTTTTTGATATATGTTTGTTGGGTCTGATATTACCTGAGGAGGATCCCTCGAAAAGCGCTACCTGCTTTTAAGCGTTGACTGTATCAACCACTCTGTCGGCTCGAAAGCTGCTATGTCAGCTTTCGATGGAGTAATGCGTACTTAATACAGTTTGTTGTATCCTACCATCGTACTCCGTAATTTCTAGGATAAGTACCAATAGATTCCGTTCTCTTATTTGTCAATACTAGCCGGAATGACGAGCCGTGATATGGCGAAACACGTCTCAGGATGGATTTGACGAACAAGAGAACAGCTAGTAAACTGCTGAAATATGAACTTCTGTCTATTTTCAGTTGCTGTACAATAACTATATATGCCTGAGGAGGATTCCTCGAAAAGCGCTACCTGCTCTTAAGCGTTGACTGTGTCAACCACTCTGTCGGCTCGCAAGCTGCTGTGTCTGCTTTTGATGGAGTAATGGGCATGCGTACTTAATACAATTTGTTGTATTCTACCATCATAAAAGACATATGTTGAATGGTTGAGACAGGAGACTGAAGGAAGGGTTGCTTCTTTATCGCAGTATACTTCAATTTCAGGGTTCTTGAGGTAGAGAAATCTTAAATATATGTTGTTCTTAATCGCCAAGTTTATTAAAAGGTCTTCTTCTGTTTATTTTTTTAATATATCACCATAAAATACCTAGTGCCTAAAATACCAAGTTGTAATGCCTGGATTATGCTATTCGTTATCGTGAAAGAATCAAATCCCGTGTTTTTACAATAGCGTATTTGCAAATAAGGTACTGAGTAAATTACCTTTATCATTCTTTTTGGTCGCTTGAAATAAATTTTGATAAGTAAAGACCATTAAAAGTACCACGTGAAATTCAAGGCGAAACTTCAGAAATTAATTTTAATTTGACATTATTTAATGTAAAGAACGATGGTTTTTCATCTGTTCGTAGATATTTTATATTAATTAAACATTTTAAGATACTAAATAAAAATTTTCTTGCAAGTTTATTGTTCCACAAGTTGCAATTCAATTACTTAACGCTTTAGAATTTACCTAAAAGTCCTAAAATCTATTTAGTTGTAACCTCGACGTTATAGAAATGAAGTTAGATAGTTTAGAAATTCTAAGTATTCAGATATATATGCTACGGTGCCGTGGTCCAAAGTAGAGAAAACGTAAAATATTAAAATATCTTGTGTAAATTAAATTTCAACATAAGTAAGACAAATGAATTATATTAAAGTAAATAGACTTGACAGAGAGAAGGTTCTGGTGATTGTACATATACATTAACAATCATAAAACAGTAACCGACCACCAAAGTTATTTATGCGCCCTTAATTGGTTTTTATAATTGTCTTTTGAAAAACGGTCTTGTAAAAGTAATTTAATGACAAAATAACCGGTCAAGTGCAAGTTGAACTTACGCATTTAGCTTTTTTAACTAAACATTTTTATTATGGAGATCTAAAATGATCAATGACTTCACAATACACACCCCAAATGAATTTTCAACAGAGTTTTTTTCCGATATTTACTGAAAACTGATGACCTTGAAATTTGTGTTTCTTTTATATACCAAATAAATTATTAACGGTGATAATTTTCATTCAATCTATACTCTGTGGAAAATATTCCAGAATTTTTTTTTTTTTTATTGGTCTAGCACACGTGCTGCAGGGAAGTCCCTAAAGCGCTCCAGGAGCGGCACGAGTGCGGAAAAAGCGATTCACGTTGTTCTTGAATCGCTGCAAATTGTACTCGGTGGGAAACACAGCGCTGGGCAAATTATTCCAAAGGGATGACGTTCTCCATATAAAAGATTGCTTGAAAAGCGTCGTACGCGGAGTAACAAGCTGAACCTCATACGGATGCGAAGTGCCAGCGCGGCGTGTATTTCTAACATGCACCGCTTTGGGAGGAATTAAGCGGGCTACATCCTTCGAACACTTTCCATGAAAATACTTGTAGAACAGACTCAAGTCGCCAACCGTTCTTCTATGTTCCAGCGAATCAAGGCCGCCGGTCAGTTCCGGGTCCCCAATCAGACGGACCGCTCTTCTCTGAACAGAATCCAACAAATGCAGTGTATGTTTGGGAGCGGAGCCCCAAACGTGGGAGCAGTATTCCATAATTGGTCGAATTTGGGCTTTGTAAAGAATTAACAGTTGCTGTGGGGTGTAAAGCTTTCTGGTTCCAACAAATTGAGCGACGATGCTAGGGGAATGGAGTGCCCCGACATAACTATGTCGGGTTCAGCAACGTTAACTTTTTTAGAAAAAACTGCCGCTTGGGTTTTTGTAACGTTAAATTCCACTTGGTTACTGTCACCCCAAGATAGAATTTCTTCCAGGTCTTTGTTAAGATGAACGACCTCCTGCTGTCTGCGGATATTCGCCTGAGCAGCCGATGTCCAAGCGTTCAAGGTGAATGAAGAGACAAGCGTACTGTCATCTGCAAAGCTATAGATTGGATTCCCGGTCTTTTCCAGCAGATCGTTAATGTAAATTAGAAAGAGAGTAGGAGACAGTATGGAGCCCTAGGGCACACCGGCGTTGATAGTGAGGGTGTTAGAAAGAAATCCGTCGACCGCCACTCGTAAAGAACGCTCTCTGAGGAAACATGAGAGCCACAAACAGAACCTTTTAGACATACCATAAGAGCGTAACTTAGCCAACAGTCCATCGTGCCAAACACGGTCGAATGCCTTGGATATGTCAAGAGCAACCGCTCGAGATTCTCCAAAGTGTTCAATTGCGTTGTTCCAAACATGTGTTACATAAGTCAGAAGATCTCCTGTTGATCAGTATTTTTCGAGTTAGAAGGAAGACAACGATTTTTCGCGATTTTTTAAAAATAATACAAAGAAAAAAGTTTGCAAGTATATATTTTTGAACTCTTGTTTTTGCAAGCTTTCATTTGATACCCCACTTGACGAACTGATAAAAAAAAATTTGCACTTCCGATTTCACCCCACAAAACTAACCCCTTAAGTCAAAATTGAACTTTCAAAAATACACGGCTCTAATGAGGTTATAAATTCCTATATTAGTACCAAATTTCAACTTTCTATGTCAAATAGTTTCGGAGAAATTCGGGTGTGACAAACAGACAGACGGACAGACAGCCAGACAGATCTCATAAGTGTTTCATATAGAACACTAAAACTATATTTTATGTATATCGAGCACAAATGGAATTGATACATTTTATTGGTATTAAATTTGCATTTTCTCGGAAAACGTTTAATATTCGATTTTCATTCGTTAAATGAAATTGCAAGGTACGAGGATTTTATTTTATCTACCTAACTTAAAGAAAAACTCGAACTGCTCTAAAAATTATTGTATTGCACAACTACGGTCTTCACTAATACACTTAATCGAGTTGTTTCATTCTATCCAAAAAAAAGATTTTCTTTGTGCTTCAAAAAACGACCATTCAAGTGCTTTTAACTTCTCACCTGCTGTCTTTCTTCAGATACTTGAACAAAATGGAGTCGCGGGGGGCTCAATCAAAGCTATATAGTGGATATTGTAACTCAGTAAGTCTACAGCTTTTCCACAGGTAACTGATTAAACCATGCGAGCCTTCTTGACTCGGTAGATGTCGTTTTGGTGTTTCCTGAATTTGCACATTTTTATCTAATGAATTTTGGATCGTGTTTCCTTAAACCTCTTCATTAATTGTGGATCTTTTCTCCATATATTCAATAAGCAAAACTCTTTTGCAGCGCCAAAAAATGATAGCCATCGACTTTCCAGAAGATGACTAAGTTTTGGATACCTTTGAAGAAGGAGAGACGTTATAAATGCATTTTATCTAGTCCTACCTAGTGAGAATGGGGTCTTAATAAAAAAATCCAGTCTCGTCCCTGTTCCAATTCTCTAGAACTAACTCTCAACGTTTCCCAAAGCCACCACATATTTTTGAAAAAAATTCTTTCCCGCCAGTCTCAGGTCTGGCGTAAACAGTGTCGGAATCTATTGTGTCGAAACTTTTTTTTATCCCTCAATCTTGGAACACGAACTTTTAAGGTATAGTTTTGAATACTTTGGCTTCTTTAGCGAGTACTGGTATCTTCATTCGTCAACCAGCTTGATATTCTTACGTCAACGGACCTGGGCTCATCCTGAATTGAGGGTCCGCCCGATCGAAATTGTGTAGACTAATATTTTACTTGAAAAAATTGGGACATCATTGCCGTACACCTGAGACATTGCTTCATGTATTACCTTTGGTCTGTTTTCACTGACGTGAAGCTCCAAATTACTTTCACTAATCACACTTTTTTGAAAAAAAATCGTAAAAGCTGCAAAACACAACGAACTAGTACAAAGTTTCGTAAATATACTTAGAGCAGTAAGCAATTTTTTGATGTAATACCATTCCTTTTTATGGCTAGGTAGATAACTAAAAAAACGTCATAATAGTCAGTAAAGAATAAACATCTATAAAATGTATATAATGCAACGTCTCTCTGTCTGTCTGTCCATTAGTGCGCTTATCACTGGAGAACCAGTTATCCGATTTACATGCTTTTTTCTAAAAAAACATACCTATGTTCTCTGGCCAGGTTATAGAATATATTTTATTACGTTAGGTAACATAAGGAATAAGCAGTGACGATAATAGCGCACCAAGTTGGAAAAAAAGTTTGCCGCTAGCGCGTCCTCTTACAATATACTGCCTAAGCCATTAAAAATGGAACAATGTCATGTAGCAAAGAACATAAAATATATAAAATGCAACGTCTCTCTGTCTGTCTGTCTGTCCGTTAGTGTACTTATCACTCGAGAACCATTTATCCGATTTACGTGTTTTTTTTTTTTTAATTTTTACATTTGTTCTCTGGCCAGGTTATTTATAATCTTCTATAACATATATAAAATGCAATGTCTGTCTGCCTGTCTACCTGTCCGTTAGTGCGCTTATTACTCGAGAACCACTTATCCGATTTACGTACTTTTTTCTAAAACATATGTTCTCTGGCCAGGTTATCTATTAATATATATAAAATGCAACGTCTCTGTCTCTCTGTCCGTTAGTGCGCTTATCACTCAAGAACCACTTATCTGATTTACGTGCTTTTTTTAAACATACATATGTTCTCTCGCCAGGTTATAAGATATATTTTATTACGTTAGGTAACATAAAGAATAAGCAGTGACGATAATAGTGAATCAAGTCGCAAAAACGTTTGCCGCTAGCACATTCTCTTGCAATACACTGCCTAAATCATTAAATATGGAACAATATCAGGTAGCAAAGAATATAATATATATATATATATATATATATATATATATATATATATATATATATATATATATATATATATATATATACATATATATGTATATATATATATATATATATATATATATATATATATATATATATATAATGCAACGTCTCTCAATACAATCAGTCCAACGCTTTTCTAACATTTCTATACCTTTCTTGTAGAAGAATTTGTCTTTGCCTTCAAAATAGTCCTCAGTTTCGGCAATAACTTCTTCATTGGAGCCATATCTCTTTCCCACGAGCATTTTTTTGAGATCTGCGAATAGATAATAGTCGCTGGGGGCCAAATCTGAAGAATGCGGTGGATGAGGAAGCAATTCATGCAATTTTGCCATCGTAACCATTGACTTGTGACACGGTGCATTGTCTTAATCAAAGAGCACTTTTTCTTGTTCATTTGGAACCGTTTCTTTGGTATTTCTGCCTTCAAATGCCCCCAGGCCAAAACCTTCCTAGTCGACTGTTGTGTGTTTGGTCGCTTCGGATTTCTTCCACCGGCTGCTGTCCACTCAACTGACTGCCGATTTGATTCCGGTGTATAGTGGTGGATCCATGTTTCATCCATTGTCACATATCGCATTAAATCATCCTTTGTATTGTATTTAAACAGGTCCAAACAGCGCCCAAAATCATTAACACGTTATTGCTTTTCTGCCCAAATGTTCATTCAAAATATGACCAACACGTTCTTTTGATATCTTTAGCGTGTCAGCTATCTCACGCAATTTCACTTTACCGTCATCCAATACAATTTTGTGGATTTTTTTGATGTTTTCCGGTGTAACCACCTCATTTGAGCATCCAGAGCGTTCAGCGTCATTTGTGTCTGTACGACCGAGTTTAAATTCAGCATACCGGTAAATGATGAGTGATTTTCCAGTGGCAGTCCCCGTAACACCTATCAAGCCATTGCTTTGCTTAAACGGTATTTTTTCCCATCAAAAAACAAAATCAACACAGTTATTTTAAAAATATCAATAGTAGCGTCACTAAAACTACTGTAACTTATAAACTAATCGTCGAAATGTCATAAAAATTTTGTCACGTATCGTTTGAAGGTTGGTACTTCATAAGAATCATATGGATTTTTTTGAAAAGGGCAGCATCTATGTGGCAGACCAAAAACTTTGTAACCTACGTGTTATATATGCAATTTGCTCACTGTTGAGATTTTTGTCTGGTAGAATAAAAATACTCGTATCTTCGGAGATTTCGTCGTGGATTTATTGCTTAAGGATTAACAAAAGTAACGAAAACTACACACTTTTATATAACATTAACAACCAGTCATATTTAGAACTAAATCTGAGGATATTGACTATAATGTTATAGTTAAAAAACTATTTGTTTTGTAAGAAATGAGCCAATGTTTGTTCAGTGATGATGCAGTGCTCGTAATGAAGTTAAAATGCCACCAAAAGTACCGTATGGTGCAGGCAAACTAGATTATTTTAATAAAATAAGTATCATAAAACTAAATAAAAGTAGAGATTTTGCTCCTTACCTGGGTTACAGTCGGACAAAGGACAAGGAAAAAATGAATCTTTTAACCTTTTAACCTTTCAGAAAGGTGTACTATTAATTGTGTATATATTTTTTTAAGATTAAACCATACTGTAGTCTACACACAAAATAATTTTAGAAAACCATATGTGTGTAAAAGGGTTAATTTATTAAAATTTTATTAAATCCAAACTATTAGCTTGTGTGTAACGTATATAAATAGTGTCGATGCTGGTATCCCTTTAATAATTTAATTAGTTAATCGTATTCAGTTTCTGTCAACTCTAGGACAGTTACAAAGCATAACGATTCATTCAGGTTTGAATATCTCCAAATATGACAAAGTTTAATTCATATATCAAATGAATCTTTGTTTGTATGATGAAACTATATATAAACTATATGAGTCATAAACGTACGTGTATTTAAAAAAAATCACCTAGCAGTGTTAGCGATAATTTCAAAAATTGAATTCTCGATATAAATTTGGGTCGGTAACCAAGCTACGAGGATGGATTGAAAAGTTCGCGGACTCACCGAAACATAATTATAATATTTTTATTATAGTACCCTCAATAAGTTCATACTTTCTTTGGTTGTCACAGTGTAAAATTTTGTTGCTGTAGAATTTGCGGTTTTTAGGTTAGAACGAGTTTATTGAGACCAAGTACAGCGTTTTTGGAAAAATGGAAAAAATTGAACAACGTGAGGCCATCAAGTACCTGTTTTAAAAAAGATTAACACCAAAGGAGGTCCACGTTGATATGAAAATAACACTCCAATCAGCTCCGTCATATACCACTGTGAAAAAATGGGTTGCAGAATATAAACGAGGACGAGAGAACATCGAAGATGACCCTCACTCGGGCTGGCCCACGGCGTCTACGACTGAAGAAAACATCGGCAAAGTGTGTGATGTCATATTGAAAGACAATAGATTAACTATCAAGGAGATTGCAAACACTATAGGCATCTCGTACGAATGAACACAAAACAACATTGCCAACGAACTCGGATTTTGCTAAGGTTTCCGCTAGGGGGGTCTCCAGATTGGTTTCAGTTGAACAAAAACGAATTCGACGCGCGATTTCTCTCGACTGTT
Source organism: Pachyrhynchus sulphureomaculatus (assembly GCA_019049505.1). Taxonomy (NCBI): domain Eukaryota; kingdom Metazoa; phylum Arthropoda; class Insecta; order Coleoptera; family Curculionidae; genus Pachyrhynchus; species Pachyrhynchus sulphureomaculatus. The sequence goes on along the minus strand of CM032452.1, from coordinate 24,200,298 downwards.
TGGAGATGTTTGAGGCTGATCTGCAAGATTTTCTTAACAGATTTGTGGCAATGGACGAAACCTGTGTTCACCACTATATTCCAGAGTCGAAACAACAATCCAAGCAGTAGAAAAAGTCTGGTGAACCGACCCCAAAGAAAACGAAGGCAATTCTGTCGGCTGGAAAAGTGATGGCGTCAGTTTTTTAGGATGCTAAAGGTATTATTATAGTGAACTATCTCCCGAAAGGCGAAATAATAACCTCGACTTACTATTGTACCCTTTTCCGTCGTTTACGTCAAGAAATTAAAGAAAAACGCCCAGAGAAAGTGTTGTTCCATCAGGACAACTCTCGCGTTCACACGTCTGTTGAGTCTATGGCTCAAATTCGTGATTGTGGTTTCGAATTGCTGCCCCACCTGGCTTATTCTCCTGATTTGGCACCTTCGGACTTTCATCTGTTTTCAAACCTAAAAAACACTTCGGTGGCCAGAAATTTTCATCAAATGAAGAATTCGAAGCAGCAGTTAGCCAGTATTTTGAAGACCTTGAGGAATATTTTTTTCAAACAGGAGTCGAAGCTTTGGAAAGCAGGTGGAAGAAGTACATAGAGCTATGTGGAGATTACGTCGAAAAATAAAAATATTTTTTTACGTATTTTATTGTGTTTTCTTTTCTGGACCGCGAATTTTTCAATTCATCCTCGTATTAGTACTGGATTCCTTCTCTGTTCAGAATTTAAACTTAGAAAGCAAGAGATCCTGATTTGCCCGTTTATTTATGTTTGAGGTTAAATTTTAGCTATTTATGAATTTTAACTGCGTTTTTGTTATGTTATAGTTGCAAATTTAACAACCTAAACAAAGCCGTTATATAAGTATAAATCTATTGAATTGCTCCTGTGTCGATTAAAAACGTGATGTTGGCATTTCGCCAATCATCCTACCGACTTCTGTAGATCTTGTCTTGACAATTGACTTCTTCGGAATCCAAGCTGATTTAATTCCACTTGCTCACGCCTTTTTATATTAATGGACTGCAGTTGAGAGGACGGAACTTTATGGATAATCAGTTCCCAGATTGGGAAGAGATAAAGACCAGTGTCACGATTAGGATTATTGGAATTTTCAAATATTTCGATAGATTCCTGAATTTTGCTAGGATAAAAATAGAAATCTTTAAAAAGGATTTAATGACCTGTTTCACGCTGGTGTTCTGCAAGTGTTTACCACAACTACATGGGATACTATAGACACCTTGATTTTTCAGAGAATCTCATCGTTGACATATCTGAGATGTCACAGTTAAGGGCACGTTGAGAATCGTGTATTTATTTTGTTTTCTTAAAATTTTCGGAATGTGATCTCTGACATTTTTAATGAATGGAAGGACTACAATCCCAAGAGGCTGAGCTGTTTGACTTCTATCTGTAGTCTTTGGAGACACCTCGGGATATATATATTTTTAAATGGAGCATTTTATATCTCGGTAGTGGAAATCGCTTGATTAAAGAACGAAAGGAAGATGTTTTTCTTCGGAATAAAGAGACTGAGGCTAAGAGAGTGACAAAGTTCTATGAACGAGGAAATTAATGACTGGGTGTTTTTGGGCTGGATACTGATGCTAGAGAGCATTCAGATATCTATACGTGTGAATGAGTTTTCTATATACGGAGTGGCCTAAAGTGATATATGACCTTTGATGAATAAGAATATCTAGAAAAGGGAACGTATTATTATTTTCAATATCAAAAATCAGAGTTTTGATTTAAGATGGAAGGTATCGATCGCAAGTTTTTCTGAATTCCAGAAACATATTTGCAATAACTAGAGAAAAAGTAGAACGTATGGCCTTGCCAGATATTGGTTCATACATTTCACCATTGTATAGAAAAATGTCTTTGAAAAGCAGTTCTTAATAAGAACTTTGGAGAAAGGAGATTCAACATCGAAGCTGACTGAAATAGCACTGAGATCGAGTTTCATTTCCTTGAGTTGTTGTATAAAATGAGAAGACAAAATTATCTGCCGGTGTAAAGTTTTAAGACAGAAGCCAGGTACTTGGCAAAAGAATACGTGAGAGAGGAGAGTTTGTTTGTTAACTTTCAGAAGCATATAAAACAGTGGAATTTTAGAGTTCTTGAGTGTAATTCCTTTTTTAGTGTCTTTTGTTTTTTTATAGGTCTAGCACAAGTGCTGCAGGGAAGTCTCTAAAGCACAACAGGAGCGACACGTGTGCGGAAAAAGCGATTCGCGTTGTTCTTGAATCGTTGTAAACTGTACTCGGTGGGAAACACAGTCCTGGGCAAATTATTCCATAGGGATAATGTTCTTCATATAAAAGACTGCTTGAAAAGCGTTGTACGAAGAGTAACAAGCTGAACCTCATACGGATGTGAAGTATTAGCGCAACGTGTATTTCTAACATGCATCGCTCTGGGAGGAATTAAGCGGGCTACATCCTTCGAACACTTTCAATGAAAATACTTGTAGAATAAGCTCAAGTCGCCAACCGTTCTTCGATATTCCAGCGAATCAAGGCCACCGGTTAGTTCCGGGTCTCCAATCAGATGAACATCACTTCTCTGAATAGAATCCAACAAATGCAGTGTATGTTTGGGAGCAGAGCTCCAAACATGGGAGCAGTATTCCATGGTTGGTCGAATTTGAGCTTTTTAAAGAATTAACAGTTGTTTTGGAGTGTAAAGCTTTCTAGTTCAAAATAATATTCCAAATTTTTGAGAAGCTCTCCTTGTTATGTCTGCAACATGTTCATGCCAGGACATATTTGCTTCCAAATTAATGCCCAACAAATCGAGTGACGATGTTAGAGGATTGAAGTGCCCCGACATACCTATGTCGGGTTCAGCAACGTTAACTTTTTTAGAAAAAACTGCCGCCTAGGTTTTTGTTGCGTTAAATTCCACTTGGTTACTGCCGCCCCCAGATATAATTACTTCCAGGTCTTTGTTAAGTTGAATGACTTTCTGCTCTCTGCGGATATTTGTCTGAGTAGCCGATGTCCGAGCGTACAAAGTGAATGAAGAGATAAGTGTACTGTCATCTGCAAATCTGCAGATTTTATATCCGGTCTTTTCCAGCAGGTCGTTAATATAAATCGTCGAATACCTTGGATATGTCAAGAGCAACCGCTCGAGATTCTCCGAAGTGTTCAGTTACGTTGTTCCAAACATGTGTTACATGTTTGTATCTCCTGTTGATCTGTGTTTACGAAAGCCATATTGGTGATCGCTAATAATGTTGAATCCTTCAAGATATTTTAGAAGATGCTGATTGATAGCCTTTTCCATGACTTTTGATATTATTGAAAGCAGTGCGACTGGTCGGTAGTTATTTGGCAAGGTCTTCTTGCCTTTTTTAGACATCGGGTGTTGTTTGTTCATACATTGTTTAGGAAAATGTCTTTGAAAAACATTTCTTAATAAGAACTTTGACGAAAGGAGATTCAACATCGAAGCTGACTGAAATAGCACTCGGATCGAGTTTCATTTCCTTGAGTTGTTGTATAAGATAAAAAGAGTTTAAGACAAAACTATCTATTAGGCCTGTGAAAAGTTTTAAGATAGAAGCCAGGTACTTGGCAAGAGAGTACGTGGGAGAGGAGAGTTTGTTTAGTTTGTTAACTTTCAAAAGCACATAAAAGCGTGGAATTTTAGAGTTCTTGGGTGTAATTCCTTTTTAGTGTCTTCTGCTAGTAACGTTATTTTAGTTTGATTGTGCAATCTATGGAAAATTACCAACTTTGAGTTCTTAATGCCAGAGATTCTGATTTAAAAATGTTTGGTGGGCGGCAACTTAACCTTCTTGAGAATTATGGCTTTTTCAAAACGAACTTCATGTGCCGCTTGTAAAGAGTATGTTAAGAATACTTTCTACATTAGATAGTATTTATTGTCTTTAAGTTTGCGGGGAGTCGATACGAAGTTGTGGCCTTTAGGTCCTATCTTTACTGAAATAGTAGTTAAACGGGTGTCGTTATAGACTGATATATCAGACACTGTAACTCCCGAACAAAATGAGATACCAATTGGTACACATATAATACTTCATGTTGAAAAAAAAACCTGTACTTTTTAAAACAGCGTCGTTCTAATGTTTAATATTGCGCTCTTTTATGGACTCGGTAGTAGGAACAAATAGCGCGATTTTACAAAATGGTGGTGCTACAATTTATTGCTGGTACTATTTTTTTTTATCATCTCCCTCCCTCCTCTAATGAGATACATTAACAGGAATGTTATAATGTCCGTTAATGTTGTCCAGGTGCCAAAACATACATTTGTATTACACCGCACTTTTAAGGCAACGCAAGCGTTATTGGATTTCTGCAGTAACTACTACCTAAAAATATACACGGCACGGCTTCGGCTTAATATGCACTTTTTCAACTCACTGTGCTACCGAGTCCTGCTCGCTACCGAGGCCAGATGCAAAAGTATAACATTCCTATTTACCTTACTAAATGCCCTATCAATAACAGCAGTAGCCAAAATAAAATACTGCTAATGTAACAGCTATGCTAATTTTACATTTGTCTGGCCCCATATAAATGTGATATACTTCACAAAATAGACAATTGTCCCAATTTTATACTTCCTTGTAAGGATTCTTTCAGCTAGGAGTGAGATGGAAGAGGAGATTAGAAAAGTTGGTTCGGATATATCGTATTACTTACATGAGGTGAAAGGTTCCGTTACTTTGCGAAAGATGGCAGTACAAAGAAAAAAAAAGATATGATTTTAAGTTAGTATGGGCCCTCTTACGATTCGTTTAAAATTTTCATGACATTTTGCCCATTTGTTTGCGAGTTATAACTGTTTGAATGGCGCCACTTTTAATTTTTGCAAAACGATGGAACAGAAGGAATTTCATGTGTTAATTAAACAGTGTCTTTTGATGGGGAAAATATACTCAGCACCCAAGAATGGCAATATGTCGATGGTTTAGTACGACATGTATGACATTCAAATAATGCAGTCACTCTAAAAAATACAAAAAGTTTACCACATTGTTCTGAAAGACCGCAAAGTGAAAGTAGGAGAGATAGCTGACGGGGCGAAGATATCAACAGAACACGTGAGGCATATTTTGCATATGGAAAAGCTCATCTTGAGAGTGCGAGGCACCCGACAGGTGCCTCGCACTCTCAAGATTAATCAAAAACAGCAACCTGTCGAAGATTCAGAACGCTATTTGGCTCTATTTCAGCGTAATCCAAAAAAGTTCTTGCATCGATTCATAACAATGGGCGAAACTTCGATCCACCGCTACACGCCTGAGTCCATCAGTCAGTCTGCAGAGTGGCTAAACCCACATGAAAGTCAGCCGAAGCATGGAATAATACTGATCGAATATTTTAAGAAGGGGCAAACAATTACTGGAGAATATGCATGATGAAATCAAGAAAAAAAGTCATATTTAGCAAAGGAAAAAGGGTTCTTTTACCAAAATAATACACCAATTTACAAGTCTATAAAATCGATTGTGAAATTGAATTGCTCCCTCATCCGTCGTATTCACCAAACCTGGCCTCTAGCGATTACGACCTCTTTTCAAATCTGAAAAGATGGCTCCAGGGAAGGAAATTTGGCTTAAATAAAGACGTCGAATGGGAACCTGAGGCTAATTTTAAAGAGCTCGACAAATCGTAGTATATGAAAGGCAGCTAAAAATTTAAAGATAGCTGGAATAAGTGTATGGAGGAAACTATGTTGAAGAATAAACTCTATTTTTGTTTTTCCGTCCAAAGTCCCGAGATTTTCCACCCCATGTAGTATATGTCTTTTCACTGATCTTGAAGTCGAAGAATCTGAAATTTGTATTATTTGGTACATTATTTTTAATTGTTTAAACATGGAAGGGGTTAAACAAGGTAGCGGAGGGGTAAGACAAGTTGTTTATTAGATATCGTATTATAAATCATTTTTAGGAAACTTGTCAAGAAGTCTAAAAATTATGTCATTCTTTTTATTTTCAGTTGGTCAAATATGTTTATAAGAGCTTTATTAGGTAGGAGAACAGTTTAGAGGTGTTGCCTCATGTATATCGTCTTCTGTGGCATAACCAAGGAAAAGGCACAAGCATATACCTCCACCGCTTCTAAGGATGTAGGAAATATACTCCTTGGAAACGCATCTGTTTTTATTTAATACTAGCCGTTCCCGCGGCTCCCCTCGCGTGGGCTTGATTCACTATTATCGTCAGTAATTATTCCTTATGTTACCTGACATAATAAAATATATCCTATAACCGTAACATATTTTATAAAAAACACGTAAATCGGACAAATGGTTCTCGAGTGATAAGACAGAGAGACGTTGCATTTTATATATCTTACAGACGATTATAGATAACCTGACAATAGAACAAATGTATGAATTAAAAAAAATCGGTGGTTCTCAAGTCATAAACGCACTAACGGACAGACAAACAGACCAACAGAGAGACGTTACATTTTATATATATTATGTTCTTTACTACATGATATTGTTCCATATTAAATTGTTTAAGCAGTGTATTGCAAGAGAGCGCGCCAGCGGCAAACTTTTTTCCGACTTGATCCACTATTATCGTCACTGCTTATTCCTTATGTTACCTAACGTAATAAAATATATTCTATAACCTGTCCATAACATATATATGACATATGACAGACAAACAGAGACGTTACTTTTTATATATATTATAAATTAACTTTAGTGATTAATGGTTACCCCCGAACAATGATTTACACATTTAGCACTAAGTAGTTAGAGTTCCACTGTAGATAATGGTTCTTTTTTATAAAAAAATCTTCCCTCCTTGGTCATCGATGTTAAGTTTACTGTTGACAGGAGTCTAGCTTTTAAAGTTTCAGTGCAAGAGAGTTTTTTTTCTTTCAGCAATGAAATGGAAAAATCATATGTAAATTTTATAACTATTTCTTTTTTCGTTATATTGAACTTAATACCGATGATGCACCGACAGTTCTCGAAAAAACCAGAGCGCGTTGAAGTCACAGTGTTTATTTCTCCTCAACATCACAGATATCTGATACGAGTGTTTTAGATTTTAATCAATTTATTCTTGTTATTATCATCAGTGTATTGATAAATTTATTAAAAGTGTCTAATCTAAAAAGTTATCGTGCCTATTTTATACAAGTTTGTACGAATACTACAAAAATAACTCACGAGAAAATGTTTTTAAAATGCCACAAGATGTTAAACTTCGAAATCAATGGTTGCAAGCAGCACGACGTATTAATCCTAAAACATCAATTTTTTTCTGTTGTGAAGATCACTTTGATGTAAATATTTTCATATAACAATGTATTTCATAATCATTCATGTCAAAATATAAATATAACATATAGAGTTAGATCACAGAAATTTTTAAGGAGACAACAAACTTCGTGATGAAACAAAAGTTTCAATAAATAATTTTGAATTATTTAATAATAAATTTATATACTGTTATCGATTGATTTTTGTTTTATTTAGTATCATTTTTGGGAAAATCTGTATCCATAAAAATATCCACAACAGGTATATTATCAGAATTTTTGCACTAAACTTCAATAATTTTGACAGTATATACACAGATAGAAGTTGTTGATAGTACTTACGTGAAAACAATTTAACATAATGACGTCACAAACATGGCAGCCAATCGTGGCGCTTTCGTAGTCACGTGATTTTAAAAAAAATTATAAATTTTAATCTATTTATAATTAATTGTAAAAAATGTTTTAAAGGTTTTTCGCATTGATTATATTATTTATGATAAAGTTTCATAAAAAAAAAATCGATAATTATTTTTTATTCAAAAAACCAATTGTCATTTGAAGGCTTCCTGTTTGTCGATTGACCCTCGTCACTGTAAGTAACGCCACCCTTAGCATTCCCTTTTTTTTCCTAATGCAACGCCCCTTGTATCCATATATTTCCCACCCCTTAAACTTGACTACGATTCTGATTATGTCAAATAAGCTTTTCTAAATTCTTGATATCAAGGGATCAGAAAATTATGTTATTTTTTCATTATTTTTGATTGGTTTAGCATGTAAGGTATTACTAAGGTAGGGGATGAAGTTACAGAAGTTGCTTCGTATACATCGTATAAAACGTCCTTTTCGAGTCAAGGAATCTAAAAATTGTATTTGGTTTTTGCTGTTTTTAATTTTCAGAAAATTGCTACATGGAGGAAAATATTAGGTTTAAGTTGCAAATATGTTCGAAACTTTTGCTCTGCTCAATTTCTTTGTAATTATTATCTTTCCATAAAGTAACATCATTTAAATTATCCACCAATAATTTCTGAATTGTTAATTTTTATTGTAGTGATGACACAAGAAAATCTTCTTTCCGATTATTTCATTATTTTTTAAAATATTAAATATTTTTTTTTAGGATAAAGATTTGAAAATTAAAACTTTTATACGATGTGCTGTCCAAATATTTCTTAAATATAGTCAAAATTAAAAATAAATTGACATCTCCCAGAGATTTTCAATCGACTACTCTCAAAATATTTTTCTTTATGCTTATTTGATCAACATCCTGTAGAAATATTGACGTTTCACGGAAAATCCACGAAATATTTACGATATATTGATAATCCTATGAAAGAAGTCATAAATATGTCTAAAAAGTGTCTGGCAAAATAAATATGAAAGATTATGATTAATTTTACTCTACTATGAGGTGGTAAAGATATGTTATGAACTTGATAATATTGAAAATTAACTTAAAAAAATAAATTTACAATTTGGAAAAGTAATTTTAATTGTCTGTATATAAAAAAAAATTGTTATTTTTATATTTAGCACGTAAAATATTACTTTGGTGGTTGGAGATAAAACTTGTTAATTCATTGCAAAACAAAGCTAAATTTTTCAAGATTTTATGAAGTTGTCCGTTGCTTTGTGACAGTACATATTAACAGTAACACAGGTTACAGAGTATACTTTTATTTTGTTAATTGACACGTATAAAAAGCTGCATTAGACGTGACTGCAGTTTCATAATACTACTACATTCTCAAACGCATCAAGTGAGGTATATACTATATATTAGTACAGGAAATGAAGCGTTTTGGCTTGCAATTTTTTCGTCCAGCATGGATTTACTTGAAATTTTCACAGAAGGTAGGGAATAGCCCAAGGATCATTTTCTATATCATGCCGCTGTACGTTAAAACCTTGGGGATGGCTGCAACCCCATCTCGGGGGTGGAAATTTTTTATTACATTTTAGCTATAGGAATCGATGAAGAAGGTAATTCTAAGAAAAAAATGTTCTTTACGTTTTCTTCATAAAACTAATATTTTTCGAGTTATTCGCGGTTGAAAGTAACAGTTTTTCGACGAAAAAATCGACTTTTTTAAAGGGTTTTTGCGAATAACTCGAAAAATATGCATTTTATCAAAAAAACTACAGAGAACAAAATTGTAGCTTTTAAAAAAATAAATAAAATTCTTTTTTTATAATTTTTCTACGACCAATACGAACCGAGATACGGCATGTTAATGGTTAGCTTTTTTTCGTCAAATGCATAATTTGAAAGATTCAAAGCCAAATAACGGGAAAACTTTGCATTTTTCGAGGAAAACTTACAGAATTTTTTTTAAAGTATATAATTAGACCTTTTAAAAAAAAGTCTCTAGCATGAAAATTGAGCGACTTATGATCAAAATAAGGTCGGTACCTACTTTTTTCTACGAAAAAATCTGTGAAAACAACCCCCTAACTACCCCCCTAATTAAAATTGATCTTCACCCTTCTGTGATTCTCTTTATATATGTAATATTAATACACCCAAGAAGTTTGACCAATTTAAAATGCCTAATTTTAGAAAAATTGGAGTTTAAAGAGAAAACGATTTTTTGCAATTTCGTATTTTTCACCCTTTTCTTCAAAATATCTCCGAAAATACTGGAGATACGAAAAAAATGATAGAGTACCAAATTGTAGCTTTTTTAATGACCAAAATTTCTCTGTACATAGATTTTCTGTACAATGAATATTTGGCGAGATATAGCCGTTTAAAACCTCTATTTACGAGCGAACACCACCTTATTCGAGCCCTTTAAACTCACCCCATTTAAAAACTAAGGGATCTTAAAGAATTTAATTTACATAATCTTATAGCTCTTGAAAAGCCCTACAAAATCGTTTTTGAAAAAACTTTCCATCACTAAAAATGAAGGAGCTATGTTTAAAAAACCATTTTTTTTTTCGAAAACTCCGAATAGCCCGCTTCGGAGCATAATAATCTACATAACCGGTCTATTTGGCAGTAATACGTTATATGTTCCACTTTTTCCATTCAAATCGAAAGACAAAGAAGAAGAAACATCTGCTCATATGTCTGCGTGTGTGAGTGTATATTTCGTTGATTCCTCACCAGTGTATTTTAATGTTCGAAAGAAATAGCACGTGCTCTGACAATTTTTTTAGAATTATTCAATATTCAATTTACTTTTTTTTCTCTTTACATCTATTAAATTACTTTATAAAAATTGCAATGTTATTAAGGGTGGTTTTTAAGGGTTGAAATATTATGATATTATATCTTAAAGCATAAAACAATCATTATTTAACCAATCCAAACCAAATTTTACCCATATTAAGGTTTACGATGTTATTTTATAATTTTTGACAATAAGGGGTAGTTTTCACCCCTAAAAATAATCAACGCTCATGAGCATGATATAGAATATGAAGTAGAGGGTGAGATGAGCCTAATCCCAAATTTTTATGCAAATCGATGCAAGACGAAATCATTTTTTTAGGATAAATAATTTTTTTATATTAAGCTCTAACAAGGCTTGATTTTTAAGGGTTGAAACATTATGAAATTGTATCCTAAAGCATAAAACAATCCTTATTTAACTAATCCAAACCAAATTTTACCCATATTAAGGTTTAAAATGTTATTTTATAATTTTTTACAATTAGGGGTAGTTTTCACCCTTAAAAAACAAAAAGTGTAAAACGGCACGATATAGAAAATGAACTAGAAGTTTTGCCCTTTTTTGAGCTTCATTTCCTGTACTATATAGTATATACATTATTTCTGTTGACCATTAAAAATTAGGGTTTTTTTCCTTCATTTTAATTACGGTCAAACAGGTTTAAAAGTGTGGAATTTTTAATATGGTCTCTAAATTTACTATTTTACAATTTACACCGATTCAAGAACAACGTGAATCGCTTTTGCCGCACACGTGTCGCTCCTGTAGCGCTTTAGGGACTTCCCTGCAGCACGTGTACTAGACCCATCAAAAAATATATATATATTGGGATCCTTATGGTTTTTGTACATTTCGATTGCTTCTAAACAATCTAGTTTTTTGCCCTTTTGTTCATAGTGTAAAATATTTAGACTATTTATTTCTGAAAAGTTATGTGACGTCTCTAAGAAGTGGTTGGCAAAATTGGAATTTGGCTTTTTAAGTCTGTATAAAGCTTAATGTTCCTTATATCTAGTGTTAAAATTTCTTCCTGTTTGTCCTATATACAATCATTGCATTTTAATCTATAAACACCTGTATTTTTAATTCTCCACTATTTCCTTTGAATCGAACCAAAATGTCGTCATATATGTACCAGAAAAATTTATTTTTGCATTTAAAAATTTTTCTTCGCAATTAGACATAAAGATTCTCTATTCACTATATTTAATTATCCTCGCAGATTTTATAAATTTTTTCAATGTAAACATATTTTGGGGTGTTGGTAATGAATATTAAAATGAGATTTGGTAGCAACTTCTCGATTTTGTCACTTCCTTATTTTGAATGTTCCCATTTACAGGAATACAGGTTTTCCGAATTTTTCAATTTCACCACAAAATTCGTCCATCCTTTTCTACCAAAACCGTGATGCTTGAATTAGAAGAAAAGGTTAAATTAGTTTTTCTACAAATTCAGCTATAAGGAATTAAACGAATATCAACAATCCTCGCCATTTATAATCCAGTCAGAATACGATTTTCAGGTAAAATCGTCCGATACTGCTACAAGTTAGTTCAGATTAGTTCAGGTTAGTTAAAGTTAGTTCAGATTAGTTCAGGTTAGTTGGGGCAACACCCTTAAAAATGCGAGAATTGGCAGGTTTTTGGGTTTTTAGCTTATTTTGTACAACCCGATTATTCTCAATTCGGCGGAAAGTCAAGCTATCCGTCTCGAACTCCTTTCTATTACACGTTTCTGCGAGAGGCAACGGAGGGTCACGATCGCTACGGACTATCCGGCTAGGTTGCCCCAGTCGAATTTCGTCAGGCATCAGAAGAGGGGCGTACGCCAGCCGTCCACTGATTACGTCACATATCTCGTCTATTGCCAAGTATAAATAAATTATTAACATTTTAAGACCTACCTCTAAATTTTAAAATTTATTTTTGGTTTTTACAACTTATAACCGGACACCCCCCAAAAAAGCCAAGGCGACCCCTTGTGGGTCGCGACCCATCGGTTGGGAATGGCCGACATAAAGGTTGTATAATTAATATTAATATTCCAAGTAATAACTAAAAAAGAACTTTATTTATTGTGTATATATTTGATGGTTTAGTGTTCAATTTTTATAAATTTATAAATAAAAATATATGTATTTAAATGAAAAAAAAAAATTCAATTAGGTAGATAAACTTTGTTAATTTTTTTTGTAAAACACCCAGTTAAAAATAACCTGAACTTTTGAAAAGAAAAAAAGTAGCACCCGTTATTGTAAAAAAGCAACTTCTCATTAAAACAAAATCTTGTTATAGACACATGGTGTCATATTGCGCTCTTAATCAAACACACACAAACGAAAACAAAAATAGCTGACCGAACATTTTGCTCCCTGCGAGTTATGAAAAAAAACCTCTTTCAAAATTGTGAACGTATTTTTTGATCCCTCGACGTAAAAAAAAGTTGCATTATTCATGAAAGAACAAATGACCAAAGCAGCTGTGAAAATCAGTTTACAATGCGGATTTATTCGTAGCAACATTTCAAACTTTATCTAACTAAAATTTATTGCTTTTATACACAGTACGATAATTAATTTTTCGGGTTGGTTACATTCGTCCTAACGAAAAAACTTTCAATAATTTGAAATGTTTTTGCGGTAAAGTTTATAAAAACAGTTCTTTTTTATATTAAGGCTTAACTTATTTATCGTAAACCACAGCTCAAACACACGCAACACACTCCGCAACCTATCGACATCCGAAATAGGATCCTTGCGACACCCCCATGTAGACTTTCAGTCTATTCGACCTCACTCGTCCCGATTTTTATCTTTCAGATATGAGCATATCCATCACTAATTTTTCCTCTCAGATCCTAGTGTTCAATCTTCGATATTAATAGAATATGGTCCATCAAATCGAAAGCCTCACTTAGCTCTATAAAAGTCTGAAACACTTTTTACTTGCATTCAACTACCTACAAAACTGTTCAACAAATTGCAGAATTGCAGAAACTATCCTTTTCCTTCTCACAAATCCATGCTGGCAACCAATAATAATACGAAATGCCGAAAGGAAGTTACTTATTTGTTCAAAAAAAACATTTTCCAGTACCTTTGAAATTGGGTTCAACAAAGATCTTCTTCTTACGACGCCATCTCCTCACGAAGGCTGACGATCCATATAGCTAAACGAACTTTAGAAACTGCTACTCGAAAAATATTACTCGAAGTACATCCAAACCACCTTCTCATGTCCTTCAGCCAAGAATTCTGTCGTCTTCCGATCGATCGTTTGCCTTTTATTTTACCTTCAATAATTAGACGTAGCAATTCGTACTTTGGGCCCCTCATTATATGCCCAAAGTATTGAGTTTTTCTTATTTTTATTTGTTACTAATTCCTCCGTATTGTTCATTCTTTCCAGTACTTCAGAGTTTTTTATCTTCTGTACCAGGGAGATGCGAAGAAGGCGTCTGTAAATGTACATTTCAAAAGATTCCAATCGTCTCTCTGAGCCAGGGTCAAGGGTCCAGCACTCACATCCATACAATAGCATGGAGAACACATACGCTCTCACCATTCTCATTCGGAGTTTGAGACTGAGACTTGTAAGATGGAAAAATTTATTCATGTTTATACATATATGTTACTCAGACCTGTTCAATTCGGGAATATATTTCCTTTCTTGGATCCTACTTGTCATTTATATTGATCCCCAAATATTTAAATGTGGAGATCTGTTCTACGGTGTTTTTTCTGATTTGGAGGGATTCTGGTGGTAGATTTTTCTTTGTTATGACCATCCACTTGGTTTTTCTTATATTCATAATTAATTCAAATCTTTCGCTGGCTGTTACGACTCAATCCATCAGTTGCTGGAGATCTTTGATATTATTTGCTAATAGAACAGTGTCATCAGCATACCGTATGTTATTCAGTATTTTCCATTAACTGTTATTCCTTCAATGAATTCATAGATGGCCTTATTAAACACAGCAACAGAATACAGATTAAACAAAAGTGGTGAGAGAATGCATCCCTGTCCACTGATTGATTCCAGTATAGATTTTTAATAATACTTAGATCTCTTTTGTCTATATTTGTTGTTTCTAGAATTTTTATTAATTTTACGTGCATTACAGAATCGAAAACTTTATTGTAATCTATAAAACATGCATATACATCTACATTCATATCTTTACAACGCTGGACTAGTACATTTAATGAGAATAAAGCTTCCTGTGTACCCATGCCTTTTCGGAATCCGAATTACGTGTTACCTATTCCTGGTTCATATTTTCTATGTTTTCTCATATGGATGATTCTCAAGATATCTTGAGACGTGAGACATTAAGCTTATCAAGCGATAATAGTCACATGCATTGTTTTTGACTCTTTAGGAATTGGGATAAAAGTCGACTTTAGCCATTCAAAAGGGATTTGTCCGGTTTCTTAGATCTTATTAAATAAGATTACCAGTCGGATAAATAGACTTTCATTCGAAAATACTTTGAGGATTTCTCCTTTTATCTCATCTGGACCAACTGCTTTTCTATCCTTCTGCAGTTGTAGAGCATGAATAACTTCTCTTCTTGTTATTTCTGGCCCTATCTCATTAGTTACTGTACGCTTTCTGATCTATGTCCATTGAAAAGTTGTTTTATGTATTGCTCCTATGTACACACAATTTCATTGCTTCCATTTCTCAGAATTGTTTCTTGTGTTTTCTTGTTTTTTTCCTCCCAATTCCTTCACCTTCTTATGCAAGTTAAATGTGTCATGCGTCTCTTGCAGTTCCTCTATTTCTCGGCATTTCTCGCTTAACCAGATTTCCTGAGCTTCTCTACATTTTCGACGTATTGCTTTGTTTATTTTGTTGTACTTTGAGACATCTTTTGTTTTCTGTAATCGTCTGTCGTCCATCAGGTTTAGTATTTCTTCTGCCATCCATTCCTGTTCTTTTCTATTATCTGCTCGACATATTTCTTCTTCCTGTAACTCTATTAATTCATTCTTCATCTTAATCCATTGAGATTCGACACTTTCGTTTTCTGTCCTTATTTGCTTCTTAAATTTCTCATAGGTTTGATATTTGTTTTCTAATTTCAGGGTTCTTCAGTTTATTTATATCCATAGGATTTATTGTTTATTTTTTGTTAATCCTTTTAAACCTGTGCATTCGAAACTCCATGACTACTTATCTGGTTCCTGTTCCTATCACCAGGTGATTTCCAAGTGTACAGGGTGAGTCAACGATAGAATCATTTTCTCATTTGTTTCGGGAATAACGAATAAACGAACCTGTTTATAGCGAATTTCGGGTTAAAACGAACTATTTTATAATGCATGAAAAAACTCCCATAAGACCAAAGCAAATTTTTATCGATTATAACAAACCCGGTTATAACGAAATTCCAGATAAAGCGAATGTTTTGTGTCTGTTTATAACGAACTTGCCACTCCTTGTGCTCGATGTCGCGCGACTTGATCGAGAAAATTCACCAAAACTCGCTGGAAACCCCTATTCTACTTGTTTCCGGCGCGTCGCTAGTTCGAGCAATATTATTTTCAATTCACTTGTTGTATTATGCGGTTCTAATGCATATTTGAACAAAGTAGCAAAGTGAATGTTTAAGTTTTAATTTTAAAATGAGTACACAAAAACGTAAAGCGTTTACTTTAAAAGACAAACACGATACTATAAGGAAAATAGAAAATGGAATTAAACAAAGTGATGTTTGCAAACAGTTGAATTTAAATAAATCTACGGTTTTTTACCATATGGAAGAAGAGGCAAAAAATCTTATTAATCTATGATAAAAGAAACTTTAGATGTAAAAAAGTAAGAAAATCTACACATGACCAGGTTGATAAAGGACTCCTTAAATGATTTAGTCAAAACGATATGAACTTGTTCCTATTACCGGCTATACTTTACAAGAGAAAGCTAGTGAATTGGCAAGAAAAATAGAAAACACCGAGTTTAACTGTTCTAGAAATTGGATTGAACGATTTAAAAAGCGACATAATATTAGTGGGGGTAAGACAGTAGGAGATATGATTGTTGTTGATCAGTGGTTGGCCAATGTATGGCCGGAAATTCGAAAAAATTATGAGTATGTGGACATTTTTAATGCGGATGAAATGGGTTTGTTTTACAAGATGACGCCTGATAAGACATTAAAGTTTGTCGGAGAGAATTGTGCTGGTGGAAAATTATCAAAAGTAAGGATTACTGTGTTAGTAACTGCAAATATGTCTGGAACAGAGAAAATAAAATTGTTTGGTGATAGGAAAGTCCGCCAATCCGAGATATTTTAAAAATAAACATTTACCAGTAAAGTACAAATCAAACAGTAAAGCCTGGATGACAACAGAAATTTTTAAAAACGAACTGTTCGAATGGGACAAAGAATTAAAATTCACAAACAAACAAATATTACTTTTGATTGACAACTGTCCAGCGCACCCTGAAGTTATACTACAGCAAATAAAATTGGTTTTTATGCCTCCAAATACAAGTGCAATGCTCCAGCCTGTGGATCAAGGTTTAATACATTCAATAAAATGTCATTATAGATAGATTTTACTTATGGAAATATTAGAGACGATCGATAAAGGTACGGTTGGACGCTATAAACTCTAGTCATATGGCTTGGAAAAGAGTTAGTAGGGAAACCATTTGCAAATTGTTTTAAGCATGGCGGATTTTTAAGGAAGGAATATAGATATGACTCAGATAATGAGCTACCGTCAACTCAGTGGATTGAAAAATATCGAGAAGATCCTACTGATTGTCTAGAATTTGTTTACGATGCTGACATTCAACAAAGTACAGTGGAAAACGAGATTAAAAAGATGTTTAATCACTTTAATTTTAAAGAATATGTATGTACTGATAATAAATTATTGACGAGAGGAATATTAACTGATGATTAAATTGTGACAACAAAGACTTCTGGAAAGATTTTAAACGATAATGACGACGAAGACGGAGAAGGAGATAATATTTATGTACCATCCATTTCAGAAATGTCTAAGAAAATGACCGAAACTCGCAATTTTTTGGAATCACGTGAAGTTCCTGAACATATATGGACCTTGACAATTATATATACACACCAAGTAAAATTGTACAAACGAAAATTACTGATTTTATTGTATAAACTTCGTATTTTAATGTTTTCGTTTATACTCGTATATGTACCAACATACATAACAATAACTTTAGTGTGACTCGTTTTATTTTCCTTTGAACGTTTTCTTTTAATTTAATAATTATTATTATTCATTTTTCTAAGCATTAGCGCCTAATCTAAATAAAAAAGTAGTGAAAAATGATATTAAATTTTGTTTACTGTTTGTAACGAACTTCGAATATAGCGAACCATTTTTAATGATTTTTTGGAGTTCGTAATGAACAGACTTCACTGTATTTCCATAAGTAGAAAATATTGCTGAAATGATTCGATTTGTTCTAAAGAAAATATTTGCTCCGTATTATGAATCGAGTGTCATTCATTATCCAGTGTTTGTAGTTCAGACTCTTTCATTCTTTATGGAGACAAGATCGATGGATCCCTATTTTCTACTATTAAGATCCAAAAATTTAAACTGTTCTAAAATATTATTTTTTAACAGAGTCTTTATTTTATTTGCGAATAACTTATACATATAAAACTTCAAACATATAAATTTAAAAAATTGAAAACTAAAAGTTGAGCTTATCATTAATCAATAATTAAAAAAAGGTAATACACTTTCTGGAAATTGAAGAATCATATAAGCAAAGAATGATTCAGTTACGCCAAAATATTTTCAGCGGGTAAAATATCGTCATTCGCTACTGCTTCTGTAAAATATAAGTGTAAAACATCATACACTCTTCCATTATGGGTTTCGTAAACATAGATCAACAGGAGATCTTCTGACTTATGTAGCACATGTATGAAACAACGCAATTGAAAACTCTGGAGAATCTCGAGCGGTTGCTCTTGATTTATCCAAGGCATTAGATCGTGTTTGGCACGATGAATTGCTGGCTAAGTTACGCTCTTCTGATATGCCTGAAGAGTTCTGCTTGTGGCTCCCATGTTTCCTCAGATAACGTTCTTTACGAGTGGCAGTCGACGGGTTTCTTTCTAACAACTTCACTATCAGCGCCGGTGTGCCCCAAGGCTCCATACTGTCTCCTACTCTCTTTCTCATGTACATTAACGATCTGCTGGAAAAGACCGGGAATCCAATCTACAGCTCTGCAGATGACAGTACGCTTACCTCTTCATTCACTTTGAACGCTCGGACATCGTCTATTCAGACGATTATCCGCAGGAAGTCATATAGACATAGTTATGTCGGAGCACTACATTCCTCTAACATCGTCACTCAATTCGTTGGGCATTAATTTGGGAACAAATATGTCCTGGCATGGACATATTGCAGACATAGCAAGTAGAGCTTCTCAAAAGTTGGGAATATTATTTCGAACCAGAAAGCTTTATACTCCACAACAACTGTTAATTCATTACAAAGCTCAAATTCGGCCAACTATGGAGTACTGCTCCCATGTTTAGGACTCCGCTCCCATACACTGCATTTGCTGATTCTATTCAGAGAAGAGCTGTTCGTCTGATTGGAGACCCGGAACTGACCAGCGACCTTGATTCGCTAGAACATCGAAGAACGGTTGGCGACTTGAGTCTATTCTACAAGTATTTTCATGGAAAGTGTTCGAAGGATGTAGCCCGCCTAATTCCTCCCAGAGCGGTGCATGTTAGAAATACACGTCACGTTAATACTTCACATCCGTATGAGTTTCAGCCTGTTACTCCTTGTACAACGCATTTCAAGCAGTCTTTTATATAGAATCCCTCTGGAATAATTTGCCCAGCAGTGTGTTTCCCACCGAGTACAATTTACGCAGATTCAAGAACAACTTGAGTCGCTTTTTCCGCACACACGTCGCTCCTGCAGCGGTTCTTATTACAGCACAATGCAATCGAGAATATGTGTTCAATTATCAGCTGTATTCACTTAATTTAGCGCCGTGTGAGTATTTCCTATTCTCATAAACTAAAATGAAGTTAAGAAGATGCTGTTTCGAAGACATAGAGGACATACAATGGGCTTCTATTAAATCGTTAAATTACATAAAATCAGAAAGAGGATATACCGAATAAAAAAAAAAACGAAAACTGATAAAATTTCTTTCATTTATTTTTTCAACACCAGTCCAGAAAATTAATCCTCGCACTGTATATAAGTATATTTTTTGGAAAATATTATCTTAAAGTAAATCAGATAAATATATTACTTATGGAAACTGTTGAAATATGTAACGCGTCAAAAGCGTTACATATGTCAACAGTTTTCTTATGTAAACTTAAATAATGCAGAGGAACAAACATACTGTTACTACGCGGCATTGTTGCAACTTCTAAATACTAATATAACCAACCATATTAGCCCAAGAAACGAAAGGCTATTTAGTAGTATTGGGCTCAAAAATCCCTTTAGTTCGCCGTTACTAAAATAACCAGTATCGGTCGATTAATTAATGAGAACTTATGTTATAATTTCAAATATAAAACTTCTCTCGAATATGTTGCCTTCTTTCATTAACCTGACACCGATCAGTGGTCAGCAACGAATTATAAAGGACTATTCTGAATTTTCTTAACAAGTAAAGCAATTTCCACTCTCTGTAAATGACAAGCGTCTATGCCTAAGCAACGCAACTCGTGCTCTTCAGACACATTTCCTCCTTTTTATAAAGAAAAGAACATGAAGAGAGTTGTTACTTCTGTGCAAGAAAATGTACATCAAGTGCATCATTGCTCGATACTAGAGACACGACATACGAAGCTAATCCCTGTAAATGCATTGTAAATATATTTGTTACCGACTTATCAGAAAAACAGGGTAAATAAAAACATCGATTACACTATAAATAACTGCGAACCATTAAAAGATAATTCAAAATTTACAAGGAGTAAAATAGACCTCATAATTTTTCAACTACTGGGGGTAAAAAAAATAGTAACCGTATTTACCTAGTACTTCCCATGCAAATTCTAAAATAAATACTGAATTTGGCTTTCTCACACTGAAGAGCAAATTAATCCAAGATCCGCAATCAAAGGTATGTAGAAATACAAACCACAAAAAAAATTGTTCCGATAGCTATCGAGATATTTACAACTGAAATCTGACATTTCCTTCTACATATTACTTTCATTAAAATTTAAATTAATACAAAAAAAAAGACCGTTCTCAGATTTCTGACCCTAAGTACATTTAAAGGGACATATAATAAGGTAACATATATACGTAAAAAACTCTATAACAATTAAAAATAGTGAAAAAATAATACGCTAGGAACTTATAGATCAACGATACATAGAGTCTTCTCTATTCCGTTAGAAAAAACGAATCTGGAGAGAGAACTTATTATCATCAGATCCATTGCTGCTAATAACGGATACAATGTCTCTGAAATCAACAAATTAATCTCCAAAAAACGAACGTCACTAACTATTAGTGTAATATACCCCAAAATCAAAACTCCCTTCAAAAATACACAACTCTCATATACTTTGGGCAAATATCCAATAAAATCTTAAATATTTAAAAGAAAAATTAAAACAATAATATCGCTTTTAAATCCACACAGAAACTTTCAAATTTCAATGTAGGAAGTAAAAAAATATAAATTTAAAAAATCAGGAGTTTATAGATTAAAATGTAATGAATGTATGTGTATGTAGGACAAACAGGAAGAAATTTTAACCCTAGATATGAGGAATATTATACTTCATACAGACTTAAAATACAAAATCCCAATTTTTCCAACCATTTCTTAGAGACGTAAGATCACTTTCCAGAAACAAATAGCCTAAATATTTTACATTTTGAACAAAAGGGCAAAAAACTAGATTGTTTAGAAGCAACTGAAATTTGTAAGAACCATAAAGATTCCAATATAAATCTATTAAATTTACAGACCGATTTTAAAGATTCCAGACTTCTAAGCCTGTTTTATTAAAATAAAGGAAAAAAAACTCTAATCTTTAATGGTCAACAAAAATGATATATATGGTATGCCCTACTTGATAATAATGTATTCTTGGCTACTTCATGGCACCACTCACCCCACCACCAAACTCGCCCAAACCATTTCCAACAACTTCGTCAGACACCACAAAGTTGGAACTATGTTTCTCGATGTAGCCAAGGCCTTCGACCGAGTCTAGCACGAAGGCCTCATTCTGAAACTGATCCGACATGGCTACCCCTTTTCATAAGCAAACTCATCCAGTCCTTCGTCTCTGATAAAACCTTTCAAGTCAAAGTCGACACGGCCATCTCCGACGTCCAGAGCTCCGTCCTCTCCTCCCACCTCTTTAACATCTTCACAGCAGACATTCCCAAATCGGATCAGACCAAACCCTCCTTTATGCTGATGACACCGCCATAATCATGCAATCTAGAAGCAGCCGCATCATTACGCACAGATTACAACGCCACCTGGATAGCCTTGACTCCTGATTTGACCGCTGAAACATCAAGCTGAAACCCTACAAAATCCAAACTATCGTCTTCTCCAAGGGCAGGGACACACCCCATGGCCACCTCCAGCTACAGGACTCCCATATCCAATGGGCAAACTGCATCAAGTACCTGGGCATCTAGTATGACAAACAACTCGTCTGCAAGGACCAGGTCTGCACTGCCATCAAGAAAGCAAAGTAACTGCTGAGCAAACTATATCCTATTATAAATCGCTCCAGTAAGTTGCAAATAAAAACCAAGCTCTTAATCTCCAACACCATTGTACAGGCAGGTCTTACGTATACCTCCCTACATGGTGCCAGCTCTCCAAAACAAGGAGAGCTTAACTTCAGGCAGTGCAGAACAAGGCCCTGAGGATGATCACGGGAGCCCTATAGTTCATGAGGAATAATTAAGTTCATAGAGGCCTCGATATACTAACCGTAAAGGCAAACATGAGGAAAGTCCAACTGAAGTTCATGGACAAGGTATCTTAGCGCCCCAACCCAACCATCACCGCCTTCTGAATCCTCCCGCATTACCGCCGCCAATTCCCGAGACCCTCAGATCCTCTCTCGGATGAAGACGATGCCCCCCACCCACCATGACAGAAGACTGTTAAACTAGATTAAGTTAACATAAGTTCTAGGTTAAATTAAAATTATATCGTAGGACAAGTTAGCATAAGTCCTAGGTTAAGACAGCATAAGTCCTAGGTAAAGTTACGATACAGAATTAATTCGATGTTGTTCTTCGTCAGATAATCAATTGTTTGACGTGCTCTGTGAGAGCTGGCATTGTCATGATGAAGAATGATGCGACGTTTTTGGTTGTTTTTCATCGATGACTTCTGGCAAACAAATTGTTGTATACCATTTAGCATTAACTGTTCTTCGATCCTCTAAAGCAATGGTTGCAACATGTCCCGAAACAAGCGATCATTTTCTTGGAAGTGCGTCGCGAACAAACCAATTTCGTTGGATTCGGTTCATCTTGGAACACCCTAATAGTTGATTGTTGCTTAGTTTCCAGCTAGTATGAATATATCCAAGTTTCGTCTCCTATTACAATATTGTATACGGATTTTGCATGTCCTCGGTCGAATTTTTTTAGCATTTTCTTACGCCAATTGACACCAATCTGTTTTTGAGTTCCGGTCACATTATACGGAACCTATCGGGAACAGATCTTTTTCACAGCTAAATGTTCATCCATTATCGAATATACTGCAGTCTTCCTCCTATATCGATCCTCTTCAATCATGTTGCGCATAGTATCGATGTTTTTTGAACAACAATCGATTTTGGCCGACTTTCACGAAATTCATCGCTGACGGAAGCACCACCACGACGAAATTCTGCAGATTAATTGTAAACAGTCTTTTCTGATGGTTATTCATTACCAAAAGTTGAACAAAGCGATTTGAGGCATTGTTGTTGAGTTAGGCCTTTACCAAAATCGTAAAAAATTATCGAACGAAAACCTTCCCGTGACATTTGCATTTGTTCACAAAATTGTTTTTTAAACGCTCACTGTAAACAAACTACTCAACCAATTTCTGAGCTGGCACTGTTTTAACAATAACAAATGTCAAATTTTACAACAATGGTAAGGTCACATATCAATAGCGCCGTCTAGTGGTCGTTTATAAAAACTTAAAAGGCGGGCCTCGTATATAACATATAAGTTCCTTGACTTTAACTAACTATTTTAACAACCGAAGTTAAAATTTTGAGCACTGGTCAGGTGAAAAGTGTGTTTATAGTTCTCTGATTATGCACCCTTTCGAATTCGTCGATTTTTAATTATTATAGAGTATTTTTGTTTGTTTTAATGTTGTGCGGCTACGCACTCCTCGTCAAGCAACACATTAAGAGATTTTTACCATAAAAAATATTTTACAGGCCGAGATACAATATAATTTGCCTGTACAGTAAATTACTTCATAAAATATTTCTGTTCGAAATTATTAAATATGTTTTTCATCATTTTCCGAGGTTAAAGAAAATTTTCTGATGATTATAATTAATAACCCAGTGTGTTTGGAGTTTATTTTAGAAATTAATTTTGGCCAAATTTTTTGTGTAAAGAATTTCTTTTACTACAAATAGCGGGTGGTTTTGCAGTTTAAAATTTATTAAGGTGTTATACAAATGGTTTCCAAGAATTTTTGTTTTAGATTTTTTTAATAAAAATATCTTGCAATATTTTAAATTAGGTATTGTAAGAACATAACTTTTTTTGTTATATAATTCTTGGAATCTAACTACATTACGCTGGATAGTTGGGGTCAGCTAAAACCAATAACCATCACAAATACCATTCTCAAGATATTCGAAAATATAAGAACTAAATTCGTAACTTTTCATCGTGTCTATGTTTTTTTAAACGCCAGTTTTTGAATTTAAAACTGAAAAAAATCGCTGACCTCAATCTGCTGATCTATACTGACTTCGTAATGGATGTATAGAGCGAGACCTATAGGTGAATTCAGTTTAAACTGACTTATCCAAGGCATTCGATAGTGTGGCACATTATTCTTTTGTCCAAACTAATGATTTCTTGATGGCCACAGTACTTATACAGCAGAAAAATCCATAAAGTGCTGTAGGAGCGGTGCAATTGTGGAAAAAATGATTCACATTGATTTTAAATCTTTGCAAATTGTACTGGGAAGGAATTACAGGTTGTTCGTTTTTAGATGCCCGGCCCCGATTTATAAAAAATGGTTGTACCTTAGCTGTTCTTACAACTTCTCGAATATTTCTTTAAATTTCATTGTATCTATTTTTGTCAGTTCCCTTATCTTTTTTTTCTTTCATCATGTCTAGGATCTCATCCGTCATCCACTGTTGTTTTTAGTGTTCCGTAAGGAACATTTATAAGATCACTTCGGTGACTGTCTGTCTGTCAGTCCGTCTGTCATACTCGATTTTCTCCGAAACTATTCGACATAGAAAGTTGAAATTTATCACAAATTTAGGAATGGATGGCCCACTCAGAGTTGCTTAGTCTTGAAAGTTAAATTTTGTCTTAAAGGGTTAGTTTTGGGGGGTGAAATCGGAAGTAAAAAAAAAAATTTACTAGTTCATCGAGTGGGGTGTCAAATGGAAGCTTATAAAAACACGAGTTCAAAAGTACATATACTTTTTAAAAAATTGCAAAAAATTGCTGTCCCGCTGTCTCGACAAGTACTAATCAAAAATTTTGAAAAAATTCTGGAATATTCTCCACAGAGTGTAGAATGAATGAAAATTATCACGAGTGCTTTACCTTTAATAATTAATCTGGCATATTAAAAAAACATAATGTAGACCAGTATTTTATTATTTAAGGTTAGAGGGAATTTAAGATCAATTAGCCAAGATATTTTGCTTTGTCTCGCTGAGGTATTTGATAATTATTTAAGATAACGGTTGGATAAGTACTTTTTAGTGTTCCGTACGGAACACTTATAAGATGACTTCGGTGTCTGTCTGTCTGTCTGTCACACCCGATTTTCTCCGAAACTATTTGACACAGAAAGTTGAAATTTGGTAATAATAAAGGAATTGATGGCCTCATCAGGGCCGTGTAGTTTTGAAAGTCAAATTTTTTGACTAGGTCATCGAGTGTGGTGTCAAATGAAAGCGTGTAAAAACACGAGTAAAAAATATATATATATATATATATATATATATATATATATATTATATATATATATATATATGTATATATATATATATATATATATATATATATATATATATATATATATATATATGTATATATATATATATATATATATATATATATATATATATATATATATATATATATATATATATATATATATATATATATATATATATATATATATATATATATATAATGTAATACTTGCGCACACTTTTCTTGTATTATTTTTAAAAAATTGCGAAAAAATCGCTGCCCCCCCTCGAAAGTACTGATCAAAAAATTTTGAAAAAATCTGGAATATTCTCCACCGCCTGTAAATTGAACGAAAAATTATCACGAGTGCATTACCTTTAATAATTTATCTGGTATATAAAAAAAAATAAAAATTTCAAGGTCATCAGTTTTCAGTAAAGATTGGAAACAAACTTTGTTGAAAACTCATTTGGGGTGTGTTTTGTGAAGTCACTGATTATTTTATACCTATCTAACAAAATATTTTATTTCAAAAGCAATCAACGTACGGAACACTAATTGCGCAAGTTCAACTTGCACTTGACCGGTTATGTTGTTGGTAAACGTGATATAAACTGATTTCATTTCATTGGCTCTGATATGCGATTTATGCGATTTCATAAGCCAAACTTGTATGTCATTTAAATCTCTTCGCAGTTGGTTAGACCTAGGGTGTGGAGCTTGTGTGAGAACCATATATCTGTGTCGTCCGCAAACGTCGCGGTTATAGCATTAAATAAAGTAGCTAGACCAACGAAGAAGATGAGGTACTAGATAGGACCCATGTTAACATTTTTACGGTTTTCTTTGCATTTAACCTAAAATTTAGCCTTGAAAATATGTTCTTCTACTTTAGCAAATTAAAAAAAACATTTTTTCCATATTATAATATTATTTCCTACAGTGAACATACGAGTACATTATGAACACGATTGATTAGAATTAAGGTTCTTCAGAGAGCATCCCTAGCTGTAGTTTTATTTAAATTTTATACTTCAGAGATACCACACATTAACTTAACTATTCGTGATTTGTTCGCTAATGATACAGCTATATTAGCCAAGTCTCAGTAACCTAAAATTGAAGTTACACGACTCCAATAGACACTCTATTGATCACATGATAGCAAATTTCTTTGCATCCACTTAACAAGAAAATTATTTGGAACTTAAATTCTTAGGGGTATTAAAAAGGTAAATATATAACTTTTGATCATCTGTTCACTGCTAAACAGAAAAAAAAAGTAAATCTACCTTAAAAACTAAAGTTATTTTAGCATGTATCAGCCACCACTCTCTTCTTCTTAAGCGATATCACTAAAAAAATTTTGATTTCATTCCCTCTATAAGTATTATATGCGCATCAAATTTTTAAGAAAGTTGGGGCGTTAACACGAGAATAATGAAAAATACTTTAATTTGATTTTAGGGGACAAATTAGAAAATCTAGAATTTTCGTAAAAATTTCACGACATTTAGAAAGCTCTTCATTAAATAAATCAAATTTAAAAAAATACATAGATCCTTATAGACAACGTGTGCATTTAATGCAACAAACGTACATTTTTTTTATATATCACAAAAAACAAATATTGGCAAAAATATGAAATTTAGAAATAATTAGGAAGCTTTTTATGAATAAGAAATTATAATAATTATCAATGATTTCGAGAAATAACCTATATCAGACGAATGGAGTGGTATTACCGTATTGACAAAAAATGGAGGAAAATTCAAATGCGTCTATGTTCGGCGGAAGTTACATCTATATGAATCGTTAAACCGTTATCAGTATGTAAATTTTTAATAAAAAAAAAAATAAAACTAATGTTTCATTATTCACGTTAGTAACAATTTCTAGTAGTTATAAATATTCAACGAATAGTAATAGTTTTTTAAATCATAAATAGTATTGAAATATCGCATATATAAAATAAATATTTATTTTGAAACAATACTTTTTAAATATTCAAACAGCGAATTTAGAACACGCTGTGTTTTCGTTACACGAATTTTATTTCATCGAATTTATTTTCATCAGAGGTTAGAACTGAGATCATCACAATTTACCATTCGTCTTTTTTCGCCACATTTCGTTTGACTCAATCTTTGTCTATAAACTGCTTGGGTAACATGTTTTCTCTTCCAAATATATACATTTTTTCCATTTTTGTCACGAATTCGGCTTTGTCTCTGTCCATTTCTTAACTTTTAACTCTAATGAAGTGCACTACAATATTGTTTTACCCTGAATATGCCGCAATCTCAGAATGTCAGGATGTCCCACTACTTTAAAATATGCGATGTTGCCGCTTTTTAATGAATGAATTAGCAATATTTATTGATTTTTTCGCAAACATAGAGCTCAATAACATAGATAAGAGTTTTTTAATATGTCTAACACATCTACTGTATAAATTTGGTAATATTAATACCTTACTATATACTTAGATTTTTCGTTTTCTTAAGTTTGGACTAAATATTCAAAAGTTTGCTTATTCATATAAAAACTCTAATAACTGATACAAACATAATTGAAAAATAATGTCAAACATGTCAGTAATAAATAATATCAATTATCTATTACTATATACTTCATTAAAAATATAAATGTAGGCTTGCAACAAAATACTAATATAAGCTAACGCAATTTACTTTTGGTTTCACCCATACCACCGCAACTTCCTTAATCAGTGTATCATTTCATTCATAAGTTATCGTACCAATAGGCAGACAGACATCAGCAAAAAACCATTAACTCAATTTCATATACCTAACATTTCTTTAATTTATATTGACAAATTAACTGATAATGTAAACAATAGTATTATTAATGAATAGAAAGTGGCTGAAAATAAACCGAGTAGTGTAGCTACCTTGTAGGAAGTTCTCAATCAAGAATAAATCTAAACATCCAAATTTTAAGTGTAATTCATGAATCCAATTTTCATGCAGTTTTCTTTCACATGTAGTTACACCACTATGTTTGACTAAAATTGGCTCAGAAATATCAAAAAATTATATTAGTTCAGCAAGTCGTTTCCCGTGTAAGTTTGGGTTCTCGCGACTGCATGGCTAAATGTCTGGGTACACCTATTACCAAGTAATTCAATTTGTTTCTTCGTTATTGACGCCATTTGTTAGTAAGCAGTCAAATTTGTTTTTTGGTTACTTGCGCCATCTCCCACCAAGTAGTGAAATTTCTTTTATCGTGTTTCTAAAACCTGTCGTAATATTCGAGAAAGTATTAGATGACACTAGAGCCTTCTGGAAATTTCAGTTTGGCTTTCTACAAGCAGCGAAGCATAATAAGGCATCATTTCCAACTTGTGTGTTGGGATGTCAATAAACGATTGCAATAGCGAATATTTAACCATAAGTTATATTTATTATTTTGTTAAATATGAATAAACTTCTACAAAAATCATCAGAATTATCTACGCCCAGAAGTAACAAGAATGATAAAAAATATTTTGTAAAGATGAATGAAATGAATATCTGAAATACGATTTTACCGTTAAACCCTACTACACAACAGGTATTGCTACTACATCAAACATTTTATTGTTGCACTAGACTCACACTTCGCTAACTATGTTAGCATCATCAAGACCAATGAATGACTACTAATCATCGCTCCTGATGATGCTTTGGTTAGCGAAACGCTCATTGAGTGCAAAAATAAAGTGCTTGGTGTAGTGCTGCTGTGGTGTATCATTGTGCCAAAGAATTCACAATCCCAAGTTAGAACCTTAAACCATAGTGTATTTGTTTATCGAAAAGTCAAAAGAAAGTATGAAGCCATCAAAGCGACGAGTACCTCGACATACAGGCAAAAGAGACCAAGCCTTCCAAACCTTCTGAAATAAACTCCCTCCACAAGTAGCAAGCCGGTTTTACATCAGCAACCATTACTCATAAAAAAGCATTACTAACAATTTATTGTGTTGCATTTCCCATTCCATAAACCGTTAAGCTACTTAGAAGCTGGAGATCTGATTTTACCAGCAGTAACTGAAATGGTGTAAACAGTAGCTGGTGAAAAAGGCTCTGAAAAGTTGAAAACAATGCGTCTCTCTAATAATACCATCCACAGAAAAATATTGTAAAAAATATTAAGAAGTGAACGTACTTTTCACTACAGATGAACAAATCCATAGATATTTTTGAAACTGTATTCAGTTTACAACGTAAATACTATACGAACAATGGCATCACACATATACATAGGGTGTTATAAAAATCGCTTAATATATGGAATCGTGAAATTGTACAGAAACACGTCCGATACTTTTTTTTTTAATTCCAACATTTTTGAACAATTAAAATAAAAGGGCAAAACTAGATTTTACCTCCAAATCAACCCGCACCTGACGTTAGATCAACGGCTACCGTTAGGTCAAAATGACGAAATGCTTAATAAGATATGGAACTTCGTCGGTGTTACCAAATTCATCACTGTATTCAATATTTACAAAGTTCCACATTTAAGAAATAGTTCATCTCCTATTTTGTTATATTCTCCAACTAATAGTTCAATAAACAGGTATTACCAACGCATCGTTTTATTTCTTAGTTATTTAGAGCTGTTATTTCGTACTAACACAAAAGCAGCTAAATTTGGCAAAAGCAAAACTAATTATTATTTATTGGCATGCCTGTATTTTTTTTTTATTTAATTATTTTTGTAAACATTTTGTTACTTGCTTACTGTCACTTGAAGCAAATTCTATTAATTTTATGTTTGTTTTCCACCTAGCTGTTTCGAATGAGTAATTTAGGAATCCCTGGTCTATGCAATCATAAAACTAGCAATAGAGTCCCAACGAGTTTCCATTTTATAGAGGGTACATTCATAAAGCAAAGATATACGCAGAGAATTTCTCCAACCTTGAGCTTGATACGGTATACACCTTCTGAGATAAGTTGGCACTTTGAACCCTTGATAAGGATATCAACTTCTCTTATTCTATAAGCATTAGAAAAAATCAAAAAAATACACAAAGAGAATTCTGAGAAGTCTGATGTAGACTATACTTCTTGAGAGATTTTAACCAGTAGTTATGCAACTTCGCTTCTCAAACCTTTTATAAGATTGTAAACTTTTCTTTTTAAAAATTTTTAAAAAATTATGGAGAACCATTCACAGAACTATCTCTAGAGGTATCACAGTTGTCAAACTCGAGGTAAAACAAATTCTCTGAATATGTTTTTCATTTTATTGATGATCTTTCAATAAGGATAGCCTACACCTTTACCAAGAATTTAAAACGCGAAACTGTAGAATCCCTGGTTAAAATGCCTCAAGGAATATAGCTTATGGCAAACTCCAGACGAAATTAATTTTCTGATTTTTTAATGATTTTAAATAGGGATGTTTAACACTCTTATCGGGGGTTCAAGACGTTAAGTTCTATAAGTGGTAGTTCAAGTATCTCAGGAGGTATAGAGGAGTGCATTAAGCTCAAGGAGAGAGAAATTCTCTGTGTATATTTTTTTATTTTTTATTTCATATTTAAGCTTCTTGAATGTCCTACCGACCTTCTTATTAAGGGTCAACACAAATTAATAACTAAATTTTCCAAGTCTTCTGTATGTAAAACTTAAATCAAATAGTGCTTAAGCATCAACCGGTGAACTCGTTATGTGCAGCCTCTATAATATATCGAAATATTTCGTCTACTAACTTCAACATAAAAACTATCATCTATCCAATTTCATTCTGCTAGTTTTGACAGTTTCTGTTTATGAGTATTACTGGTTTAGGAATATATGTAATTAAAAAGTAAATTATTAAAATACCAGTATTATTTTTTTACGGAAAAAGTACGATGCCAAACCTATTTTTTGAAAAGTCCCTATTGATTTCGGAATATCACTCTAATTATTACACAATAAACCAATGAAGTCAACGATTTGTATGTTGTGGCCGATATTTGAATAAATGCTTTTTACACTACTCGTTTAGATAATGCATTTTTCCTGATCTGTTTTCGACTATTTATGGTGATATTCAGTTAGTTTCAAAATGTAAAATTTTTAGTTTTGTGTAGAAAATTTTGCAACAGTTTATCTTTGGATAGAATTATACGATTATTATAGCTTTAAAATGAAAAACTCCAAGTGTAATTGGTTCCTTAAGAGTTAACAGTTATTTTTTTTATATTAAAAAGATAAATTTTTTTATAAAATTTGTATGAAACTTCTAGTTAAATCACGAAAACATATATCTGATTTTTTTTGTTTTTCCTTCCTTTTTTCTATAAAGATTCACCAGTTTTAGTATATTAAAATGTTTATAACACCCTATATATAAATATATATATATATATATATATATATATATATATATATATATATATATATATATATATATATATATATATGTATATATATATATATATATATATATATATATATATATATAGAGTCTTTTAGTTAAATGAAAAACTCTAGATGTACTTGCAATTTGAGAAATCGAAATATAAGAACATAATTTCCGATTCTCTTTGGCTTTTCAGGCTGGTTTTCCTTGCTAATATTTTCAAACACTTAAATATTTTTAATAGTAGGTTGCAAAGCCACGATGTTAGAATTACAACCATGGATAAAATTAACGAACTAACACAATTTGCCTTATGAAAATTGGAAAAAATAAATTTGATTCAATCCAGTGCTTTCGCATGGAATATGTACTTAAGTATAATATTATATAGTTAATTATAAGCAAGTTTGCAATTGTGCATTAAATCCAAATAGTGGTGATAATTACAGATGGATACTGAATCCGCCTTTTGACAATTCTTTTCAGTAACAGCATTATTTTGCTTGATTTAATTTGAAACATCATATTTGTGTGAGTTGGATTTCTTGTCTACGACTGCCATTAAAACAAAAGTGGAAATCGTCTCGCACTTGCATGTGTATGAATCCCACAGCCCAGCTTTTAGAAACTCTCACATGGGTCGTATTTTTTTATACTGTTAATGTTATTGTTTGTATTCTGCAAGTAGTGATGTTCATGTTCCTGAATTGATGATATACGTGTTCATTAATTCAGTTAAGACATTATTATTGTTTAATATATATTTATTTACTTTGCGAAAGATGACGATAAGATTACTTTTCAGGCTTTTTGTTTTACTATGAAAATCATTTCGAGACATCCCTTAGTTTATTAACGCAGCACCACAGGTGGTCACAACCATCACTTTATGAATTACTAACATATGATATACGAAAGTTCTAGTATCTGTTTCACTCAACGATAATAATTATCGTCAATTTTAATGAATGGAATTTTCATGTTGGATATCTAATATTACTACAAAAAAAATTATCAGTTAGCAAAATGGCGCTGCACCAACTAAAAAAAAGAAATATAATTTTTGTTCACGTTCATTAATTTTTTTTTAATATTGTAATTTGTTGGTTTATACACAAGTTTTACGACGTATATGCTTGAAATATTAAACACATTCATGTACTTATTTTTGAATAGCAGTGCATCTGGTACACTGTGAATGGATGAAACGAAACGAAAGTGCTTTAAATATATATTTTTATATTTCTGAGCAGATATTTTGCTAACATCGATAATAAATCATAAGTTGAATATTATATTTATTTTATTGGGTTTTCCCAGCAATAAATCATCATCAAACTTTAATGATATTTTTTTTTATCTTACACTCCAATGCAAAACTTATTTCTAAACAAGATACGGACGACAGGTAAGGTGGACAGTAGGCTAGTTTCTTCAGTCACGTTAAACGATACAGGTTACTCCTCCTCTATCCGTCATTCTATGTAAGGTGATATCATGATATTCGTGCCACTATTTCAGCCCATGTTTCTTGGTATCGGGCTTGATGTGATGCTTCCTGGAATGTGAGGCCAGTTGTTTTAATATGGTCCGAACTCCGTGTGGGAGATCGTCCTTTCGGTCATTTGCCCTCGACATTACCTTCCAAACCCCCGCTTCGAGTTTGAAGTCTTGCGAGAAAATATTATTCACTCGGATGGTGGCTGTATTTTGTTCTTATAGATTTTGAAGAAGCCAAATTACGTGATAGGATGTCCAAATATGTGCTAAAACTTCCCAGGTAACGATCCACTTTACAGTGTCAAAGGCCTTTGAGTAATTTCTGAGGTATTTTGGCTATTAATAAAGAAGCATGTAGTTTGATTTTGAATTCTGCCCTTAGTAGTTTATGATCAGATCCGCAATCAGCACTGGGTTTCGCTCTAACATCTGTGATGGAAGTTCTTCCCTCCCAATCAAAACATACTCTGATTTTTATGTTGTCCATCTGGTGAGATCCATGTCAATAGTCAACGCGCGTGCATCTTGAATATAGTGTTCATGACTGAAAATTCATTATCACTGGCAAATTGTACCAAGCGTTCGCCTCTGTCATTTTATACTCCATGAGTACCCACAATTCCATTCAGGTGACACGTAATACAAATATTTGCAGATATCAAGAGTTGTTTAACTTAACAAATCATCATCATTAGCTTATTCCATCCATAGTCGGATGTAAGCCTCCCCAAGTTGTCTCCAATGAGCTTTGTTGTTTGCTTTTTGCATTCAATCGTGTCCTGCTAATCTTTTTATGTCGTCCGTTCATCTTGTCTGTGGTCTACTCTGCATCTGTTGTATTCCCTAGGCCTCCATTCAACTATACGGCGTATCCATCTGTTATCATTCATCCTTACGACATGCCCCGCCCACTTCCACCTAAATATACATATTCCTTGTAATACATCTGCCACTTTTGATCTTCTTCGTATCTCGATGTTAGGAATACGATCTTGAAGTCTAATATTTAGCATTCTTCTCTCCATGGTTCTTTGGGTTAATTGGAGTTTATTTATTGTACTTCTATTTAAAATCCACGTTTCAGTGCCATATGTTAATACCGACAGTACATATTGATCGAATATTTTGGCTTTTATTGTATTTGGAATCTCTAAGTTAAATGTAGATTGTAACCTTCCAAGCGCAGACCAAGTTAACGAGATTCTTTTATCCAAGTCAGCCTTTAGATTATTTTTTTGATATGACGATGTTTTTGTCCTAAATATATGAGTGCTTGTGCATTTCCTATTCTTTCACCTTCTATTAACAAATCTTCACTTTCGTTGTTCAAATTTTTGGTCTTAGTGAAGTTTATTTTTAAACCTTTTTCTCGAGACTTGTTATTCAACTCCACCAGCATTTCTTGCTATTCTTCTTTTGTGTTGGCGATCAGAGTGACATCATCTGCGAACCTTAAGTTTACCGTGTGTACCTTTCATCGACTCTGCTGTTACTTAAGGCGTTAAGGACTGCCCATATCTCTGCGAAATCAAGTTCTTTGTCGTAGTCAACCATTGCTATCCACAAGATGACCTTATATTCATTTGCTTCTTCCACTAGTAATCTAATTGTTTGAAGATGGTCCAAAGTGCTGTATCCCGGTCTAAACCCCGCTTATTCACGTGGTTGATAACTATCTAATTTGTTCATTAATCTATATATTATGATTCTAGTGAAGATTTTGAATAATACCGGTAACAGGCTGATGGGTCTGTAATTCTTCAATTTAAATTTGTTCCCTTTTTAAAAATAAGCACAATCAAGGCCCCTACACCCTAGGTGTTGGTATTTTACTTTCTATTAGGCACCTGTTAAACAGAGTTTGAAGAGATTGTATTATCACCCCTCCATACTTTATCATTTCTATAATTATTTCATCGTCCCCTGGTTCTTTGTTGTTGTGCATATGTTGTAGGGCGTTCATTATTTCATCCGTTGTTACATCGGGAACTTCTTCAGATTCCACATTTCTTACTATCACTCTATTTCCTTCTTCTTTTCCGGGCCGTGGCGATATTTTCGTGTCATTTAGTGTTTGATCATATTTCTCTCTTAACAGATACCTAGTAAAAATTCTGTCTTAGAGCGAGAGTAACCAAGTAGAATTTAACAACCCTGGTAGGAGTTTACCTTAAAAAGACAACATTGTAGAACCCGACATACTTATGTCGGGACATTTCTGACCAATCAAAGACCCAGACGACGAAAAATTAACGTTGCAGAACACGACATAGTTATGGCGCGACACTTCATTGGTCTAGTATCGTCACGTAATTTACGGGGCGTTAACTTCAGAACAAATATATCTTGACATGAACATGCATAGCAAAGAGAGCTTCTCATAAGTTGGAAATATTGTTTCGAACTAGCAAGCTTTACATTCCACAACAATTTTTAATGCTGTATAAAGCTCAAATTCTACCTACGATGGAATACTGCTCCCATGTGTGGGGCTCTGCTTCCAAACATACACTGCATTTATTGGATTCTATTCAGAAGAGAGCTGTTCACCTAACTGAAGACCTAGAATTCACCAGAAATCTTAATCCCTTGCAACATCGAAGAACGACTGGCGACTTGAGCCCATTCTACAAGGACTTCCCTGGAAAGTGTTCGGTGGATGTAGCCTGCTTAATTCCTTCCAGAGTGGTGCATGATAGGAATACACGTTGGGCTAGTACATCATATTCATATGAGGTTTAGCTTGTCACTCCTCGTACAACCCTTTTCAAGTAGTCTTTTATATGGAGAACCTCATCGCTTTGAAATGACCTCTTTCTCACCGAGTACAATTTACAGCGATTCAAAACCAACGCGAATCGCCTTTCCTACATGCGCGTCGCTTCTGTAACACTTTAGGGATTTCTCTGCTGCACTTATATAAAAGAAAAAACTCCATTCCACTAGGAATGTCACCTAACTTGCTGGGAGTTAACTGAGAAATAAGCATGCCTTGTCATGATTATATCGTATACATGCCAAAGAGAATATTATTTCGTACTTTTAAACTAACAACAACTAAACAAGACTCAAATTTGACAAATGATGGAATACTGATCCCATGTTTGGGTCTTGCTTCCAAATATATGCTGCATTTGTTAGATTCTATTCAGAAGAGAGCTATTCGCCTGATTGGAAACCCAGAACTGACCAGAAAACTCCCTTGGAACGTCCTTTCCCTGCAGCACGCCTTCTCGACCCATGAGCAAAAGACAAGGTTTGGCTGGACTGCTGCCCATTGATAAGAACAATAAAATAACATTTAAAACCAGTAATACTTTAGGGAATATAATTTTGAATAACAAAACCAAATCTAATAAATCCATAAAATCAGGAGTTTATTTATTAAATTGTCGATCTTGTACTAAAACCTAGGTAGCACAAACTGGTAGATCTTTTGAATCTCGCATTAGAAAACATAAACATAGTTATTTAAAAAACAAGAACAATTTACATTACGCGACCCATATAATAAACGAATCCAATAGTTTTTACGATACAATCAAAATCCTGCATGTTAAAAATAAATCTAAAAAATTAAATATGCTTAAATGTCTTGAAATTAACAAACGGAAAAACTCCAATCTATTATTAAACGAACAAGTAGACTTAAATCATTGACCCTTACTTAATCTTTATTAGTTCTCTGAAATAGTACCACAGATTTGCATCTTTAAAATAACTTTGTCAGTAAATAATATAATAAAACGACTAACATAATCTTATGTAATTAAAGATAGTTTTAAGCACTATATAACCAGTATTATTACCAAACATTTTTA
Organism: Pachyrhynchus sulphureomaculatus; assembly: GCA_019049505.1. NCBI lineage: Eukaryota > Metazoa > Arthropoda > Insecta > Coleoptera > Curculionidae > Pachyrhynchus > Pachyrhynchus sulphureomaculatus. Next base: position 24,162,973 of record CM032452.1, on the reverse strand, counting down.
TTTCTAATTCACTTCTGAAGAAGCCATTGTATGGTGAAACAATTGTCATTTTAAACACGTTGGAAATTAAAACAGTGTTGTTTTTATATAATTTTATTATTTCCAAGTATCGGCTGACACAATTAAAGAAAATAATGTTAACATTTAAAATATATTTAAAAAAAAAGGTCTCATAATTTAAAATACAATAAAAATATATAATGGCCATTCTTTTGAATTATTCACTAAATAACCCTTAAAAATATTTTTTAAATATACATACTTTTGCAGCGCCCAGATGTATGTAACGCTTTAGCTCTTTAAAAACTACAATTATAACTTCTGTATTTTCATTAAACTTACTACAGAGAACTATTTTTCCTACAAAATTTCACAAAATTTGGTTGTTTTTGGTTGCTAAAAATAATTCTTTGAGTATTATTAATTTCCATTGCCGCTTTTGACAATGGTGCTGAAATATTAGAACGGATTCCGAAAGGAGATCCGTATGCAAAATATGCAGGCCGCATTCTGATTAATATTCTATAGGTCTCGGACATCAATGTAATCGATGTTGCTAGTATTAATTAACCCCCCCTCATAAATTGTTCCTAACCCTTCAAAAAACCATTGGTTTAAATAGTAGTAGTTTACTGAAAACAAATGTATGATGTATAAATAGGTAATAAGTGAAATAAGAAGTATAGGTAGGGTAAACCACGTAGAAGTCAGCCCCGCACCAGTTCTAGGCCTTTTCACAGCCTTCTCGCATTTTTTCAATAGAAATAGTGTAAAAGGCTGAGTACTGGTGCAGGGCCGACTACTGGGTGGTTTATCCTACTTAATACGCATTTATTTTTACTATAATACCAGAAAAAATATTATTTGTAGTAATCCTAAACATAATCAGTGCTTAATTTTGTTATCGAATTTTGCAATTTTTGTTACAACATTTACATAAAAAAATACAACCCAATGTTGATTTTTTGCATCTACATGACATTGTGCGTTAATTTGATTGCCATTAGCATGGCTTAATTAAGGAATTTGGTAGAGATTTCTTTGACATTTGTTTTGGATTTAAGTTATCTTCTCGTAACTCATAGTCAAATTAGAGGAAATCAATAGGCTCAAATATTGGTTCAGAAAAACTTTTCCATAAATATGCTTGTGCTGAAGCTCTTAAACAGTGCAAGTATAATGCATCAGGGGTACATATCACCCTTTCGGAGTGTTATTTGTGTAAGTTCTCTTCGAAGATTGTAACTTAATCCTTCAGCACTGGAATCAGCGCTTTTTTCTTCTTCATGCTTGTATAAAGCCGAACTTTTTCCTCACTCACATAGCTCACGAAACAACTTCTGTGCCAGGAAAAACATTGAATATTAGATTCTGGGTCATAAAGCTTATCGAATTTTGCACTCACTTCATCTTTACGTCTCTGTGCTGCACATTTTATAATGAGAAATGACTGTAGCTTTAGACCATTCACTAATTGTCCTGACGAATTACAAAACAAACACACCAGTTCATTAGGTCTCTTCCCCTTTAAATTCACAACTTCTAGTGACATTTTTCCACAAAACTAATCAATCAATTCGTAAATTATAATTTAGCAAACGTAGAAAAACAAAAATAACACGCTTTGACGACGCTAGATTGTGACTGACGTCGATTTGGCGAGCTGGCAAAAGCGCGAGGGCTCGCAGGACTCGAGTCATAGAGGTGGGGGAACGGACGACGTGACTGCCCGGAAACACATTTTTTTAGACAGCTAAAAGTCTCAGGTAGGCGCCCTACAAAACAATTTGCGTTTTGCATATTATGCAAACAGATAAACCATTGGCGCCTGTACTAGATCAAGATTTTATAACTTCTTTAAAAATAAAAATAACAGTTGAAATTTTTTGTTTTCTTTTTCTATTTAAATAATAGTAAATATTATTCGTACTATAACTGGATCAAAAAATCCAAAGACACTAAAAAAATAAGTTCAATAGAGAGTCAGGGACTACTTATTTATAGATCTGCAGATAAAAATCATCGAAAATGTTTTCCTAAAAAAATTAATATCTGAAATATTTGAAATAGTAATGACTAAATACACACAACGAAAAATATTCAATTTATATTCGATCTAATGATATAATTTATGGTATTAGAAAACACGTATTATTTACTCCTAACCACGGAATGTTTGCCCATCTAATGAGGTCAAGGTAGAATTCCTGGTATTTAATTAGTGGTATTTGCTAATAATACAATGTGTTAACTAAGGCACTGCACACACGATGCCTCTCACAATTGATGCATATTAGATGTAATAAAAGTACATATACAGTTTAATGCCGTACGCTACACGAATATTGATTATATGAATTATGTCAACTTTAAAACACACCAATATCTTAAAAACATATTTCAACTAAATACAGGATAGTATTTAATAGAAAAAGAGAATCGAAAGAAAGGCGACGGAAAAGATCTGCGACTAATGGGCTGCAGCAGCGTGGTTCTGTAACTTAGTTGGTTAAAACGCTGGGAGATATACCTTGTGATATCGAATTCGATCCCTACCAACACAGAGGAACATTTTAAATTTTTTACAGATGGTGTCTTTACCTTCAAAGATATTACTACTAGAATAACCGGCCAAGTGCAAGTTGGGCTTGCGCAATTAGTGTTCCGTACGTTGATTGCTTTTAAAATAAAAAATTTTGTTACGGAGGTACAAAAAGATCAATGACTTTACAAAACACTCCCACAACAAAGTTCTTTTTCCTAGCTTTACTGAAAACTGATGACCTTAAAATTTTTGTTTTTTCGGCCAATCTACACCCTGTGAAGAATATTCCAGAATTTTTGTAAAATTTTTTGATCAGTATTTTTCGAGATAAGGAAGGGGGACAGTGATTTTTTAGAAATAATACAAAGAAAAGTGTACGCAAGTATTACATTATATATATTGTTGAACTCGTGTTGTCACAAGCTTTCATTTGACACCCCATTCGATGACCTGGTAATTTCTTTTTTCACTTCCGATTTCACCCCGAAAAACTAACCTTTTAAGTCAAAATTTAACTTTCAAAACTACACGGCTCTGACCAGGCCATCAACTCATATATTAGTACTGAATTTCAACTTTCTAGGGCAAATAGTTTCGGAGAAAATCGAGTGTGGCAGATAGACGGACAGACAAACGGACATCTTTCGTGAGAATACGCTGTAGAGAGCATCTCGAAATGTCCAATTCTTGACCATGGTGCCGAATTGATGTTCCTGAAGTCTCAGCAACACTCTCACGAACTGCTTCAATGTTTTGTGTCTAACGACTTGTTGAAGGACGGCGTTTAAGATCACTAATTGATCCAGTCTCCTGAATTTTTCAATTATTCTCTTCACAGTTGATGAGATTAAATCACTATTCCGACCATATTTTGTACGAAAATTCCGAACTATAGCTGCCAAACTTTCATTATTTTTAAAATATTGCTCATCAATGAAAACACGTTGTTCCTTCGTGTAGCGATTCATTTTTAATAACCCTGGACTGTCAGCTGTCACGCTGTGTTTTTTGTTTTGTTGGCAGCACTTTACCATACAAATGGCACAAAATTGAAATCTTGCGTTAATTTTGGGACACCCTTTATAAATTAACATAATTTGTATGTAGCCTTAAATTATTTTAGATATAATAAATAATAAAATGTATTTGTATTTTATATTTACATGTATAGATTATCATTTCGTTATTTTCAGAGTTGTTCAGGTTATGTAATTTTAGGAAATCTTTAGATATCACATTTAACTTCACTCTTACTGCCAATTTATGTGTTATTTTAAGTTATGGATAATCTCTAGGCTTTTGGGCAATGGTCCAAAGGGCTTACGGTTTACTACCCGACATTTCATTTACTTCTGCGGCAAATATTCTCCAAGTATGGTAACGGTCGAAATACTATTGTCGATGGCACAGTATCACATTATTGATAATAAGCCGTCTAAAAGAGCACTTCGACCATTGTCACACGTCAGATAACAAAACTATGGCAAGGAATGTGCGGAATTCATCCATGAGTAATATATAACCGGAAGTGAAAGCCGCCAGTGTTTGTTAAAGTGTTACTATTGACAAGAATTATATTTATGTACCAACCAAACAAAAGGTAATAACTAGTGCCAATCAAAAGAAAATTGCACTAAACCCTGTTGTGAGAAATTATTAACTAAAAAGATATTTTCAGACTTTATGAATTTATTAGCTTCTCCAACTCTTGATATATTTCATTACCTTTGCTTTAAAGTTAACCACTGAAGTGCAAGCCTTAATGACATCTAGCAGCCCATTAAAATTTTTTACCTCATCTTTAATCTATAATATATGTTATATAAAATGCAACGTCTATCTGTCTGTCTGTCTGTCTGTCTGTCCGTTAGTGCGCCTATCACTGAAGAACCACTTATCCGATTTACGTACTTTTTTTTTAAAAACATACATATGTTCTCTGGCCAGGTTATAGGCTATATTTTATTACGATAGGTAGCATAGGGAATGAGCAGTGACGTAAAATAATGAATGATGTCGGAAATAAGTTTGCCGCTAGCGCGTGCCTTTGCAATACACAGCCTAAACCATTAAATATGGAAAAATATTATGTAGCAAAGAATATCTGTAATGTATAATCTATAATATATATAAAATGCAATGTCTCTCTGTCTGTCCATTAGTGCGTTTATCACGCGGGAACCACTTATCCGATTTACCTGTCTTTTTTTAAATTCATACATATATTCTTTGGCCAGGTTATATAATAATAATCTATATCTATAATATATATAAAATGCAATGTTTGTCTGTCTGTCTGTCTGTCTGTCCGTTAATGCGCTTATCCCTCGAGAACCACTTATCCGATTTACGTGATTTTTTAAATTCATACATATGTTCTCTGACCAGGTTATAGGTATATATTTTATTACATCTATAACATATATAAAATGCAACGTATCTCTGTCTGTCTGTCTGTCCGTTAGTGCGCTTATCACTGGAGAACCACTTATTCGATTTTCGTACTTTTTTTTTTTAAAACACACATATGTTCTCCGGCCAGGTTATAGGCTATATTTTATTACGATAGGTAGAATAAGGAATGAGCAGTGACAATAATAGTAAATGAAGTCGGACAAAATTTGCCGCTAGCGCGTTCTCTTGCAATGCACAGTCCAAACCATTAAATATAGAACAATATTATGTAGCAGAGAATATCTATAATATATATAAAATGCAATGTCTCTCTGTCCGTCTCTCTGTCTGTCTGTCCGTCCATTAGTGTGCTTATCACTGGAGAACCACTTATCCGATTTACGTGCTTTTTTTTAAACATACGTATGTTCTCTGGCCAGGTTATAGGATATATTTTATTAGGTGACATAAGGAATAAGCAGTGACGATAATAGTGAATCAAGTCGGAGAAAAGTTTGCCGCTAGCGCGTTCTCTTGCAATACACTCCCTAGAGTATTAAATATGGAACAATATCATGTAGCAAAGAATACAATATATATAAAAAAGGCAACGTCTCTCTGTCTGTCTGTTTGTCCGTTAGTGCGCTTATCACTCGAGAACCACTTATCCGATTTACGTGTTTTTATAAATTTATACATATGTTCTATATAATTCGATATAAGCCTAGATAATGGGAGATAAGGTGAGATAATGGGAGATAAGTCGAGATAAGCCTCGATAATAGGAGATAAGGTGAGATAATGGGAGATAAGGAGAAATAATGGGAGATAAGAAGAAATAATGGGAGATAAGCAGAGATAAGTCTAGATAATGGAAAATAAGGTGAGATAATGGGAGGTAAGGAGAAATAATGGGAGATAAGGAGAAATAATGGGAGATGAGCAGAGATAAGCCTAGATAATGGAAATTATGTAGAGATAATGGGAAATAGGAAGAAATATTGGGAGATAAGGAGAAATAATGGGAGATATTTTATTACGTTGGGTAACATAAGGAATAAGCAGTGACGAGAGTAGTGATTCGAGTCTACGCGAACGGAGCCGCGGGCTCGGCTAGTTGTATATAGAGGAAAGTTGGAAAGCTACAGTCCTATGCATTGGAATTGAAAAAAAATATCGCTAGCGTGTTACCCTCTGCTTTATATGACCTCCCTTAGTTTATCGTGAAGGGTCTTTCAAATTGAGAAGTTTTTTTAATTCTTTAATAAGATACAGATGGCGTTGCGAATTATCCTGAGTATTGTGACATTTGAAAAGTGTAAGGTATGACATTTATAAAAATTAAGTTGTATAATATACAACAACGGGTTATATTTCTTCGAAAATTATGCTGGTAAAGGTGTAACTGTGAATGGTCTTCGATATCGTGAGATGATAGCTGAATTAAATAATAATACTCTGGAGGACATTTGGTTTCAGCAGGATGGAGCAACCTGTCACACTGTTCGTGAAACCATTGAGTTGTTGCAGGGAAAATTTCCTGGACGTACAATTTCCAGAAACGGTGATGCTAATTGGCCGCTAAGATCATGTGAACTGACTCCGTTGAACTCTTTTCTCTGGGGTTACGTGAAAAGTCAGGTCTACAAGAATAATAAAGACAAAACTACTGGCGTTATTGGTGCGTTAAAACCTCAATTATGCCAAACTGTCATCGAGAATTTTGACAAAAGAGTGTGAAACTGCAAGAAGTGGACCTTTGGCGGATATTGTTTTTCGTGTTTAAATGTGATACATTATATACTTCAATTAGCAATAAAAAATTTTTTGCAATCAACGCCATCTGTGTTTTATTTAAGAATTAAATTTATAACTATTTAGGTTGCTAGATGCAATGTAAATTTCTCTTCAAGGTATAACTATTGGGCGTTTAAAAAACTGAAGTTATGTGATCGATATTACGCATTCTAAGGCTGTATCTAAGGCAGGCGTTTTGCAATACTTGCATTACTATTTTTTCTAGTCAAAACAGCAAGGTATTCCCATATGCCACATTAGAAATAATAATGATGTCAGTGAGCTTAAGCTTAGCATCAACACTGAGTATATCTTAATATCTATATAAAATTTTCAACTTTCAGCAGTATTTGGAGTAAAACTTGGGTATTGTGATCAAATTTCAATTTTTTATCAAGAAAATGCCAGATTTTTACTACCCTCAGAAGAAGGCAACCACAGGTCATTAAGCCTAATAATAGTAATATACCATTAGTCAAAATTTCACTAAATCCACTATACAACCTCTCACATAGCTAGATAATACTACTGCAACAACACCAGTTGAGAAAGCCAACTTGTTAGCTGAACATTTGGCTTCACATTCCACTGTCGATTTCCAAGAAAAAATACCACAAACTATTCCCATTATGCAGTGAAGGATGCCCGTTATTGTCTTCAGACAACGCATTATAAAACTATTTTAAGAATACTTGCCGTAGTACTAAAAAAATGCGCGAGCGAACTAACACCAGTTTTCTGTAGACTTTTCAACCTATCCTATAGAAAGATATTATTCCTTCCTGCTGGAAATGAACAACAGTTCAGCCGATATCCAAAAATGGTAAGATGACAAGGCCGCACAGCTTTCAATAATATTGAAATTTCTTTGATTGTGTTAGCCGATACTTGTTGGAAATTCATAATAAAATTATATAAAAAACAACACTATGTTTTATCCAATATATTTCAAGTCACTTGACAATTGTTTCACCATACAATGGCTTCTTCAGAAGTAAATATTTACTTCTGAAGAAGCCATTGTATGGTGAAACAATTGTCAAGTGACTTTAAATATATTGGAAATTAAAATATAGTGTTGTTTTTTACATAATAATATTGAAATTCATGGACAAGGCTATCGAAGATCGATTGAATATTATTTGCGACTATCGATGTGATTTTTGTAAGCAAGGATCAACAGGAGATCTTCTAACTTATGTAACATATGTTTGGAACAACGCAATTGAACACTTTGGAGAATCTCGAGCGGTTGCACTTAATATATCCAAGACATTCGACCGAGCAGTCTTTATGAGTGGCAGTAGACCGATTTCTTTCTAATACCTTCACTATCAACGCCAAGGTGCCCCAATGCTCCGTACTGTCTTCTACTATCTTTCTTATTTATATTAACGATCTGCTGAAAAGGACCAGGAATCCAGTCTACAGCTTTGCAGATGACAGTTCGCCTATATCTTCAATCACTTTGAACGCTCAGTCGCTTAACTTAACGAGAACCTGTAAGAAACCTTAGGATGACAGTAACCAAGCAGAATTTAACGCTATAAAAACCCAGGCTGCAGTTTTTTCTAAAAAAGTTAAAGTTGCTGAACACGACATAGTTATATCGGGGCACCCCATTCCTCTAACATCGTTACTCAATTTGCTGAGTATTAGTTTGGGAGCAAATATGTTGTAAACATAGCAAAGAGAGCTTCTCCAAAGCTGAGGGTACTATTTCGAACTAGAAAGTTTTACACAACAACGGTTAATTCTGTACAAAGCCCAAATTCCATCAACGATGGAATACTACCCCCATGTTTGGGGCTCTGCTCCCATGTTTGGGGCTCTCCTTCCAAGCATACAGTGCATTTGTTAGACTGTATTCAGAGGAGAGTTGTTCGCGTAATTGGGGACCCAGAACTCACCAGTAGCCTTGATTCCTTGGAACAACCAAGAACGATTGGTGACTTGAGTCTATTCTACCAGTATTTTCGTGGAAAATAAGATGGATGTAGCCCGCTTAATTAATCCTAAAACGGTGCAAGGTAGGAATATACTCTGTATGCACTTTGTCACTCTCGTCCAACCCTTTTCAAGCAGTCTTTTATATAGAGAACCTCATCTCTTTGGAATGATTTTCCCTATTTACAGGGATTTAAGACCAACGTGAGTCGCTTTTTCCATACACAGGTCGCTAACTGTAGCGCTTTAGGGATTTTTCTGCTACAAATGTACTATGTCTATAAAACATCATTATTAGTAACAATGCCATCCCTGTTAGAGCTAAAAATAAGCATTTGTATTCTAATGCCATTAAGGGTTAGCCCACATGCTTTCAATAATTGCTATATAGTTGCAAGACCTCCGTTAATGTACTATAATGCAAGGAAAACATCATTTGAAATTTTTGTTTTTTTATATATAGCAGATAAATTATTAAAGCTAATGCACTCGTGATAATTTTCGTTCAATCTACATCCGTGCAGAATATTCCAGAATTTTTTCAAAATTTTTGGATCAGTACTTTTCGAGATAGAGGGGGGGGCAGCGATTTTTCGCGATTTTTTCAAAATAATACAAAGAAAAATATGAGCATGTAAGACATTATATTTATTTTTGAACTCGTGTTTTTACAAGCTTTTATTTGACACCCCACTCGATTACCTAGTAAAAAAAAATTTTTTTCACTTCTAATTTCACCCTCAAAACTAACCCCTTAATTCAAAATTTAACTTTCCAAACTACACGGCTCTGATGAGGCTATGAATTTCTATATTAGCACCAAATTTCAACTTTCTACGTCAAATAGTTTCGGAGAAAATCGGATGTGACAGACAGACAGACAGACACCGAAATGATCTTATAAGTGTTCCATACGGAACACTAAAAATGATAGATCTGTAAATAGTCAGCATATTGACGAGAACGGCAATATGGAAAATGAATGGAAAAATTAGCCATGTATACAGGAATCAGAAGGGATAATATTTTAATCTCTTTAGTAAAATTGAATGATTAAGAGTATCAAATGCTTTAAATAAATCGTTTATGACGTGAAGCAATGCGGTAAAAAATCTATGCCCGTAGAAAATTGTGTTGATGGCAAAATATTACTTTCGCAAACGTGTAACCTGAGCTTCTCAAAACAATCGTTTTCAAGATTTCAGTCATTGTGCAAAGTATGCTTATTGGCCGAAAAAAACTTCAGAAGGATTATTTATCTTTCAAACCGGAATTATATTAGATTACCCAGTATATATCACCACAACACCAAACACTTTTTTGTACTCGACGCCCGTTTCGCTAACCACGTAAACTTCATCAGGAGCGATGATCGACTCTCACTTTCACTTGACAGTCAATCATCGCTCCCGATGAAGCTAACATAGTTAGCAAAACGGGGGTCGAGTGCAAAAATAAAGTGTTTGGTGTAGTGGTAATATATACTGAGTAGTGTCAGAGATGATGTTTTCCACAATGTAGGAAATTTATTTTTAGTTAAACAATGATTTAAAATATAAGTTATGTGAGATAAAATATATAGTGTTACAAAAAAATAAACACCAAACACCATAAATCATAACACCTTCGTTCGTGCCCGGAACAGATGCCAAGGAATTATCCACGAAACCAAGGAGGCACACAACCAACGAATTAGAAACAAACTTCTCGCTTGTCCCAACAATTCCAGGTCCTTTTGGGCAGTCGCTAAGGCAATTAGTCTAAATTTCACCAAATCTATCATACCACCACTCACCCGGCCAGATAATTCTATTACAACGACACCTGTTGAGAAAGCGAACTTGTTAGCAGAACTCTTTGCTTCACATTCTACTGTCGTTGGACATGGTGGAAAAACACCACCTACTATTCCCATATTGCAGTCAAGGATGCCCGATGTTGTCTTCAGACAGCGTATCATAAAGCGTATTTTAATGAAGTTAGACACCAAAAAGGCTTCTGGTACTGACTCAATACCTACCATAGTTCTCAAAAATTGTGCGAGAGAACTAACACCAGTTTTCTGTAGACTTTTTAACCTATCCTACAGAAAGGGAATATTTCCGTCCTGCTGGAAATGTGTCACAGTTCAGACGATACCTAAAAAAGGCAAGAAGACCTTGCCAAATTAACTACCGACCAGTCGCACTGCTTTCAATAATATCGAAAGCCAAGGAAAAGGTTATCAATCAGTATTTTCTAAAATATCTTGAAGGGTTTAACATTATTAGCGATCACCAATATGGCTTTCGTAAACATAGATCAACAAGAGATCTTCTGACTTATGTAACACATGTTTGGAACAACGCAATTAAAGACTTTGGAGAATCTCGAGCGGTTGCTCTTGACATATCCAAGGCATTCGACCGTATTTGGAACGATGGACTGTTGGCCAAGCTACGCTCTTATGGTATGTCTGAAAAATTCTGTTTGTGGCTTTCATATTTTCTCAGAGAGCGTTCTTTACGAGTGGCAGTCGACGGATTTCTTTCTAACACCTTCACTATCAACGCCGGTGTGCCAAGAGGCTCCATACTGTCTCCTACTCTCTTTCTCATTTACATTAACGGTCTGCTGGAAAAGACCAGGAATCCAATCTACAGCTTTGCAGACGACAGTACGCTCATCTCTTCATTCACTTTGAACGCTCGGATATCGGCTACTCAAGCGAATATCCGCAGACAGCAGGAGGTCGTTCAACTTAACGAAGACCTGGAAGAAATTCTATCTTGGGGTGACAGTAACCAAGTGGAATTGAACGCTACAAAAACCCAGGCGACAGTTTTTTCTAAAAAAGTTAACGTTGCTGAACCCGACATAGTCATGTCGGGGCACTCCAATACCCTATTATCGTCACTCAATTTGTTGGGCGTTAATTTGGGAGCAAATATGTCCTGGCATGAACATGTTGCAGGCACAGTAATGAGAGCTTCTCAAAAGTTGGGAATATTATTTCGAGCCAGAAAGCTTTACACTCCACAACTGTTAATTCTTTACAAAGCTCAAATTCGACCAAATATGAAATACTGCTCCCATGTTTGGAGCTCTGCTCCTAAACACACACTGCATTTGTTGGATTCTGGTCAGAGAAGAGCTTTTCGTCTGATTGGAGACCCGGAACTGACCGACGGCCTTTATTCGCTGGAACATCAAAGAACGGTTGGCGACGTGAGTCTGTTCTACAAGTATTTTCAAGGAAAGTGTTCGAAAAATGTAACCTGCTTAATTTCTCCCAGAGCGGTGCATGTTAAGAATACACGTCGTGCTAATATTTCACATCCGTATGAGGTTCAGCTTGTTACTCCGCGTACAACGCTTTTCAAATAGTCGTTTATACGGCGAACAACATCCCTTTGGAATAATTTGCCCAGGGCTGTTTTTCCCACCGAGTATAATTTACAGCTATTCAAGAACAACGTGAATCGCTTTTTCTTCACACATGCCGCTCGTGGAGCACTTTAAGGACTTCCCTGTAGCACTAGTAGTGTGCTAGATCTATATAAAAAAAACATTAACAGCTTTGGTATTAGACTTAATTTGGGCTGTAATTTTTTCAACTCTCCACTTACTAACCGTCACGAAACTTTCATATATTTTATTCAAATATAGACTAGTGATTAAAGGATTATTAGAAATATTAAAAGTACTATTAATTATTTAAAAAATCGCAGGGTAAATCCTGAGTTGAAGTTTTAATATCTTAAAGTGTGCCTGAAGCTTTTGGGTTCAGCTCTGAATTTAAAATTTAAATAAGCTTTCTTTTCGTGGCGCTGTAACTAAATTTCAAATTTGCTTATAGTAATCTCTTGATGAGTCGGTTTTAGTTTTTCTATATTTGATTAATGCCTTCTTCTTCAGTTCAGTTATATATTTATGATCCACAGGTGCATTAGTATTTTAACAAGAACATGAATATTTCATAAAAACTACCTACTATTATTAAAAGTACTTAATAAATCATTTACGCATTCCAGATTAAAAATATTTCCTCACCTGATAGTATAGACATCACTGATAAACCAATTATAAAAATTAGAGTAGTCCCTATAAGGTTTCAAAATTATTGGTGACCTTTCTTTATCATAGACTTATAGATATCTACTATCCAACATATGAAAGATAGTGAATTGTACCCCTCTCTCTCCCACAATGAATATGATTCTTTGTAATTTTGGGGTCGTTCAACACTTACAACAAGTAGTCCAGCTGGCGGTGACACCAAAGTGTTACCCCATCGATTTAATGGAAATTTCAGTTTTCTAGGCATAGTTGACTAATAATAGATAAACAAAACAAGTGGTCGTCCCACCCCTATCCTGATGCTAATGTCGTGAGAGAGTGATTCCACCCCCCTCTGAGACTGCACCATGATCCACGTAGTTAATGAAAAAACTACGCTTAATTTATCGCATTTAAGTCTCGTTCCTAAATAAGAATGGTCATCCACGTGATAGCTTGGTGGGTACATAGACTTTTGCACTTTTTAATACACCTTCAGTATATGTTTGGGCCTGCTTCTCTTTCTTTGAGATAGCACCTTTTTTAATAGATTAGAATTGCTAAATCACTTATGTTTGAACTCATCTTCTGCAAAATGATCACTGCAAACCAAAAACTTCTTTACCAGTAGCATTTAACCATTCTGCCCTTGCTGGATTTGATGTCGGTATTCTATAATGTCTTAATTATTAATAACAGTATAATGTACATAAAGATTTTATAAAGTTAATTTAATTTAACTGAAAATTAACAATAATAATTAAAAAATTATATAAATTTTTATCATATTTGTAAATGGTAATTTAAATCATAAATTTTTTTTGATATCCAAAAGAATTTAAACACATACATACAGCGCTGTGACATTTCTACTTTTTTTTATTAAAAAAAGATTGCTCAAAATGATCTTTAATAATATTTAAAACTTCAAACAGCAAAAGCAATTCTTATCAGTTATATTCATTCTTTATTCATTCATTGTGGGAGTGAGAGGGATACAATTCACTATATCTTTTGTCCTTCATATGCTGAATAGTAGACATCGTGCTTGCTCGTTCTAATATATATATATATATATATATATATATATATATATATGTTATATATATATATATATATATATATTATATATATATATATATATATATGTCTATGTTGTTTATGCACCTTAAAATAACAAATGCTTGAAAGCACTTTATTCAGCTACGTACGAGTACTATCTGTTTCACGAGTTGGCTCTGTGACAATCTGTTGAAGGTTATATTTATTCATACAATTACTAAAAATCACATCTTTTTATTAATGACATCGACATTAAAATCACCTCCGAAGAACATACAGTCAAATTGGAGCAAAAAACCCGTCAGTATTAACTCAAGATCTTCTAAACACAAAATAAGATTTCCGTTCGGAGGTCTATGCAACGTGCCCAGAGAAAAGTTCCTGTCATTTATTTTACTACCAATCCAGAGAGACCCTAGAGTACTTCTACCGGTATTAACAGGTACCACTCTTATCCTCCAACAATCCTTGACCTAGAATGCAACACCTCCATCTCTACTATAACGGTCTTGTCCAATAACCCGATAACCTGGGAATGCGTATAGGATAGTCTATAATTCCTGAATATAGCCACGTTTCGGACAACCTATGACATCAACCTGCTTATTATCTACACAGTCGGAAAATGAATCAAAGCTAGAAAATAATTATCTTATATTAAAGTAGGGAAAGCTAAACACCCTATTTTTACAGAAAGTGTGTTTGATTTGCGTTTTTTTTTATAACGAGAAAATGCTTCGATAGTTTGGGAAAAAATCTTTTTAATATGGCGTTTAAGAAAATTAAGCTATTATTTAAGATAAAATCGTTTAAATTAGCATATTTCCTAGATTAAACAATAAATTAATAGCTAACGAGATCACATTTTTCAATTATACAGAAAAGCAAATTGGAATTTTCTCATTTGTATTCTTTATAAATATTATTTCCCATATTAACATAAAATATTTCTCAAAGATATAGCAAATATCTTTTCTTTTGTTCTTGAACCAATCATTTACAGTTTGTTTTCTTAGTTTTTTTTAGGTTTAGGTTCACAGGTTAAATTAAAAGGATATTTGGCCCTTCTTTCAGAGCATTTTCAAAATTTTATTATACACCATTTACATCCAAAAAGCAATCCGTATATGATAAAGTGATTTGCAAAGAATATATTTAAATTAAATTGCAATTTTTTATAACACAAAATTGAAAATTTTTACACCAATTAATATTAAATGTTTTCAAAATATATATCTTGAGAATACAACGGTCGTTCGGTATATAATGTTTATTTTATTTTAAGTCTACAGGACTCCTTATTTGTAGTTATTGTTCATTTTTAATGTTCCGTATCAAAACGGAAAAAATGGAACACCTATAGAAATACTTCGGTATCTGTCTGAATGTCTGTCACAGCTGCTTCTCTATGAAACTATTTGACATAGAAAGTTGATATTTGAAGTAGGAACTGATGGCCCAATCACAGCCGTGAAGTTTTGAAAGTTAAATTTTGACTTAAGAAGTTCGTATTGGGGGGTGAAATCGGAAGAAAGAAAACATTTTAAAGTCATCGAGTGTGGTATCAAATGAAAGCTTGTGAAAATACGAGTTCAAAAATTTATATGATGTTATACTCTCGCAAACTTTTTTTTTATATTATTTTTAAAAAACACACCCTGTTCGCCCACCTCTACTCTTTCGCTCAAAAAGTACGAATCAAAAAATTTTCTCCGTAAAGTGTAGATTGAATGAAAATTATCACGATGATAATTTATCTGATGTATAAAAACAAAGATCAGACAATAAATATTTTATTTCAAAAGAAACCGTAGAGAGCGCGATTTTTCGAGGGTTCCACCTCAAGGATATGTGGTCCAATGTAAAACACTTGAAAACGGACGAAAGTCCATATTTCATTTATATATATATATATATATATATATATATATATATATATATATATATATATATAACATATATATATATATATATATATATATATATATATATATATATATACACACAACGTCTCTCTGTCTGTCTGTCTGTCTGTCTGTCTGTCTGTCCGTTAGTGCGCTTATCACTGAAGAACTACTTATCCGATTTATGTACTTTTTTTTAAAAAATATACATATGTTCTCTGGCCAGGTTATAGGCTATATTTTATTACGATAGGTAAGATAAGGAATGAGCAGTGACGATAATAGTGAATGAAGTCGGAAAAAACTTTGCCGCTAGCGCAATTCCTTGCAATACACAGCCTAAACCATTAAATATAGAACAATATTATGTAGCAGAGAATATCTATAATCTATAATCTATAATCTATATATAATATATATATATATATATATATATATATATATATATATATATATATATATATATATAAATGCAATGTCTCTCTGTCTGTCTGTCCATTAGTGCGTTTATCACGCGAGAAACCCTTATCCGATTTACGTATCTTTTTTA
The DNA here is from genome assembly GCA_019049505.1 of Pachyrhynchus sulphureomaculatus. NCBI lineage: Eukaryota > Metazoa > Arthropoda > Insecta > Coleoptera > Curculionidae > Pachyrhynchus > Pachyrhynchus sulphureomaculatus. The sequence goes on along the minus strand of CM032452.1, from coordinate 24,146,736 downwards.
AATTCATACATATATTCTTTGGCCAGGTTATATAAAAAAATAATAATAATCTATATCTATAATATATATAAAATGCAACGTCTCTCTGTCTGTCTGTCTCTCTGTCCGTTAGTACGCTTATCCCTCCAAAACCTACTTATCCGATTTACGTGATTTTTTAAATTCATACAATATATATAAAATGCAACGTCTCTCTGCCTGTCTGTCTGTCTATCTCTCCGTTAGTGCGCTTATCACTGGAGAACCACTTATCCGATTTACGTACTTTTTTTAAAACATACATATGGTTTCTGGCCAGGTTATAGGCTATATTTTATTACGATAGGTAGCATAAGGAATGAGCAGTGACTATAATAGTGAATGAAGTCGGAAAAAAGTTGGTCGCTAGCGCGTTCTCTTGCAATACATAGCCTAAACCATTAAATATGGAACAATATTATATAGCAGAGAATATCTATATTCTATAATATATATAAAATGGAATGTTTCTCTGTCTGTCTATCTGTCCGTTAGTGCGCTTATCACTTGAGAACCACTTATCCGATTTACGTGTTTTTATAAATTTGTACATATGTTCTATATAATTCGATATAAGCCTAGATAATGGGAGGTAAGGTGAGATAATGGGAGATAAGTATAAATAATGGGAGATAAGGAGAAATAATGGGTGATAAGCAGAGATAAGTCTAGATAATGGGAATTATGGTGAGATAAAGGGAGATAAGGAGAAATAATGGGAGATAAGGAGAAATAATGGGAGATAAGGAGAAATATTGCGAGATAAGTCTAGATAAGCCTAGATAATGGGAGATAAGGTGATGCCTATATGGTTCTGCGGTTATTAATAAATTCTTAATCTCTGCTTTGAATCTTTTGATAGAGTTAATACTTTTGATTTGGTTTTGGTAGGGCATTCCATAAATTTACACACATGTAAAGGGGCGATTTTTCAGTAATTGTAAGTCTATGCACTATATATTTAAAATTCATTGTTCTAGTGTTATAGCCATGTTCTGATTTAAATTCAAATAGATTTTTATTTTGAAAAAGAAACATTAAGTTTTCGTATTTATATATCGCATACACGGTCATCACGCCCATATCTTTAAACACCGATCTACAGCTTTGTCGATAATTAATTTTTTTACGATTCTCAAAATTCGTTTTTGAATAATAAAGACATTTTCTACCATGCTGTCCCTTCCCCAGAATATAATACCATACTTAAGAACCGATTCAAAATTGGCATAATATAGTATTCTGAGAGAAGTTTCGTTCAAATATTTACTCAAAACCCTTATACCCTAACACACTGAGTTTAATTTCTTACATAATTGGGTTATTTGATATGACCAATCAAATGTTCATTTATGTAAATTCCCAAAAATTTAGCATGTTGGGTTAGTTTAAATTTTTCATTATCAAAATCAATGTGTTCTGGCAAAGCAATATTTGACTGTTTAGTTTTAAACAAAAGGAAATTTGTTTTTTCTTTATTCACAATCAATTTATTAGTGCAAAACCCTATCAAAAAATTATTTTGCTGTGGTTATGAGATCTTCTGTAGCCTTTCAGCTAATAATTAAACTTGTATCATCTGCATACTTTACAATATGCTGATTTGGACACTCTAGTAATAGGTAAAGATCATTTATAAAAATTATGAACAGGATTGGGCCCAATATGCTCCCTTGTGCGATTCCCACATCATTAGCTAAGATTTTTGAATAGGCATCTTTACCATTTTTAGTTACGGTCACCGATTTCATTCTATTATTTACATACGATTTACGCCATTTTAATGCATTACCCCTTATTCCATATTTTTTAGCTTTTAAAATAAGTAATTCCCTATCTAGGCAATAGTAAGCTTTTGTTAAATCTAGTAACATAGCAAGAGTAAGATCTCCCTTTTCCAGGTGCTCAAGAATATTTTTAATGAAGGCAACAATGGCTGTTTCAGTTGATTTACCCTTTAAAAACAACCCATGCTGAACGACTAAATATATTATTTTGTTTAAAAAAAAAATATTATCAAGACAATAATAATAGCGAAAGAGCCGATCAGGTGCAAGTTGGTGGTGGAAGATAAACCAACAGAACAGGCGATGAAAGTCGGTTACCTGGGCATCAAAATATCTAGTACCGGAAAAATCGAGAAAGAAGTAAAACTGGCCAATAGAATAGCGGGATGCCTCAATAATACCATATTTAGAAATAAATTCCTCTCCGTTGAGACCAAGAGAAGAATATACAAGAGCACAATACGACCAGTAATGACTTACACATCTGAAACAAGATCAGACTCAAGTATAACACAGAGGATGCTGGAATTAACTGAAATGAGAATACTTAGGAGATGTACAAACAAGACACTAAGGGATAGAGAAAGGAGTGAAGACATAAGATGCACATGTAATATAGAAAATATCAACCAGTGAATAAGAGGAAGAAAAATGGAATGGAATCAACATATAGGCAAGCACCAGGATAGTACAGATACCAAGAGACAAGTCACCGAATGAAAGAAGATCAATGGGACATTCAAGAAAGAGATGGAGCGACGATCTATAGAGCAGGGAACAAAGAAAAGAGACAATAGTGCATAGCTATAAGTCAGAAGAAGAAGAAGTGCTGACATAGGTACTAGAAAATTCTGTTCTATTGTTTGTCGAACCTCTCCCGACTGATGAGCCGTGATACGCCGAAATCGCGTATCGGGATGGATTTGACGAATAAGAGAACAGTGGGTAGACTGCTGAAATGTGGGCCTTTGTCCGTTTTCAGTTGTTTTACATTGAACCATTGTGAAAAGAGCCAGTTTTTAATGTTTGTTGTTTTCAACAAAACAGTCAAGTTTAATGTTTATTTTGGACCTATTTTTTTGAGTCAAGTATTGAGCAAATAAATTGATAAATTTTTTCGTGTGTACTTACGGTTTACTAACTGTTTAAATGCTTTATCAACTTTCTAAAAGATTTAAAGGCTTCGAGGCGGGAAAACTTTCTTTAGCTTTTCCTAATTTCTTTTCAGAGTGGATTTGGAGGAGGTTTATATCTAATTTATTTTAGTATTCTACGCAGAAGGGAGGAAAACATTTAATTTTATTTTCATTACTCGAATAAATTGAACTTTAGTATGCCCTTTATTACATATTTCGTTGGCAATTGTATCTTTTACTACTTTTTTGTATCTGAAGCGAATAATTTTCGAAATATGAAATCGTAAAATAACTAAATCGATTTTGCTTCTCTATTTCCATGTCAATCAGTTCCAGACCGAGTAGTAAAAATATACACAACGTTTAATTTTATTTCATTTCTGGAATAAATTAATACAGAACATCTCATCATTACGTTCAAATTTGTTTGGTTTATTACGTGAACGGAACGATCTGGAAAAGAAGGGGACAGAAAATGTAATTCTGATCCTTGGAAATTTAGTTCTTCTGAAAGTTTTTACCGGAGTGGGGAGTGCCTTTCGTGTGCGAAGTATTACTGAAAAAATAATGAGTGGAAAAATTTAAAGAAACTAAGTCGATTTAAGTAGATCTGGGCACAATGACAAAATATATCAAAAGTTTGAATGTCAGTTAGTAAGAACCCCCCCCCTCTCAATAGCTAAACGATCAATTGACGCAAATGTGTTCAGGAATTCGTTACACGTTTTTACTAGATGCAACTGGTGCAAGAATTAGTCATTGAATACTACTGAGATGCTTAATTCCGTTAAACAAATAAATTAAAATTCCCCAATATTTACGAGCATCTTATTTTCGAATACGAAATATTTCTATCTTAACGGCCACGTTAATAAACCCAATTGCCGTTACTAGAGTTCACAAAAACATCACGGCCCGTAGTTATTTAAAGATGACAGAAACTGCACAATGATGATAAAATAATTGAAAACGTCTTCACAACTTCTTTACAAAATTTTAATGGTTAAAACTAGAGAATCTTGCTTCAGCTTAGTGTAACGCAACACCCGTTTCAAACACAAATACGTAAATTTTTCCGAATAACTCTGGTTTCCAAAAGGCATGATATAAGTTGGCCTCCATTTAGCCATGCTTTCATGCCGAGTGTAGCAGAATTTCTAACTAAATATTTCTTGTTTAAAAATTCTAGTATAATTCTTAAATGTTAGCTTTCTGGTAAATCTACAGCTTAAATGTTATTTACGAACATTTTTATTGGGTTGTCGAAGGAGTAATTATTTGAAGACATTGTAGCACCTCATAAGATACAATTCCCTTTCAATCCCACCAAACACACAGCATCACCTACCTTGGCATTATTCCTGGCTTTGCGACCGTCTGCTCAACTTCACAATGCTTCTACCATTTTTTTTGGCACATTCTTATCATACGTAATCCATTTTTCATCGCCCGTAATACAATATTTCCAAAATTGATCGGTTCCATTCCATTTCAACAATAATTTACAGTAGGAAATTCGGAAAATAAAATTTTTCATCATTAAATCATGAGGCACTCAAGAATATTGCGTTCACTCTTCTCTAACTGGTAGTGGATGTTTAGTTTCCTAGCAATGTCATAAACGCTTATGTGCCGATCTTGTTCAACTTTGTTCCAAGCTTTAATCGACTTTTTTGGAGATTCAACAACCAGAGCGAAATGCATTTTTGACGCCAAAATTTCCAAAGCGAAAGCTAGTGAACACAATGTCTTCGCTGCAGTTTTTGAACAACTACTTTAACCATAAACAGCATAAATTTCTTCACGAGCCTGTGCAGCAAATTTCCCTGTATCATAGTAAAATTATAAAATATAGCTATCTTTTCCACAAACTTTACTCACTTTGAAGACATTGTAACTTTAGACTAAATCAGTAAATATGACAACTTTTTTTATTTTATCCTATAAAATGTCGGCTTTTAAATGAGCATTAATACCACCCTATCTGACTAGTATTGCCGTAGATAAGCGACTTAAAATCAATCTAACGACAAATAACCGACCAAGTATAAGTTGGACTTGCGCAATTAGTGTTCCGTACGTTGATTGCTTTTAAAATAAAAATTTTTGTTACGGAGGTATAAAATGATGAAGACTTCACAAAATATACCCCAAATGAGTGTTCAACAAAGTTTGTTTCCGATCTTTGTCAAAAACTGATGACCTTGAAAATGTGTGTTTTTTATTTACCAGATAATTTCGTTCAGTCTACACCCTGTGGAGAATATTCCAGAGATTTTTCAAATTTTTTGTTTAGTACTTTTCGAGATAAATTTTTTTAAAAATAATATGAAGAACAGTGTGGGCAAGTATTACATTATATATATTTTTGAACTCGTGTTTACACAAGCTTTCCTTTGACACTCCAATCAATGACCTGGTAATTTTTTTCTCCTTTTCACTTTCGACTTCACCCTCCAGAACTAACCCTTTAAGTCAAAATTTCAAAACTACACGGCTGATGGGGCCATCAATTCTTATATTAGTGCTAAATTTTAACTTTCAATGTCCAATAATTTCGGAGAAAATCGGGTGTGACAGAAGGACAGACTGGCAGGCCGAGGGACAGACAGATAGGCGGACATACAGGCAGACGGACAGACACCGAAGGTATCTTATAAATGTTCCGTACGGAACACTAAAAACCCCGTAACTTTTCTAACAAACTAGTATGTTTGGAATCTTTGGCGACTTACATGTTAAAATAATCTTTTAAAAAAGTGAAATTAAGTAATACCACCACCGTGAATTATCGGTTGAACCAGCAGCTAAAATCATAAACATTAACCATGGGAAAGATGTTGAACTTTGTGGTATTTTCCTTATTGCTAAACTTTAAGTAACTAATGGGAAAAAGGTGGTTTTCAATCACTTATTTTAAAACTGTTTTAGTTTTAATCATAGATATCTTTTTATTACTATATTAGCTATTAACGGCTACTTCTCCCTAGGATTTACAAAACTTAATAATCGAATTTACTAGACAGTACAAAAGATACTGGAAGACCAGGAGGTACTAAAGTTTTAAAAAGCCACGTACTTAAGAGTCAGTTGGTTTTTGGTTGCAGCAGTCCATTAGATCACCTTAAACCTACTAAGGGTATCCGATAATGAGAAACTTTTACTAGGGAGTCTGCTTTAAAGGAGAATTTTTAGACAGTTCTACGGCGATGTACGATTTCGCTACATGTTTTCCTTTCTTTCCAAGTTGGTGTTTCCTTTTTTATTTGCGTAAGAGTAAGTTTAAATTTCTTTTTGTGCAGGATTCATCTCTTTTAAAAATATGTTAATAGATTTGAGGGTGTTTTTGACAAGTTTCATGTTTTCTCCCACTATTTATCATCCACAACCAACACAGTACCCATACGTCTAGTAAAGAACGTTTTATTTTGGGACGATACGTTGCGATGTCCAAGTTACAAGGGTAATTGGCCTAACCATCACCGAGTTATAAGAGTTTGAAATGGAAAATACAATCGTTTCTCCCGCCAAATGTGAGGTGTGCACAGTTATTCATTATTTTTGGGTAAATGCCGAAGTTCTGGGGACGTTTTCCATATAATGTCCAAAATTTATGGTGGTGTTATGAACCAGAGGAATGGCACGAAGTAGTGAATGCGATTTCATGATAGTAGAATCAATTTGCAAAAAGAAAAATAGTCAAAAAACGAATAGTAAAGACTGCTAACCTAATCGCGAAAGTCGACGAATTTATTCAGGTAGATCTGCGAATAAAGATGCTACAGTTGCAAATTCATTTTTCTGATGTCTCTTAGACTATAGTATTTGAGATAGTGTCGGAAAATTTAGCAAAAAAAAATGTGCACGTTTGGTCCCCAAAAAGTTGTCCGCCTTTCACAAAGAAAATCGCATGGTCAGTACTCTGAACGCTGTAGCATGCATTTAAGGACGAGCTTTTGGAAAGAATCGTGACCGGGATGAGTTCGATCGAAAGTCATGGAAAAGGCTGTCAATCAGCATCTTCTAAAATACCTTGAAGGATTCAACATTATTAGCGATCACCAATATGGCTTTCGTAAACATAGATCAACAGGAGATCTTCTGACTTATGTAACACATGTTTAGAACAACGCAATTGAACACTTCGGAGAATCTCGAGCGGTTGCTCTTGACATATCTAAGGCATTCGACCATGTTTGGTACGATGGACTGTTGGCTAAGCTACGCTCTTATGGTATGTCTGAAAAGTTCTGTTTGTGACTCTCATGTTTCCTCAGAGAGCGTTCTTTACGAGTCGCCGTCGACGGATTTCTTTCTAACACCTTTACTGTTAACGCCGGTGTGCCCCAAGGCTCCATACTGTCTCCTACTATTTTTCTCATTTACATTAACGATCTGCTGGAAAAGACCGGAATCCAATCTACAACTTTGCAGATGACAGTACCCTTATCTCTTCATTTACTTTGAACGCTCGGACATCGGCTGCTCAGGCGAATATCCGGAGACAGCAGGAAGTCATTCAACTTAACAAAGACCTGGAAGAAATTCTATCTTGGGGTGACAGTAACCAAGTGGAATTTAACGCTACAAAAACCCAGGCGGCAGTTTTTTCTAAAAAAAGTTAACGTTGCTGAACCCGATATAGTTATGTCGGGGCACTCCATTCCCCTAGCACCGTCACTCAATTTGTTGTGCGTTAATTTGGGAGTAAATATGTAATGGCATGAACATGTTGCAGGCATAGCAAGGATCTCAAAAGTTGGGAATATTATTTCGAACCAGAAAGCTTTACACTCCACAACAACTGTTAATTCTTTATAAAGCTCAAATTCGACCAACTATGGAATACTGCTCCCATGTTTGGGGCTCCGCTCCCAAACATACACTGCGTTTGTTGGATTCTGTTCAGAGAAGGACTGTTCGTCTGATTGAAGACCCAGAACTGACCGGCGGCCTTGATTCGCTGGAACATCGAAGAACGGTTGGCGACTTGAGTCTATTTTACAGTATTTTCATGGAGAGTGTTCGAAGGATGTAGCCCGCTTAATTCCTCCCAGAGCGGTGCATGTTAGAAGTACACGTCGCGCTGATACTTCACATCCGTATGAGGTTCAGCTTGTTACTCCTCGTACAACACTTTTCAAGCAGTCTTTTATATGGAGAACATCATCCCTTTGGAATGGCTTACCGAAAACTGCGTTTCCCACCGAGTACCATTTACAGCGATTCAAGAACAACGTGAATCGCTTTTTCCGCACACGTGTCGCTCCTGTAGCGCTTTAGGGACTTCCCTGCAGTACGTGTGCTAGACCCATAAAAAAAAAAGTTATGGGCTTATTTACAGTCCTGAAAGTAAACGACAGTCTTTACAGTAGAATCATAAAAGTTCTCCTCGTTTAACAAAATTGAAGATGTAGTACTCCAGTTTGAAAATTGTGGCAGCAGTGTTCTAGGACCATTGCGGAGTTCTTTGGATGAATTATTTGCCTCAAGGTGAAAAAATATATAAAGAAAATTATTGCTAAGACCTAAAAATATTAAGAAGAGAGGTACAAAACAAAAAAGTTAATTATTATCTCGAAATGTGCACCTTTTGCATGACAACTTCGACCTCAAACTGCAGCTGTAACCAAGGCTCTGATTGATTCCTTTAAATGGGAGGTTTTCGACCATCCAGCTTATTCCCCCGACCTGGTACCCAGCGACTATTACCTATTCTTACATCTAAAGCATTTTTTACCTGAAAAACATTTCCACGAGTAAGAATACTTTTACTCCACCGGTAAAGCTAGTTTCCCGGATGGACAAATATTTAAATTTAAATGGTGAATATGTGGAAAAATTCAAAATAATATAAGTAATGTACGTTAGAAACAAAATTTGACATTTAAATTTTTACTAAATTTATTTAAATTTTTTCTTTACTTTCCGAATTACCCTTGTACCAGGTGAAGAAAAAAGAAAACAAATGACATATGGAAAATCTAGCATCTTCAGACTGAATAGCTGTCCAGGTTCTAGGTCTATATTTAACTTTGTTTTCTTTCAGTTTTTATAAAAAGTTTCTATTTATATTTTTATCAGCTTCATTTTAAATCATTAATCCTAATCAGTAACAATAATAAAAATCAGCAAGTCTCGATTAAATTAGCTAAATAATTATCTTAAAATAAATTATCCACGTGTACACAAGGTCGGTCTAAAAAGAAGGACATCCTACCGTAATGGCCTACACAATAGGTTTTTTCACCGTTAAAACTAAAATTTACAATAAAAATGTTTACTCCACGGAATAATTAAAAGAAAATATTTTGCAAAAAAATAGCAATCACGAAATTGGCGTGACGCAAATAGGGATATTTTTATGCGGCCAAAAATATTTTAAATATTTCTAAATATAGCAGCGAAATCTTTTTAAAGTGCATATTTTGAAGAAAAATATATTTTAATATATAAAAAAAAACAGTATATTAAGAAAAAAACTTGTTGACTTAAACAAAAATTACAAAAATAATTATTCACGATGAAGAATCCCACGTCTCTTTGTCCGCGCCCGAGCTCCATTCCTCGACTTCCTCTGCAGATTCTTCAGCGGATTTCTTTCTCTTCTTCTTCGTTAATATTGAGTTCAGCAGAAGCAAGCATTTGTATTGCTTCTTTACTGAATGACATAGATCTTTTTTGGGGTTTTGGCCTTATACTAGATATTAAGGGATCTGTGTTGAGCAATAGTCTGTTGAGGACATCTAAATTGCATTCTTCTCTTGAGAATTTTCTAGGAAAATTTTGCCGGTACAGGCGAAAGCGCTTGTTTCGCGCCTCTGCTGCTTCTTTGGATGGTAATCCAATGGGTAAAAGTTCCTTTTCCATTACTGTTGCACCATGAATTAATATTTTGTGCATCGTAGGAGTCATGGGACGCCAGAGATACAACTCCACATAAATTTTGGCGGTCTCATATCCATAGTCTGCACATTATTCAAGTCATCTTTATGACCACTCGATTACTTCCAAAATCACTTTCTAGCGATTTATGAGGTTGAAGTCGACACCGGTAATTTCAGCGACCACTTCTGAATTGGCAAAAATTTTCCTACTTATATTGCCATCACTGATGTTCCCTGAATTTTGCCTGTATTTTTGCCTTTTTTAGCTTGACATTTTCTTTGCGCGATCTTAGCTGCCACTTTTGCACTTCCTATCGTGCAATACAGACCAGCCAAACTGTAATGCATCTGTGTCGACGTTATTGTTTACATTGACGTCATTAAACTGCTTTGAACTAGCACCACAAATGTAGCATCTCATTGCTAAAGTAGCAGTATTGCACTCTTTTGCATCGAACATAGTTAGCATCAATATATGTTTCAAGGAAAAAGAAATATCTCCTTGTACAAATTCGCAGGTTACCAAAGCGTTTATTGCATTTTTTATGTAAGTTATTTCAGAATTTGTAATATCCACTGTTTCTTTAACTAATCTAATCCTTACTGGCCGGCAACATCGTGACGAAGAGGGAGTTGAATTCTGCCAAATAACTTTCTTGTTTGTCCCACAAATCAATTGTAAAACAAAGGAACTTTGAAAAATGTTACTATCAATTGTATCTTCTTCTTGCATTTTCTGCTTAATTGTACAGGGTGAGTCAACGATAGTTGTAGTTGTCATAATAATTATTCATTAGATAAATGAAACTATATTAAAATTATTATTAACTATTTGTTTATGTTTTCACAATAGCGTAACTGCATTAAAAACAAGGGTGAAAAATTCAACATAAATCGAAAAACTATTAGAAATAGCTATATGACATAGTTTTGTAGGAAATCTATCAGAAAAAATAATAATATACAGGGTGAGCCATTTAAAAAATTTGAGATTTTTCTGTTTAAAAAAGTCGAAAAAAATATAAATTTATTTTGAACACCCTGTAGCATCTAACTCAAATTTCTTGTTATATATTTTTTTCTCATCTCTATAGAACTTTCGTACCAATTATGCGTATTCCACCTTCAGAAACAATGGCGCTACTGGTAATTTTTTACAAAACTGGAAACTAGTATTTTTTTTAAAAAAATTGAAATATTAAAAAACTAGTAGGTTTAGGTATATAACATGATTAATAAAAAAGTTAGAAATTTTTACGCGGAATTTAAAAATAAATTAGAAAATAGGATGTTCCATTTAAAAAAAAAAACATATGTTATATCGGCCACAGTTTTTTGAAGTACCCTGTATACTCAAAAATAATTTTAATGCACCTTAATATTCCCTAAAACTATTGTATTTAACATTTTTTCGTCATTCCCGAAACACTCAAATGAGATAATGAACTTTACTCTCTCGTTAACTCACCCTGTACTTGCTCCGATCCGTCACATCCCCATTTCGAAATTAGTGTCAATGATTGACCCTCTTCTAAATTTAATTCTTTTAGTACATTCCCCAAATATGTGGCCAAACGTTTAGCCATGTGATCCAATAAATGTTGTAAGTTAATTTCAGCACATGTTTCAGCCTTAAGCATCTTTCGCCAGATAACAAGTCATTTTTGCTTGCTGTAACACGGTGTAACTCGGATAGTACTTCTTGTTACTATTTCTTATTATTTCATACTGTCTTCTTGAAAGGTCAGCTTTTACAAACATTGAGAGGGCGGCTATTGTATTTAGTTGTAACTATTTTTCATGCTGCTTTGACATGCTTGGGCTGTCTGGGGAGAGTTAGTGATGTCTTATAGAATACTGAATGCAATTCTCTCTCCAGAACTTTCAAGGGATATTTGAGCAGACCGCATTATTACTTCTATACCTACATCACTGCGTACTTCCTCTATTTTTCTACGTTTGCCCCTCTCACTTGATTCTTCAAATGACTTTGTTACTCGACAGGAAGAACGGCGTTTTACCCTAGCTATTTCAAATGTTCCATGTAACCATTCGTCGTTCTTATTAAGAAAAACTTCTGCTTTTTTATGCGCATTTGCACATTTTTTCTTGAATTATGAATTTAGAACACTATTCGCGCGACGCGCTTCACGTGACGCGCGCTCGAAATTATTTAACATTTTCCAACCTGATAGAGATCCCACTTTTCAAAAATATGGGTTTTTTTAGATTAAAACGTAGTGAATATAGTGGTATTTTTTTCGATTTTATAAGTCGTAGGGGCAAGTAAGAAAAAATTATTTTAACAATTTGTTAGTATCTGTATAAATAAAAAATTAAAAAATTCCACGGTTATACTTTGCGAAAGCCAGCATAAAGAGCAATGAAATGGCGGAAGAACGAAGTTTTTACGATAAATAGAACCGGAGATATTGCTTTTTTAATATGCCACCGATTAATGGACTACAATAATTTATAATATCCATATTTTCCCAAATATACATTTGGAAAAAATCCTGACACACGTGTCGACAAATTTCACGTATAAAAAACTTTTCAGGTAAATCGAAGATATAAAGACTTTTTTTCCCCAAATCCGTACGGTTTGTAAAAGAAGGACCCACATAGGCCTCATTTGGCGCAGTGACTACTGTAACGCTGTACTCTGCTTCTTTCAGCACATGTTTCACTTACCCGATAAGCCTCTTTCGCCGGATAACAAGGCCTTTTTACATGCAGTAACACAGTGTAACTCGGATAATAATTCTTATTACTATTCCTTATTATTACATACTGTGTCCTTGAGGGGTCAGCTTCTAAAAACATTTTGTATACTTTCTAGTATGCTTGGGCTGTCTGGGGAGAGTTAGTTATGTATTTTAGAATATTAGATGTCATTCTCTCCAGAAGTTTGAAGGGATGTTTGAGCAGCAGAAAAGTTGAAGGAAAATATGCATTATAAACTTGTATTTTTACTCTTTTATTTATATATATATATATATATATATATATATATATATATATATATATATATATATATATACATATATGAATAGATAAACTTTCACACACACACACACACACACACACACACACACACACACACACACACACACACACTTATATTTCTTATATCCATATTTAGTTACTTACGAGAAATTATAGGATCGTTTAAATAAATAACACCTTTAAGTAAATGTAATCATTTTTATTATATTCTGTAATTAGAATTTATAAATATAAGTTATTTCCATCATTGTCAAGTGAAGCACAATCGCTACTTTCAGAGTCATTTTCTGAACAAGAAGATTGTTCACGATCCTTGCAAACTCAGTTTCTTCATTATCTTGTTATTCAGCTTCATCAACTGGTATTCAGTTTTCAGAATCTCTACCACTGCAATGGGAGCACATTACAGAGTATTTAAGTCCACACTTTTTCTGCAGGTACAAGATAATCATCTTTTCCAAAGGCAATGGCATTAATCCATTTTCATTTCCGATCCAGCCCCAATCCTCTTGATTTAAATTTCTAGTTGGTATAACTTTGAATTTCTAAGTATGCTCTTAAAGAGTGAACTTAGCTCCACCTTCAATAGAAGGTAATTTTGCTATTATTAAAATTTATCATTTTTAGCACTTTTTACAAAACACTCATACCGCAAGTCATTTAAACTAATTTTTAGATATTTTTTTTAATGCAAGTAATGAAAAAATATTTCTCCGTGTCTAATAATTTCATATTCATCTATATTTGAAAGTGAAAAAATATATGCTACATTTTGAAGACTTTCATATTTTTCTAACAGTTTGCAAGCATTTAACTTTATAATAAATTGCACACGTAATATCACATCCCGTAAATGCATGAACAAATAACAAATGCTGTTTCGGTATTTTTTCATTTATATAAGTGGCAGAATAATAGACATTTTTTTTTGATTCTTACCTGGGTTAAGAAAATATACATTTTTATAAGAATAACCTAGACCTACAAGTAATATCAATAAATCAACATCTTCGCCAACTATAATGCATGCATCATATTCGTTACTTTTTTTTAAAACTTCAGATACAATTTGGGTGTCAGCATCTTCTTCGGTTTGTAAGACATCTACACCGGAATTTATTAAATAAGTTTGTAAAAACTTTATATATATATATATATATATATATATATATATATATATATATATATATATATATATATATACACGTAGGGTGCCCCATACGTATGGAATAATGACTCCAGAGCATTTATTAATCAGTGTATCAAAAAAATGTTTAAATAAAAGTTATAGGGTGTTATACGGCCTACATGCTGACGCTGACAATAAAATGTTTTGAACTGTCAGTTAGAAGAAATTGATTTTTTTAAAACAGAAAGCCCTGTATATTATTTTATTTTTAAGTCCTACTAAAAATTCTAGATATTATTTGTCTAACATACCATATGTCTAAATTGAACTGTTTTGGAATTATTGTCATTTGAAATTTAAAATAGAAAGAAGACAAAAACATTAATAATAAATACTCTAGGTTTATTTTTAAGGTAACACTTTCTCGAAATGTCTACCGTTAACAGTGGGGCAATGACCCAATCTGTCATAAACAGCCTGAGCAGAGTTTTGCAGAAAATCCGGGGTCATCTGTGCTGGTTCATATTGAATTCTTTGTCGTAAATCTTCTACACTTTCAGGTCGACTTCGGTAAACATTGGTTTTCAAATGACCCCATAAAAAAAATCGAGTGGCGTTAGGTCGGGACTCCTTGCAGGCCATTCTACAGCACCTCTTCTGCCTATCTATCCAAATATCTCGAACATTGATGCGATAGTAAGGAAGTGCTCCGTCCTGTTGATACATCAGATTCCTGTTAGGGTATACAAATGATTTTCATGGGGAAAAAGACCTGCACAAGTCGGAATAACTTGCTCTTGAAGTAACTGTAAATACCGCTGTCCTGTGAGATTTCCATCGATAAAAATGGGACCAATGATATGACGTCCACAAATTCCTGTCCATACGTTTATCTTTTGTGGTCTTTGAGAATGACTGTCGATTAATCAGTGGGGATTCTCAGTAGACCAGTGCCGGCAGTTATACCTGTTAACTCTTCCGTTAATACAAAATGTGGCCTGCAAGGAGTCCCGACCTAACGCCATTCGATTTTTTTATGGGGTCATTTGAAAACCAATGTTTACAGAAGTAGATCTGAAACTGTAAAAGATTTACAACAAAGAATTCAATATGAAGCAGTACAGATCATCCCGGATTCTCTGCAAAACTCTGTTCAGGCTGTTTATGACAGATTGGGTCATTACCTCACCGTTAGCGATAGACATTTTGAGCAATTGTTACCTTAAAAATAAACCTAGAGTATTTATTAATAGTTTTTTTGTCTTTTTTTATTTTAAATTTCAAATGAAAATAATTTCAAAACAATTAAATTTAGACATATGGTATGTTAGAAAAATAATATGTAGAATTTTTAGCAGGACTCAAAAATAAAAAAATATACAGGGCTTTCCATTTAAAAAAAAATCAAGATGGCGTAATTTCTTCGAACTGACAGTTCAAAATATTTTGTTGTTAAAGTCAGCATATGCGCCGTATAACACCCTATAACTTTTATTTAAACATTATTTTAATACACTGATTAGTAAATGCTGTGGAATCATTATTCCACACATATAGGGCACCCTATTTTTATATATATATATATATATATATATATATATATATATATATATATATATATACAGGGTGGTCCAAAATTACTGAAGGGGTTTGAGTTCATTATAACTTTTTATTTAAGACATAATTATAATTTTTTTTTTTAAATACAGTATATTAATGGAGAATATTTTTAATTTAATTATGAAAAATTATATCTCGCAAGTGGTGGCCATTTTCTGCTTCGCATATTTGTGCTCTTTCCAAAACATTTTCCATAACCTTTCGCAAAACTTCAGGTGTTATGTTGTTGATTTCGTCGCGTTTATTGTTTTTTAATTGCTGGATAGTTCTAGGCTTATTAATATAGACTTTTCCTTTCAAATAACCCCAAAGGAAAAAGTCTGGAACTGTTAAATCCGGTGAACGCGGAGGCCAATTAAAATCGCTTGTACGCGAAATAATTCGTTCCGACGAAACACCGCACCAAACAGTACACTTAAGTGGGTGTAATTGTCGCTGTTGAACTACTCTTGGATTTTCCGTAGCCCATATCCTGCAGTTTTGCCTATTAACGAACCCATTTAATTGGAAATGGGCTTCGTCGCTCACAATTAAATTATGAATAAAATCATAATTTTTCTTCTGCTTTTTACCGGAAATAAATTGCATAATCAAGTCGTTGCTGGTAATCTGTCGGTTTCAATTCTTGGACAAGCTGAATTTTGTATGGAAACATTCTTATTGTATGCAAAATTCTCTGCAGCGATCCTCGTGAGAGGCCAAGTGGTGTGTCGGTCTCTGGTTGATGTTTCTCCATCTTCCCGAATACTCTCCTGTACCCGTTCAATATTGTCATCCGTGTGCACCATTCGTCGTCTGCCGGCACCAGGAAGGTTCCTTACAGCCCCTTGTTGTCGAAAATTTGCAACCAGACGGTTTATTGTTGACTCTGAGGGTCCAACCCGGACATTAAAATAACGACGATATGCACGCTGAGTCAAAACAATGGACCGTTGATTTGAGAAATAAAGTTCAACGATTTGGGCACGTTGTTCAATTGTGTACTGTTCCATTTTAAATTCCTCCAAGTCTTCTTTACAAAATACTGCAAAGAAATGAAAAACAAAATTATAATAAAAAAGTTATAAGGAATTCAAACCCCTTCGGCAATTTTGGGCCACCCCTATATATATATATATATATATATATATATATATATATATATATATATATATATATATATACATACCAGGTGTATAAGTAAGTATGAAATGCGGATTTTTTTTCCCAAAAAAAAACATGTTACATTCGGAAGAGAATGATAAAAAGTGCTTTATTCAAAGTATGCTCCATCGCTTATTTATATATTTTTCCCATTTTTCGGGCAATTTATGAATACCAAGCCAGTAAAAATCTTCCCCTTTTGCTGCGAACCATTCATCGAGCCATTTTTTCACATCTTCGTACGAACCAAAGCGCTGCTCAGCATGTGCGTCGATGCAAACAAGTGGTAATTGGAAGGAGCCAGGTCTGGTGAGTAAGCCACATGGGGTAGAACTTCCCAACTGAGTGCTTCCAACGTGTCGCGAACTGGTTTTGCCGTAGGTGATGGAGCATTGTCATGAAGAAAAATGACTTTGTGTTGTCTCTTTCGGTATTCTGACCTTTTTTCAAGCAGCGAACGGTTCAAATCAGTCAATTGTTGTTGGTAACGTTTAGTATTGACCGTTTCCCCAGGTTTTAACAGCTCATAATAGACCACGCCCCTCTGATCCCACCAAACACAGAGCATCGTCTTTCTGCCAAAGCGATTCGGTCTTGCGATCGATGTGGATGGTGTGCCTGGGTCTACCCATGATTTTTTGCGCTTGGGATTCTCAAAGTAAATCTACTTTTCACCCCTTGTAACTATACGATGCAAAAACGACTTCCCTTTGTACCGAGCGAACAAAATGTCACACGTGTTTTTGCGCTTTTCCATTTCCCTCTCGTTCAACTCATGTGGTACCCATCTACCGGTCTTCTGAATCTTTCCCGCCTCTCGTAGCCGATTGGAAACAACTTGTTGACTAACGCCCAATTGCTCGGCGAGTTGTTTTTGTGTTTGCGAATCATCTTCGTCCAACAATACTTGCAATTCCACATCTTCGTATTTTTTTTGGCGATTTTTCACGTTCCTTGTCTGCAACATCCAAGTCACCATTTTTGAAACGCCCGAAACCATAGTTCACACGTATCTTGCGATGGAGCATGTTCACCATAAGCTTCTCGAAGTAATCGGTATGATTCAACAGCAGTTTTCTTCAAATGAAAACAAAAAATTAATGTTGTCTATGAATGCTCTTTGTTTGGTATAAATTTCGACATATTGACCACAACAACACAACACTATGCACACACTTTTCCAATTTATCACTCGTGCGCATCTGACACTTGTTGATGACACAACAAAATGGCGCAGTGTCAAAACTTTATAGCACAAACTGCATTGGTGCACCATCTGTTGTCTGAAATCCGCATTTCATACTTGTACATCTGGTATATATATATATATATATATATATATATATATATATAGATATATATATATGTATATATATATATATATATATATATATATATATATATATATATATTATTTTTCTGTGCCAAACAGAAGTGTGTTAGGTATAAAAATGTTGTATAAAGAAGACGTGGTATTCTGGTTTCACATTCCTTTTTCATTAAATATAAATAATAGAAAGGGAGTCCGGTCATACTTAAAATATTTACGAAGTTGCTCGTCGGATTTTTCTAAAATAGTTTTCTTTGAAAAATTAATTACTATTTCTTGTCCATGAATTTTTATGCTCAAATTAATAGCTAATAGGAGCAATACTCTATATTTTCTTTTAAACTTGACATCGTCAAATTTCAAATTAATAACATTTTTCGCCTACCGCTTTATAGCAAATTATATTTTCGTTTCCAATGATACCGATACATAAAGAAATCAAGCTTTCCAGTTCAGGAAAGGGGAAAGTTTTTTGCGTCTGAATTGTCTCTAATTATAGGCGAAGGTCGCAAGTTGGTCTGAACTGCTAATATTTAATTTAAAGAATTTTTTAATTTGTCTAGCTACGTTACAGAAAGTAGCTATAAAATATATCCATTTAGCAATCAGACTGTCATCATAGCCCTTACCGTGTATAAAGCCGCTAAAGCATACTTCTCATTAAGCTTTTTTCTATGATCATATATAAATAAAAGTGTAAAAATACAAGTTTATCATGTATATTTCCCTTCAACCCTTCATGTACTTAAAACGTCCTCTAGCGGTAAAAATTTGCATAATTTTTTTTTCTAAAAAGCCTATCGTATCGAAAATTTTTAACTCAAAATAAGGGTGGCAAGCAAGGAAGTGGACTTTTTTTTTAATGTACACATCAAAAAGAAAAGATTCCAGCAATAAAATATAACTTTTTTTCAATTTTACCCCTTTTTTGCAGTTTTCTATCAGGCTAATAGATGATATTTCACAGGAAGGGTAAATCTGTTAATTCTTTAGCAATTTCTTTTCTTGGCGTGTGACATTTAAACGTAAATTTTCACTGAATTTCAGATAAAGGTTTAAAATTTTAAAACTGGCAAATAGGTGCGTAGAGTCTGCGACGGGTTACTGCATATTTAATAAAGGGTATAAGTAGAAAATGCTGGCGTACTTTCAGCTATATTTTTTTCTTGTTTAGTGGGAAGCTCATTGTAAATAATTGAGCTAGGGAAAATAACAGCAACGCTTTATATTTTGTAGAGTATTAGATGGGATAGGGTCAGGCAAAAAATTTTTTTTGGGGCCGTTAAACACTTTACATACTTGCCTGTCTCAACAATTCCAGATCCTTTTGATCGGTCGATAAAGCCACGGCCAGATAATACTATCATCTGTTAAGAAAACTAACTTATTAGCTGACCACTTTACATCAGATTCTACTGTCGATTTTCAAGAAAAAACACAACTTAACTGCACATCCCCAATGTATAGCTTCTAGCGCTAATGAAATATTTACCATAGTACTTAAAAAGAGTGGACTAACAGCAGTTTTCTGTAGACTTTGCAACCTCTCCTACAGAAAGAGAATATTTTCTTCCTGCTTGAAATGCGCTATACTTCAGCCGATACCTAAAGAAGACAAGAAAACCTTGCCAAACACTATTTTCATTAATATCGAAAGAGGCTACCAATCAGCATCTTTAAAATATCTAAAATGATTCGCGATTATTAGCGACGATCCGGTTTTCGTAAGCAAAGATCAACACGAGATCTAACCTGAACATTTTGGAGAAGCTCGAGAGGTTACACTTGATACCGAAGGCATTCGACCGTGTTTGATACGACGGATTATTGGCTAAGCTACGCTCTTTAGTATGTCTGAAAGATTGTTTATGACTCTCGTGTTGCTTCAAAAAGCGTTTTTTACGAGTGACAGTTTACAGGTTTTTTTCTAATACCTTCACTATCAACGCGAGTGTGCCTCAAAGCTCAATACTATCTCCTACCCTCTTTTTACTTTACATTAACAACCTGATGGGAAGGGTCAAGAATTCAATCTACGGCTCTGCAAATGACAGTACGCTTATTTCTTCATTTACTTTAAACGTTCGAACATCAAATACTCATGCAAATATTCGCACACAGCCAGGAGTAGTTCAATTCAACAAAGACCTGAAATAAAAGTAGAATTTAATGCTACAACAATCCCGGTGGCATTTTTTTTCTAAGAAAGTTAATGTTGTGGAGCCCGACATAGTTATGTCGGGTCACTCCATTGCTCTAACATCGTCGCTCAATTCGCTGGGCGTTAACTTGAGATCAAATATGTCTTGGCATTAACATATTGCATGCACAGGAAAGTGAGCGTTTTAAAAGAATATTATTTCGAACTAGAAAACTTACACC
Source organism: Pachyrhynchus sulphureomaculatus (assembly GCA_019049505.1). Classification (NCBI taxonomy): domain Eukaryota; kingdom Metazoa; phylum Arthropoda; class Insecta; order Coleoptera; family Curculionidae; genus Pachyrhynchus; species Pachyrhynchus sulphureomaculatus. The sequence continues at coordinate 24,126,295 of CM032452.1, read as the reverse complement.
CTACACCAGTTTTTAATTCTGAACAAAACTCAAATTCGATCAATGACGGAATACTGCTCTGCTCCCAAACATACACTGCATTTGTTGGATTCTATTCAGAAGAGAGACGATCGCCTGATTGGAGACCCAAAACTTACCAGTAACTTTGATTGACGACTTAAGTCTATTCTACAAGTACTTTCACGGGAGGTGTACGTTACATGTATCCTGTTTAATTCCTCCCAGAGCGATGTATGCGAGGAATACACGTCGCGCTAATACATAGTATCTGTATGAGGCTCGGTTTGCCACTCCTCGTACAACCCTCTTCAAGAGAACCTCATCCCTTGTAAATATTTGACCCAGGACTGTGTCTTCCAACGAGTACAATTTACAGTCAGTCCAGACCAACCTGAATCGCTTTCTCCGCGTCCATAAAAAAAGCACTATATTTTTATGAAACTTGAGGGTTAATATATATATATATATTATATATATATATATATATTATATATATATATATATATATATATATATATATATTATATATTTATATATATATATATATATATATATAAATATTATATATATTTATATATATATATATATATATATATATATATATATATATATATATACATATTATATAAATATATATATATATATATATATATATATATATATATATATATATATATATATATATATATATATATATAAATATATATATATATATATATATATATATATATATATATATATACATATATATATAAATATATATATATATATATATATATTTATATATATATATATAATATATTTAGACTTAATTCACTATTATCGTTACTGCTTATTCCTTATGTTACCTAATGTAATAAAATGTATCCTAAAACCTAGCCAGAGAACAAATGTATTTTATATAAAAAAAAAAAACACGTAACTCGGATAAGTGGTTCTTGAGTAGTAAGCGCACTAACAAACAGACAGAGACGTTGCGTTTTTATATACATTATATAGATTATTATTATCATTATATAACCTGGCCAGAGAACATATATATGAATTAAAAAATAAAAACATGTAAATCGGATAAGTGGTTCTCGAGTGATAAGCGCACTAACGGACAGACAGAGAGATGTTGCATTTTTATATATTGTATTCTTTGTTACATGATATTATTCCATATTTAACAGTGTAGGCAGCGTATTGCAAGAGAGTGCGTTAGCGGGAAATTTATTTCCTACTTAATTCACTATTATCGATACTGCTTATTTCTTATACTACCTAATGTAATAAATTATATCCCATAACCTGGCCAGAGAACATATGTATAAATCTAAAAAAATTAAAAACATGTAAATCGTATAAGTGGTTCTCGAGTGATAAGTGCACTAACGAATAGACAGATAGACAGAGAGACGTTGCATTTTATATATGTTATATTCTTTGCTACATAATATTGTTCCATATTTAATGGTTTAGGCAGTGTATTGCAAGAGAACGCGCTAGCTACCGGCAAACTTTTTTCCGGCTTGATTCACTATTATCGTCACTGCTTATAACCTAGCCATGAAATATATATGTTTTTTTAAAAAAAAAGAAAGCACTTACATCGGATAAGTGGTTCTCGAGTGATAAGCGCACCAACCGACAGATAGACAGACAAAGAGACATTGCATTTTATATATATTATAGAAGATTATAGATAACCTGGCCAGAGAAGAAATATATAAATTAAAATATACACATAAACGGACAAAAACATATAAATCGGATAAGTGGTTCTTAAGTCATAAGCGCGACGTTGCATTTTATATATTATATTCTTTGCCACATGATATTGTTCAATATTTAATGGTTTAGGTAGTGTATTGCAAGAGAACGCGCTAGCGGTAAACTTTTTTCCGACTTGATTCACTATTATCGTCACTGCTTATTCCTTAATGAAATCAAAAATCATGTACAGGGACGAAAATTTCAACAAAAGAATCTTTTGTGAAATGGTGGAAATCCACCTTGAACCGAATTCTGTTTAATAAAAAAACTGACATTCAGGATTGAAGCTCAATTTTCTCCAATCTATTGCAGATAAGTTAGCAAAAATCAAAATTGACAAAACATCTCTATAATAATAACCCAATTTCTACGAATTTCACAAACTTTGGAAAAATTAAACGAAATGTGGGCGTCATTGTCTTCTCTAGTATAAATAAACCACGACTTGACCAGAAGATAAAAAGACGCTAGCCTTAATAAAAGGAATGAAAAATGTATAATTTTTTTTAAAATAAAATCACGTTAGAAGCACAAAGTTGTTCGTACCATACATAACAAAATGGAGTAAAAGATTTTTTATATTCTTTCAAAATATTTTTGTCGAAATTTTCTCATGTTTTCCTAATAAATATTAACAGTAATGTTGTTTTTTGTTGAAAAAAAATTATCCAAAAAGCACCACTTAGGAGTAGGTAGTTTGATGTTAATAATTTGGGTTGATTTCTATTCTAAACCTTAGAATACTGATAATCTACTGTATTTGTAGCCCTGAAGAAGGAAATAAAATATTTTCAAAAGGTTAGCGTAGCTGAAAAGGTGTTAAAAACCTTTTAGCCCTATTCCCATGACCGCTTACCCCAAGAATTTTAAGTTTACTATATATATATATATATATATATATATATATATATATATATATATATATATATATGTATATATATATATATATATATATATATATTATATATATATATATATATATATATATATATATATATATATTATATACGAGTACATATATATATTTATATATATATATATATATATATATATATATATATATATATATTCCAAGAAAATTTTATCTACCCCTTATATTCAGTGGCTATTTACTGTAAATTTCAGTAGCGTTCGACGTTATTTATATTTCAGAGATTTCAACGCAAGAGATACATTTCAGAACTTAATATTAAGCGTTTTTTACACAGAAATGCCAACCAAGGCACGAATGCCTTAAATATTAATATTTGGTGGATTGTATATAATATATTCTAGTAAAGACAAGATGTTTGATTATTTTGCTTCAAAATAGGATACAATTCAATTCATAAGCAGAAGTATAATTTTCTTGTAAGCATTTTTTTGGAATAAGCACTAAACTACGTTTTTGCAGTTTATAAATTGTGATTAAATAAATGTTCAATTTTATTTCATGGTTTTATTTACTCTGACGTGTGTGAGACCTGGCGTTGCCTATTTTCACGCTAAACCAGGCTAAACCAGGCCAATTATTAAATATTAAATAGGCGATGCCCAAATAATAAACATATACTCAGCATTGTTTTAGACAGCTAGGATCCACTTCTCAACGGTGAGTATCAGCGAAAGAAACTGCCATACTGGAATGTCGTACCAATTAAGTGGAATAAATTTTCGCTAGGATGTGTAGGAACAATTTCTTCCTAAGTACTAATAAAGTGTTGTGCCTAAAATTACCCGCAGGATCCTTTAATTTTTTTTGACCTTACTGATTTTCTTTTTCGGTGCATGATATGCGAGGATGGATACGTACAAAAATATTTTTATTTTTCGACGTAATCGCCACCTAGCTCTATACACTTCTTCCACCTGCTTTCCAAAGCTTCCACACCTGTCTGAAAAAAACATTCCTCAAGGTCTTCAAAATACTGGTTAACTGCAGCTTCGACTTCTTCATTTGATGAAAATTTCTGGCCACCGGTGGTATTTTTTTAGGTTTGGAAACAGATGAAAGTCCGAAGGTGTCAAATCAGGAAAATAAGCCGGGTGGGGCAACAATTCGAAACCACAATCACGAATTTGAGCCATAGACTCAACAGACGTATGAACGCGAGCGTTGTACTGATGGAACAAAACTTTATTTCTCAGTAATCCTGGACGTTTCTCTTTAATTTCTTGAAGTAAATGACGCAAAAGGGTGCAATAATAAGTCGAGTTTATTGTTTCACCTTTCGGAAGGTTGTCTACCATAATAATACCTTTAGCATCGCAAAAAACTGACGCCATCACTTTTCCAGCAGACAGAATTGCCTTCGCTTTCTTTGGGGTCGATTCACCAGATTTTTTCCACTGCTCGGATTATTATTTTGACTCTGGAATATAGTGGTGAACCCAGGTTTCGTCCACTATCACAAACCTGTTAGAAAATCTTGCAGATCAGCCTGAAACATATCCAAACAGTCGCGAGAAATCGTGAGTCGAATTCGTTTTTGTTCAACTAAAAGCAATCTGGGAACCCACCTAGCGGAAACCTTAGAAAATCCAAGTTCGTTGGCAATGATGTTTTGTGTTTGTTCATACGAGATGCCTATAGTGTCTGCAATCTCCCTGATAGTTAATCTACGGTCTTTCATACACATTTTACCGATGTTTTCTTCAGTCGTAGACCTCATGGGCCTGCCGGAGTGAGGGTCATCTTCCATGCTCTCTCGTCCACATTTAAATTCTGCAACCCATTTTTTTACAGTGGTATATGATGGAACAGATTCCCCTAGTGTTGTTTTCATATCATCGTACCTTTGGTATTAATCTTTTTTTAAACAGGTACTTGATGACCGCACGTTGTTCAATTATTTCCATTTTTCCAAAAACCCTACACTTGGTCTCACTAAACTCGTTCTAACCTCAAAACCACAAATTCTACAGCAATAAAATTTTACACTGTGTCAACCAAAGAAAATATGAACTTATTGAGGGTACTATAATAAAAATATTATAATTATTTTTGGTGAGGCCACGAACCTTTCAATTCATCCTCGTAATTATTAAATAAAGGTCTTAGTTTAAAGTATTGATTGAGATAATATATTATTCGATAAATGACGTCAATCTGGACCTTGCAAAGGGAATTTAGCAAAACCAGTTTAAAAATGTAGAAATATCGGTAATGAGTTAGATCTTTCGGGTTTACTTATATACTATAGATATTAGGGTGCTTATTTTTGGTTTAATTTTTTTGGTTGTCACTTGGATTGCACGACGGCTTGGCACCTGGATTACCAATAAACAGTTTCATGTTCCAAAGTGGACTTCGTTACCGACGTTCGAACAGCGCTCTGTTTTTATTAAATGTTTGTTTTTTAGCTACTTTAAATTATTACTTTAGTTGTATAAAACGGTCGTAAAAAGAATCTTAAGCACACCAGATAAAGTTAATTCATTTCTTTACGTTATTAAATTTTCTTAATCCTAGTTATGACTTTCCCTTAGCCTAATAAATAGTTTTCTAACAATAAGGAACATCAATAATTACCCTTTGACCTCTTCCCTTATATTTATTTCATAGTAGCCTTCCGAAAATTTATTATCAATATTTTTTTCCTAACTTATCTTAATGAGCTTTCCCTCTGAGATGTGTGATTGTACTTTGTTGTTATTTGAGCTCTTAAAAACGGTCAGCATAAAAAATATCAGTTTATTAATTAAATTTTTTTTGAATGTTTTTTAACGTAGATTTAGACTCTTAGCCAACCTTAATTATTAATGTCAGTGTTTTAAGATTTACCGTAACTGATTTAGGCTTTGTTGGCTATTCATAAACCCATGTGGAACCACCTGTCTATCCCGCAGTATTTTTCGTATCTTTGATTCAGCTTTATGCACTGTTTCAAACGTGGCAGCAACCACACGGTACCGAACCGCGATATTGCATAACAATCTTGCAAGATTTTGGAGACACGAAATCTTTCGATTTCGCAGAAAGCGAGCGCGTTACATATATTTTAAAATTATACTTTTATGAGACATATCACTATAATTTTTACTTCATATTGCCTTACAAATTTTCATTTTTCATTACTTTTCCTATATTTTCAAAATATGAAACCGTGAAATAAATTAATTGATTTAGCTTTTCTATTTCAGTTGTCGTAACTTTCATATCAAGTAGACTAAAATATGCAGACAACAATAAATTTTACTTCTATTTGTCAAAAAAAAATTAAAAAGGGTGTTTCATAAAAAAGGTTGAATTTATGCTCAATCGCAACAAACAGGCTAAAGGGGCAAGGTGGGAACTATGGTCCTTAAAAATTTAGTTGTGATAGTGTTTCATGAGAGGGGAGCGTGTTTTGTATTTACCCCCGTTGTGCATATATTGCCGAATTTGGACCGAATGTTTTGCTTTGGTGATTAATTTTTATTATTTTGTAGTGGTCGTTTTAGAAGATTTTAGGATCTTTTACACAAGAACACTACACAACAGTTATCACCACAACACCAATCACATTTTTGCATACAAATATAATATAATATACAAATAGTAGGTGGAAAAACACCACCTACTATTCCCATAATGCAGTCAAGGATGCCCGATGTTGTCTTCAGACGGCGTATCATAAAGCGTATTCTGATGAAGCTAGACACCAAAAAGGCTTCTGGCGCTGACGGATTACCTGTTATAGTTCTCAAAATCTTGCGAGGGAACTAACACCAGTTTTCTGTAGACTTTTCAACCTATCCTATAGAAAGGGAATATTTCCTTCCTGCTGGAAATGTGCTACAGTTCAGCCGATACCTAAAAAAGGCAAGAAGATCTTGCCAAATAACTACCGACCAATCGCACTGCTTTCAGTAATGTCGAAAGTCATGGAAAAGGCTATCAATCTCCATCTTCTAAAATATCTTGAAGGATTCAACATTATTAGCGATCACCAATATGGCTTTCGTAAAAATAGATCAACAGGAGATCTTCTGACTTATGTAACAAATGTTTGGAACAATGCAATTGAACACTTTGGAGAATCTCGAGCTGTTGCTCTTGACATATCCAAGGCCTTCGACCGTGTTTGGCACGATGGGCTGTTGGCTAAGCTACGTTCCTATGGTATGTCGGAAAAGTTCTGTTTGTGGCTCTCATGTTTCCTCAGAGAGCGTTCTTAACCAGTGGCAGTAGACGGATTTCTTTCTAACACCTTCACTATCAACGCCGGTGTACCCCAAGGCTCCATACTGTCTCCTACTATCTTTCTCATTTACATTAACGATCTGCTGGAAAAGACGAGAATCCAATCTACAGCTTTGCAGATGACAGTACACTTATCTCTTCATTCACTTTGAACGCTCGGACATCGGCTACTCAGAGGAATATCCGCAGACAGCAGGAAGTCATTCAACTTAACAAAGACCTGGAAGAAATTCTATCTTGGGGTGACAGTAACCAAGTGGAATTTAACGCTACAAAAGCCCAGGCGGCAGTTTTTTTTTTCTAAAAAAGTTAACGTTGCTGAACCCGACATAGTTATTTCGGGGCACTCCATTCCTCTAACATCGTCACTCAATTTATTGGGCGTTAATTTGGGAGCAAATGTCCTGACATGAACATGTTGCAGGCATAGCAAGGAGAGCTTCTCAAAAGTTGGGAATATTATTTCGAACCAGAAAGCTTTACACTCCACAACAACTGTTAATTCTTTACAAAGCTCAAATTCGACCAACTATGGAATACTGCTCTCATGTTTGGGGCTCCGCTCCCAAACATACACTGCATTTGTTGGATTCTATTCAGAGAAGAGCTGTTCGTCTGATTGGAGACCCGGAACTGACCGTCGGCCTTGATTCGCTGGAACATCGAAGAACGGTTGGCGACTTGAGCCTATTCTACAAGTACTTTCATGAAAAGTGTTCGAAGGATGTGGCCCCGCTTAATTCCTCCCAGAGGGGTGCATGTTAAAAGTACACGTCGCGCTAATTCTTCACATTCGTATGAGGTTCAGCTTGTTACTCCTCGTACAAACGCTTTTCAAGCAGTCTTTTATATGGAGAACATCATCCCTTTGGAATAATTTGCCTAGGACTGTGTTTCCCACGAGTACAATCTACAGCGATTCAAGAACAACGTGAATTGCTTTTTCCGCACACGTGTCGCTCCTGTAGCGCTTTAGGGACTTCCCTATAGCACGTGTGCTAGACCCATAAAAAAAATAAAAAAATAAAAAAAAAAATAAAAACTAGAATATTTATATTAATATTGTAACTTACTCGAGAGAAGCCTACTAACGCTGAATATTCTTTAAAACTTATTTGAATCGATCTTCTTGTTTACCCAACATACAATCATTACAACTTATCTCATTTATTCCAATTCTTTCTCGTTCGTCAATTTTATCCTTCGGATTTACTGAAAATATCTTTTAAGTTAGCTGATATATGACATATAGACTAACGTGAGGTCTACCTTATTAAGTATATATAGGATATTTAGGATTATGTGGTATTGGAACATATTTCGTCTTATTCAGCTCACGTGTGAAAACGGTGGTCTTATGAATATTTGCCCTAAATTTTTATCTATTTCTCAAACCGTTTATTAAGTTTTCGTCATAACCATTAGTTAGGGCTATATTCTTAATGCAATCTGACCTTCTTCAACGAGAAAGTGATTAAACAAAACACCAAAAAGTGTAATGTAGTAAGTTTATGTTGTTTAGAATGAAATATATCGTTAGCCATATATCTATCCGTTACGGTTATTTCCTATAGACGTCATATTCTAATTTATTATTATTTTTAATAACCAAAATATCCAGTAATGGTAATTGTTCGTGGTTCTGTTTCGTGAGTACACGTAAGACAGTCTTATCTATTATCTATTTAATTTAAAAATAAAATTAGCCATATTTGATTTTTTTTTGTATAGACAATAATCAAATTCTTGACTGGTCTCGGTTTCAAACGTACTCATAAATAAGTAAACCATGAAAGGTAATATACAATTACCCATTATTGTGACTTCTTTTTTGAATAAAAAAATTGATTGTTATAATGTTCTATTGAAAGTTTAACTGAAATTCAATATTCATGAATAATTTCTTCCTCATGGTCATTCTTTGTAAGAAACTGGGACGGTATTTCAAGGTTCGTAATATTAGAAAACAAAGAACCGACTTCAAAAGTAATTAGAAATTCGCCTTCATTGGAACTAGATCTTTTGTTTTTTAATGAAGTCTAAAGAGATTTTCACTCAAAAGGTATTCTCGTCTTATGAAAATTTTAAAATTGTATAGCATAATTACTTTTTTCAGTTAAAAAGTAAAAAAATTTACAAACAAATTACCTGCGATAGATCTTTGCCGGTTACCTTAGATACCTGTAATTACACTAACGTTTAGTGTTCCGTACGGAGCACTTATAAGATGACTTCAGTGTCTGTCTGTCTATCTGTCCGTCCGTCTGTCTGTCTGTCTGTCACACCCAATTTTCTCCGAAACTATTTGTCACAGAAAGTTGAAATTTGGTGATAATATAGGAATTGATGGCCTCATCAAAGCCGTGTAGTTTTGAAAGTTAAATTTTGACTTGAGGAGTTACAGTTTTGGGGGGGAGTGAAATCGGAAGTGAAAATAATTTTTTTTTACTAGGTCATCAGGTGTGGTGTCAAATGAAAGCTTGTAAAAACACGAGTAATAATATATATATATATATATATATATATATATATATATATATATATATATATATATATATATATATATACATACATATATATATATATATATATATATATATATATATATATATATATATATATATATACATATATATACATACATATACATATATATATATATATATATATATATATATATATATATATATATATATATATATATATATATATATAACACATGGGCTGAAAAGTCCCGGGCCTAACACATAGATGGCGCTAGTTTTATTGCAGTCACCTTTTTTTCAGTTAATACTAACCTTCAAAAGACAGCTGTTAAAATTTCATGATATTCTATTCATTAGTTTGTGAGTTATTGTGCTAAGAGTGACGCTACTTTTGTTATTTTCAAAACAATGGATCAAAAACAATTTCGTGTTTTAATTTTACACTGCTTCTTGATGGGAAAAAATACCGTTCAAGCGAAGCAATGGCTTGAAAAGTGTTATGGGGACTCCGCTCCATCAGAAACAACAATAAAACGTTGGTTTGCTGACTTCAAACGTGGTCGTAGAGACACCGATGATGCAGAACGCAGTGGACGTCCAAATGAGGCGGTAACACCAGAAAACATCAAAAAAATCCATAAAATCGTTTTGAATGATCGAAAAGTGAAGTTGCGTGAGTTAGCTGACATCGTAAAGATATCAAAAGAACGTGTTGGCTTTATATTGCATAAGCATTTGACTATGAGAAAGCTCTGTTCAAAGTGGGTGCCGCGTTTGCTCACTGTTGATCAAAAACAAGAACGTGTTGATGATTCTGAGCAGTGTTTGGCCATGTTTAAACGTAACAAACCGGAATTTTTGCGTCGATATGTGACAATGGATGAAACATGGATCCATCACTTCACTCCGGAATCAAAACGATCGTCATCTGAGTGGACAGCAACTGGTGAACCTCGTCCAAAGCGCCCGAAAGCACAACAATCGGCTGGAAAGGTTATGGCCTCGGTATTTTGGGATGTGCGTGGTGTAATATTCATCGACTATCTTGAGAAAGGAAATACCATCAACAGTGAATATTATATAGCGTTATTGGAGCGTTTGAAGGCCGAAATTGCAAAGAAACGACCGCATATGGCAAAGAAAAAAATTTTGTTTCATCAAGACAACGCACCGTGTCACAAGTCAATCAAAACAATGGCAAAACTACATGAATTGAACTTCGAATTGCTCCCACATCCACCGTATTCGCCAGATTTGGCTCCCAGCGACTACTGGCTGTTCGCAGACCTGAAAAAAATGCTCGCCGGTAAGAAATTTCGCACGAATGAAGAGGTTATCGCTGAAACTGAGGCCTATTTTGAGGCAAAAGATAAATCGTTCTACAAAAGTGGTATTGAAATGTTAGAGCGGCGCTGGAATGATTGCGTGGCTCTTGATGGAGATTACGTTGATGAATAAAGCTAATTTTGAACCAAAAAAACCGTGTTTTCTTTGTTAGGCCCGGGACTTTTCAGCCCATGTGTTATATATATATATATATATATATATATATATATATATATATATATATATATATATATATATATGTATACACATATATATATATATATATATATATATATATATATATATATATATATATATATATATATATATATATATATATATATATATATATATATATATATATATATATATATATATATAATGTAGTACTTGGACTCACTTTTCTTTGCATTATTTTTAAAAAGTCGCGAAAAATCGCTGTCCCCCACATTATCTCGAAAAGTACTGATCAAAAAATTTTGAAAAAATTCTGGAATGCTCTCCACGGGATGTAGATTGAACGAAAATTATGACGAGTGCATTACCTTTAATAATTTATTTGGTATATATAAAAACACAAAAATTTCAAGGTCATCAGTTTTCAGTAAAGATTGGAAACAAACTTTGTTGAAAACTCCTTTGGGGTCTGTTTTGTGAAGTCACTGATCATTTTATACCACCATAACAAATTTTTTTATTTTAAAAGCAATCAACGTACTGAACACTAATTGTGCAAGTTGAACTTGTACTTGACCGGTTATTTATTATTACTAGAGACCGGATTATATGCAACATAAAAATCTTGAAAATGCATGCAAATATGCATGAAAAATGCCTAAAATATACTTGAAAAGGGTCAAAATATGCGATATTAAATAATAATAAAAGTAGTAATTTTTAGTTTTTTATTTCAAAATCAGCATAAAATTGACAAGTTATCGACGATGTTTAAATTTAATTAACAATTATTTATCACTTTTTAAAATTATTTAACATTTGTATTCTTGTACACGTAAACAATAAGGAATTGTTCCGAATGTTGGGTAGTAAGATTGTGTCTTCGATCACTTAAAATATTTTTATAAGTGGAAAAAGACCGTTCCACATCTACTGAGGTAACAGGGCAGAATTTTAATTTGGGTGCTATATTAGCACTTATTGTTTCTGGCAAAAGTTCACCCGTCCCATTAAAAAACTATTAATTTGACACAAAGGTTCAAAGCCTGGGTTATTGCACAAAATGTTTTCAAACTTTTCTGTAACTCTACGCGGGTATACATCTGGCAATGTGAAGTTTATTTGACGGATTTTATTCATTAACTGAATTGATTCGGTCAACGCCAAACCTCGAATTTCAAGCTTTTTAATACCCGCAGGTATGTGGGAAAAGTAAGTGCTAATCAAAGCTATGTTTTTTTTAATATCAGAATCGTTAAATGCTTCCTTGGATTGACGAACTGCCAGAGCCTCTGCACTATCAAAGTCATTTACTACACCTCTGATGGCCTCGAAATAATTATTGTAAAATAGTACAGTTTCAATCCATGTGCTCCATTGAGTTACCACTGATTCGGGAGGTAAAGGCACATTTGGCAGTTTTTCTTTATAGGCGTTATGGCGAGCAGGTGCCTTAAGAAACACTTTCTTTGCTGATGAAATCAGTTTATTTACATTTCCAAACGTGGATCGTACTTCTTCAGCGAGTCGGTGGACTCCGTGAGCAAAGCACGTCACATGAATTAAATTTGGATAAAATACTTGGAGGACTTTGGCTGCCTTGATCATATAGGGAGCAGTATCTGAGAGAAATACAAACACTCTTTCATCTGCAGAAGATTCAGGAAATATTTTTTTAATACCCTCATTCACAAATCTGGCGATCGTAGAATAATTTGTCTTGTCAAGCAGGCCACCAAATAGGAAGAAGAAGGCTCTAATCTTAATGCACCCACAATTAAATTCGCAATATAGCGACCTTGACTGTCGGTAGTTTTATGAGCTGAAATCCAAATAATGTCATCCTTAAGTTCATTACGTATTTCTTCCAGAACATGTTGGTAAATTGTTGGTATGTAATTTTTACGCAATATTGATTCGTCTGGTATTTTTTGATTCAAGCAATATTTTCGCAGAAAATCTTTGAATGTAGGATTTTTAGGTTTGTGGAGAGGAATATTACTTGCAAGCAATGCTTCACATAAATCCATGCTAAAGTGGTGTGGCTACGATATGAAGACTTGTCTTGACATGCTGGTCAATTTGAAAACTTTTTTGTGCACGAAACATTTTTCTCGCAAACTCGACAATATAAAACATTTCCGTCGTATGTAAATGTTCCAGGATAATCAGCTACACACTTTTTTTTGCGGGTGGCATGTGACACGTTAAATTTTAACACAACACGTTAAAAATTGCAAAAAGACTACACTGATGTAAGCGCATCAACAATAATGTTAAAGCTGATATCTTATTTTAAAATAAAAATTCGTCTTCGAGAAAATTGTTTATTTGATCCACGCTCAAACAAATATTCTTAGAAACTAACTACTTATCACTTAATATCCCGACCAAGAAACAAAGGAATAAAATACCGTCGTAATTTTGGGTATTTCCTTGGCACTATAACCCCAATCAATGTTTAGACTGTTGCAGGTAATGTCCCGGCGATAAGATCGGTTTCAGACGGCGACATTAACAATACCCTGAGTAATTCAATTGCCTAATAATACCGAGAAATATTGTAAATATAAGGAAAATATGCATCATTACTAGATTTTGGGTAAAATATGCAATAATCGGTGAGAATAGTCTAAATATGCATATGCGTATGAAAATATGCAAATGCATGTAATCCGGTCTCTAATTATTACCTTTCTTTCAATTTTTATTCTTGTAAATTTCCGACTACACACGTGTTTTATTTTCTTGGCATCATCCGACTCAAAAAGAGTTGTTTACTTACAATTGATAAGTTTATTAAATAGTTTTACATTTAGTACGATCTTGGTAGTTGAATTCAAGCATTCAAAGGTGAGCATGAAAATCTCTGCATTTTTTATGCTTTAAAATGTCTCTGCAGCTGTTTAGTCAGAATTTTTTCCAAATGATGCCAAACAATGCCGCTGAGTATCGAGCAGTCTACATGAAAATGGATATAGTGAGCAAGAAATAGTTTCCAGAGTTATCTGGTACTAACACATATTTCTTCCTTCCAGGAGTCTTCAAACATGATTACATACAGATGATGAGCCTGTTGTTACATCAGTATCATCCTACGGATGTAAAATATATATTAATGTTTTCACTCCGACCTTTGTTGTTGTTTATTGAAAGGTTACATGGTCTGTCCGGAAAGTAATGTCACCGATTTTGTTATGAAGCGACTGTAGGTCGCAGCGAGCTCTACCCGACGGGAATCGGTGGTGAGAGAAGTCAGCTACCGAGCGAGTGCTTGCTCAGTTCTCTCAGAGGGTAAGGACGGGCGATTTCGCGAGGCTCTGTTTCGTCTCTTGTACAAGTCGCGATTCACCTCTCACTGGAACAAAGATACTCAATAAGGTTTTGTGTGAAAACTCGGCAAATCTGCAGTAGAAACTTTTTTAATGACTCAGCAAGCCTTCGGGGATGAGTGTTGATCACAAACGCAAGTCTATAGATGGCACAAGGCATATTTAGAAGGCGAATGAGCAGATCAAGACCATGCTCATTGTGTTTTTTGACAGAGGGATCGTCCACCATGAGTTTGTACCTCCCGGGACAACCATCAACTCTAAATTTTACATAAAAGTGCTCAGGAACAAGGATTCGGCGAGTCAGGCCAGACATCAGCAACGACTGGAACCTTCACCACACCACCTTCATCGTGACCAGCTACCTGGCCAGATCTTACGCAACACTGCCCCAGCACCCTACGGTCGCAACGTGGCTCCCCCAGACTACTTTCTATTTCCCCGCTTGAAATACTCCCTGAAAGGACATCATTTCAGAACAATTGACGACGTGAAAACAGCTTGTACAACGTCTTTAAAAGCAATTCCTGAACAGAGCTTCCAGGACGCCTTCGCAGCTTGGAAATCGCACTAGCAAAAATGTATCGAAGCAGGAGGAGACTATTTTGAAGAATTTTAATGTATTATACCGATCTAGTCAATAATTTTTTTTTAATCGACTTGGCGACATTACTTTCCGGAGAGACCATGTAATTATTTAATCATTAAAATTTTGTAACTACAGGATTGCAAATATTTTTAAATGAAAGACAAAGTACAACTTTTCTTGTTTTTATTTTGTTTGTTGATTACGAAATTTGTTCTGAAAGTTACAAAAATTTTGAAAAAGCTTTAAAACTTTTGTAATTGCATTAGCCTATCTGGTGGTGTGAAATTATTAAAAGTAATAGTTGCTCTTTTCAATTTCTGTCTGGAAAATAGTATAATCCAAAAAATGGAATAACACAGTGACCATTCTTTTACACAAGAAAGGAGACATATCAGACCTCGAGAGCTATTGACCAATCAGCTTGCTATCGCATATGTATAAGTAGTTCACTAAAATAATTACAAAGCGCTTAGAGAGAAAATTAGGCTTTTACCAGCCTAGAAAACAAGCTGGTTTCAGATTCGCATATGGAACAAACGCTCACAACTTAAGACTCTTATTCAGAAGTCTGTTGAATATAATGAATCACTTGTGCTGATTTTTGTAGATTTCAAAAAGGCCTTCGATACCGTAGAACTATGAACAATATTATCATCACTAAAACAATGTAGAATAGATTACAGATATACCAACTTGATAGAACATATATACAATAACGCATGACCAATTGTTAAACTCCATGAATCCACAAACAAATTTAGAATAGAACGAGGAATTAGGCAAGAAGGCACAATATCTTCTAAGCTTTTCACAGCAGTATTAGAATATGCATTTGAAACATTGAACTGGGAGAGAAAAGGAATAAATATTAATGGCGAATATCTTAGTCACTTGCGTTTTTACGGACGACATTGTCATAATAGAAGACAGATTCAATGAAGCCTAACAAATGCTCACGGAATTGAAAATGGCATCTGAAAATATTGGTTTCGATGTCAACTTTCAAAAGGCTAAATTCCATCTAATCTGAATTGTTGTTTTACTTCAACTCTTTCTTTATTATAAATACTTAGTATGTGGAAGTGGGGAAACGGAAAATGGCAAGGAATATAAGAGGCTTACATCCCTTTTTCGAAAAAAATGCCCTTCCAACGACAAGCCTTGGTTTGACCGAAAATGCAAAGAAGCTGTTACTTCTAAACATCTTGCCTACCGACAATGGCGTGAAAAATCCTAACACCATAAACCGTAACACCTTTGTTCTGCCAGGAACAGATGCAAAGAAATTATCGACGAAACCAAGGAGGCACACAATCAACGAATTAGAAACAAACTTCACGCTTGTCTCAACAATTCCAGGTCCTTTTGGTCAGTTGCTAAGGCAGTCAGTCAGTCAAAATTTCACCAACTCCATCACACCACCACTCACAACGGCCAGATAATTCTATTGCAACGACACCTGTTGAGAAAGCGAACTTGTTGGCTGAACTCTTTGCTTCACATTCTACTGTCGATTTCCAAGGAAAAACACCACCTATTATTCCCATAGTGCAGTCAAGGATGCCCGATATTGTCTTCAGACAGCGTATCATAAGACGTATTTTAATGAAGCTAGACACCAAAAAAGCTTCTGGCGCTGACGGAATACCTGCCATAGTTCTCAAAAACTGTGCGAGGGAACTAAACACCAGTTTTCTGTATACTTTTCAACCTATCCTACAGAAAGGGAATATTTCCTTCCTGCTGGAAATGTGCTACAGTTCAGCCGATACCTAAAAAAAGGCAAGAAGATCTTGCCAAATAACTACCGACCAATCGCAATGCTTTCAATAATATCGAAAGTCATGGAAAGGGCTATCAATCAGCATCTTCTAAAACATATTGAAGGATTCAAACATTATTAGCGATCATCAATATGGCTTTCGTAAAAATAGATCAACGGGAGATCTTCTAACTTATGTAACACACGTTTGGAACAACGCAATTGAACACTTTGGAGAATCACAAGCGGTTGCTCTTGACATATCCAAGGCATTCGACCGTGTTTGGCGCACGATGGCCTATTGGCTAAGTTACGCTCTTATGGTATGTCTGAAAAGTTCTGTTTGTGGCTCTCATGTTTCCTCAGAGAGCGTTCTTTACGAGTGGCGGTCGACGGATTTCTGTCTAACACCTTCACTATCAACGCCGGTGTACCTCAAGGCTCCATACTGTATCCTACTCTTTTTCTCATTTACATTAACGATCTTCTGGAAAAGACCGAGAATCCAATCTACAGCTTTGCAGATGACAGTACGCTTATCTCTTCATTCACTTTGAACGCTCGGACATCGGTTACTCAGACGAATATCCGCAGACAACAGGAAGTCATTCAACAAGACCTGGAAAAATTTTTATCTTGAGATGACAGTAACAAAGTGGAATTTAACGCTACAAAAACCCAGGCGGCAGTTTTTTCTAAAAAAGTTAACGTTGCTGAACCAAGATAGTTTATATCGGGGCACTTCATTCCTCTAACATCGTCACTCAATTTGTTGGGCGTTAATTTGGGAGCAAATATGTCCTAGCATGAACATGTTGCAGACATAGCAAAAAGAGCTTCTCAAAAGTTGGGAATATTATTTCGAACCAAAAAGCTTTACCCTCCACAACAACTGATAATTCTTTACAAAGCTCAAATTCAACGAACTATGGAATACTGCTCCCATGTTTGGGCTCCGCCCCCAAAACATACACTGCATTTGTTGAATTCTGTTTAGAGAAGAACTGTTCGTCTGATTGGAGACCCGGAACTGACCGGCGGCCTTGATTCGCTGGAACATTGAAGAACGGTTGGCGACTTGAGCCTACTTCACAAATATTTTCATGGAAAGTGTTCGAAGGATATGGCCCGTTTAATTCCTCCCGAGCGGTGCATGTTAGAAGCATACGTCACGCTAATACTTCACATCCGTATGAGGTTCAGCTTGCAGTCTTTTATATGGAGAACATCATCCCTTTGGAACAGTTTGCCCAGGACTGTGTTTCCCACCGAGTACAATTTACAACGATTTAAGAACAACGTGAATCGCTTTTTCCGCACACGTGTCGCTCCTGTAGCGCTTTAGGGACTTCTTCCCTGCAGCACGTGTGCTAGACCCAAAAAAAAAAAGAATCGCGAAAGTGTAATGTAGACTAGCTAAAAACCGAAGAAATCAGAAGAAAATATAGAGAAAAAATGAATACGGAATTACAGAGCGTTGCACATGATACAGGAATTGACTCTAGATGGGAAATAAAATTAGTGATAGAGAAAGCAAAGAAACCATTGGGAACCAGACGGAAAAGACAGAAAGGAAAGAATGGTTCAATAAAGAATGCAAAGACCTGGCAGAAGATAAAAGAATGGCAAGAAAAAAATGCTAACCAACGCCAGTGAAGAGGACAAGCGGAGTGCCTTTCAAAAGAGATGCAGAAGTTTAAAAAGACAATATATTGAAAGAATAATCCAAGGTATTGAAGAAAAATTCCAAAACAAAGGGATCAAATCGTTTTAACCAAGAAGTAAAACAAAATAAAAACGGGTATCGAACCAGGACTATCTCTATGAAAACAGAAGAAGGGACACTTCTAAGCGAGAACGACCAAATAATGATGGAGTGGAAGAATTTCTTTGAGCAGTTACTAAACGGAAGTAGTGACGAAGAGGAAATAGCGGACCGGGCAATGACGCAAGAAGAAATACACATAGAACAACCAACAGAACAAGAAATAATAGGCAGTATCCAAGAATTAAAGAATAACAAAAGCCCGGGGTCAAATGAGATACGTGCTGAAAGGCTAAAAGCAGGTGGCGAACAAACAAAAAGATATATGAACTGGTGGAAACAATATGGGAAACGGAACAAATGCCAACAGAGTGGTCAGCGGCACGAATATGTCCAATTCTCAAAAAAGATAACGAAATGTTATGCGAAAATTATAGGGGCATTGCGCTTTTAGATATATGCTATAACGTCTTCAGCAAAATCCTGAGAAAAAGAATGGAGGAACATACAGAAAGAATAGTGGGAGAATATCAAGCCGGTTTCCTCAGGAATAGGTCAACAACAGATCAAATTTTTACTTTAAAAGAGATTCAGACTCGCTGTTACAGGTACAGCCTGCCGTTGTATGTCCTATTTATAGATTTTAGGCAGGCATATGACAGAATAAACAGAAGAAAAATGTATCAAGCAATGTTTCAGCTGGGCGTCCCAGAAAAACTGATAAAACTGAAATGACACTGAAAGAAACGAAGAATGAAGTGATGTGGTGTGGACAACGATCGGAAAGTTTTCAGATCGGCCCCTTATTTTCGACGCTGTTTAATTTAGTTATGGAGGCAATCATAAAAAATAGTGGAATGGAAAGAGGAGAAACAATTTTCAGAAATAGCCATTAATGCCTTGCTTATGCAAACAACCTAACGCTACTGGCCAAAATAAAAAATAAAGTCAAGAGACTTATGGTAAAATTAGAGGGTGAAGCAAGGAAATATGGATTAGTAATAAATGAGAAAAAGATGAAGAAAACCTGAAGATAACCTTTGGGAGTGGTAAAAATTACAAATTCCAAAAAGTAGAAGAATTTACATACCTGAGGGTAGTACTGGAGAAGAACGGACATGAGGGTAGGGAGATACAGGCGAGAATAGTGAAAGGAAGCCAAAAATTTGGGAGCTTGAGAATGTTAATGAAAAACAAACACCTATCTAGATAGACTAAAATGCTAATATATCAAACTATAACAAGACCAATGGTGACGTATGCTTGTAATAGCTGGGTGCTTAACAAAAAAAGAAGAAGAGCAATTGGAAACATGGGAACGAAAAATGCTGAAAATTATTCTAGGAGGAATAAGGACAGAAGAAGGATGGAGGAGAAGAACGAACCTGGAGGTTTATGCACTCCATAGAGAACCAAGAATAATAACATATGTGAAGGCACAACGTCTGAAATGGCTGGGACATATATAGCGGATGCCGAGAGAGAATGTCGAAGATGATACTACATAGAAAGCCTATCGGAAGAAGACGAAGAGGAAGACCGAGGACGAGGTTGTTGGAGACGATGGAGAAGGATCTTAGCAATTTTGAACATTATTGTGAATATGAAATATAAATGAGGTCCGAGGCCCACAAGACCTGTAGCGCTGTTTAATAATAATAATAATAATGTGGAAGTGGAAGCGGTATTAATTTTTTCTATATTTTAGTAGACATTCTCTAATAACTATTTACATAATATTTTTATTGTTATTAATTTGGTTTACATAGTGACCATACTCTATCTGGGTTCGTACTTAATTCAAATTTGATGCATTTAGATAGAAAAATCAAAGATCGAATCAAAAAAGATTATATATTCCTGCACATAAATAGCAGCGATTGTGAGAGAGAAATCTTACTTGCTTTGAATTTCCCGCTGCAAATTTCCCTTGGATTAAGACCAGCATGTGATCTCAGCGCCCCTTTGTGACAGATGAATAATCACTATTCCGTAGAGAATGATGCCATATCTTACTTGAGACTCATAATTTGCATGATAAATCATTTTTTATGTCTCGATGTAAGTATATTTAGATAATAACGAAATGTATATACAATTAGCTTATTAACAATATCCTCTATATATTTTTCTCAGGTTAACAATTTAAGACCATCCTCAAGAACTTGTACTACATCTTTGTTAATGTGAATATTCACTAGTTCTTCTAATCTTGACCATTTTGTTTTGAATAACACAATACTTGTTTAACCATTATTCAAAATTAACTTATTCTTTCTGAATCAATTAGATCATCAACATCGTCCCCCCTCTCTTAAGTCTTGCCACCTTTTTCTGTTCTGAGCCACTTGTACCCAACTTCCAACCATTCTCTTCAAATCAACAGTCGACAGACTTGAACTACTTCGATAGGCTTCGGATCTTGGTCGCCACTCTATAATGTTTTCTGTCCATCATCCACCCGTAACCCTAGCAACATGTCTAGCCCAGTTCTATTTAAGATGTAGAAAAAATTTGACTGCGTCTTGTACCTCCGTTCTTTTCCTGATAATGTGATTGAGATGTGATCTCTAAAAGTAACGCGTAACATTGACCTCTCCATTTTTCTTTGAATGACACATATTTTGTTGATATCTTTCTTCGACAATGTGAGAGCATCGGCCCCGTACGCGAGAACGGGTAGTATGCATCTGTCAAAAACTTTTCTTTTTAAACACATCGGAAGATTAGATTTTAATATATAATCCAGTTTAGCACATGCCGTCCAGGAGAGACCTATTCTCTGCTAAGTCTCACGTATTTGGTTGTCTCGTCCTATGCTGACTTCATGTCGTAGGTGGCATTATCTCATTTATTAATGCCGGTTTTCTTTTAAGCCTACATTATTGACAACACTGATACTATAGGTATGAGGTAAAAGGTTATATGGATCTTTTTTCGTCAATACACTAAATTATATCTTTTTTTGGTAAAATTAAATACAATTTAGTGTCTTTTATGAATATATAACGGCGTAATGTTTTTAAAGTAACTTCGCATATATCTTGCTTCATGTTCTTGAGTTGAGGAACCTAAAAATCATATTATTTGTTCATGACACAGGCCAACAAAAAAAATATTTGTAAAAACTTTTTAAACCAATACATCTAAGTGTTATGTATTTTTGGGTGCCGAAACCGTATCTGGTATCAGTTTTTTTTTGAATACCCACATTTCTCTCACAATATGACATCGATTAAATTTCAAAATAGGGAAAATTTAATACATAAAAAATAAAAACTTAAACCGTACTTTTATTTGATTAGGCTACAATTTTTACTCACGATAACATACTTCACTTCAATGTGAATATTTTAGGTGTTTATTTTTTGTATTCCCTTTCCCTTTTCTCTGTGAAGTTTCTTGTATAGCTTTTTTCTCCGATGTGATGCATTTTGTTGTTCTCTATAAAGAGACCAACAGTAATCACTCATCATATTGATATTCCACCGTCCCTGGTACCGTTTCTCCATCTCCTTTATCCTGATGGAACCATTCCGCTGCTCTTCACTCACATCGCCTAAGTTTTTAGGAAAAAAGTCAAGATTGTTGTGCAAAAAGTGGACTTTAAAGCTCATCAGACAACCCAGATTTTTGAACTTGCCCAAAAACTTAGTGACAACTTCTTTAAATGATATCCAAGCCTCCTTTTCCTTTATAATCATCCTTGCTTCAAAGTTGGAATCGAACATCATTTTACGAATATCAGGCCCAACGAAAAACCCCTTCTTTCAGTTTAGCTTCTAAGAAATAAGGAAATCTTTTACACAAATATTTAAAACATTCATTATCTTTAGGCAAGGCTTTCACAAATTGTTTCATTTAGCCTAACTTGTTGTGTAGTGGTAGTAGAAGAATCTTTTTTGGGTCTACTAAAGTTTTATGCAAAATGTTCTTCTCGCCAGGTGTTTTTCTTACGGGCCATTGTTTTTTGGACCAATGTTGATCCCGTCTCTGCTGTCCCACTACATGGAAACTTTGTAAATCCCTTTTGTTGACCAAGAATCATGGAGATAACTTTTAAATCTCCATATAGCATCCAATCGTGGGTTGGATAGTTAATTTTCTTTAAAATCATGTTAAGATTTTCGTAAGTTTCCTTCGTATGGACTGAACGAGCAACAGGCAGTGAAGCATAAGTATTTCCGTTGTGTAACAGAACACCTTTTAAACTAGTTTTTAATGAGTTTATAAAAAGCCTCCAATCTTCCTTCTTGTACTCAATGCCAAATTCGTTCATTAGACTACCAATATCATGGCAGTAGACCAAATCCTCTTCCTGCTTGAAAAACTGAGCAAATTGTTGATCTCTTGTTCTATAATGGTAAATAGATGTTCCAGATTCCAATAAATGTTTTTCTTTCAACCTAGAACCAAGCAATTCTGCTTTTTCCTTAGTCAAACCCAAATCTCTCACTAAATCATTTAACTCAGCTTGTGTAAACAACTGTGGTTTTAAATTTTCTAGAGAACATTGAAATTCATCATCATCCGGTCGACTTTCATTAAATTCGGGACTGGACTATAAAACGTCATCAATAGACTGAGGTGGCTTAGGACAGGAAGGCCCGGTCCATATCCTACCGGCCGATTAGCTGAGGTAAAGTTAGGATAGACAATTACTTTCTTATTTTTGGAGTTATATCCAGAAACATCAACGCTGCAAAAATAACAATCATTTGAATGATTTTCCTGGTCTCTCCATACCATAGGTACTGCAAATCTAACACCTTTCTTTCTTTTTTATACCATTTCCTAAGATCCTCGGCACAAACATAACATACTGTGTGAGGAGCCCAACATTTTTCTCGATTACCAATTTCTACACCAAAATAAGCAAAGTATACTTTTTTTACAAAGTCAGTAATGTTTCTTTGATGTTTTTTAACTACAGACTCACCACATATGTAACAAAAAGTGTTGAGAGAGTTTTTACAACCACGATTAGCAATAATTTGAGTGTGAATTAAAACACATGGGTTAAACAATGCAATGCGAGGTTATAATAACTGGAAGAAAACAAACAGCTGTGACATTTATCGGAACTGCCAACCTAATAACATTTGATTTTACTGCCAACCTTATAAAATTCTGATTTTATTGCCAACCTAATAACATTCCAGTGATAAAAAATAAACTTTTCACATTTTGAATATTAAAATGTGAAAAATTGGTTGGTGATACGACTTTTTTATTATTATTTTCGGACTCAGCACATCAAAAAATATAGGAATCAGGTAAAATTATTAAAAAAGTTTTTTTCATCGTCGGCCAGGACTGTAATTATAGAGTGGGCTCAAAAAATGTATTGACTTTACAACTTGCATTCGTAAACACTAGTTAAATGACTTTTCCATTTGTTTTTACTCTAAATATTTTAAATTTAAACTTTTCTATGGGATACCTTGTACGTGACTGAAAACAATTTTTGATGCTCCCTTTTATAAATAAGTCCAGTCCTGCTATTTATATCATATCTCCAAAAACGCCGCGGTGTACTAATTTATTTAGGTATAAGCTTAAAATAAATTATCTGATCAACAATATTCTAATATAATTTTCTTTATGGACTACCTTCCAAATTATTAATGAGCTTTGTTTTATTTAAGGCCAGTGAGCGTATATACTTCATCTCCCTCTCTCGGCCTGAATGTTTTAAATTTTCGCTAAACACGCAAATGGCAGAAAAGCTCCCTAGATTCTAGTAATTATTACCGCTTGGCTTGGGATGCGGTAATCGGAGTAGGCAGTTGCCGTGTGGAAAAAAGAAATTTATGAACCAAATAACAGCTGGAAATTGTGAAATATGTGAGTCGTTAGTTTCATAAACATAATGATAAACAAGAGAAAAGCGGCTAACGGGTGACGATCGTCGGTAATCTTTTTCTGCTGTATAAAAAGTATAGGAGCGCAAAAATAATGGGTCTCTCTGATGCTCGCCCACTAATTAATCAAATGACAATTTGATTTCATAAGGTGGATGCAGGCCAGGCAGTCTCGAGCATTCTGCAGCGACGGCAAACAAAAATTTCGTACTACACCACCAAATATATCAAGTGTGCTTTAACATGGACCACTCTATACCACCACTAAGCGACAGCGTGAGAGTAATCATTCCATATAAAAACATTGTTGCAGCCAGAAATCTTTTGAAGTAAATTATTAAGGTATTTCTTACGAGAAGACAGAGAGAGCATTATGTTAGAGCAAGGGTGCTCAAACGGTCGATCGCGATCGACAAGTCGATCGCGAGTGCTTTTTGAGTCGATCTCGAGAAAAAAATTCCGATATAGAACTGTTCACAGATTTTGTTTTAGGTAACTAAAACAAAATGTTGTAACATTCATTTTTTCCTAGATTTTAAGACCATGTAATGTTACTGATTTTTCACTTCAAATTGTATTTATTTTCATTTTGGTATCGAACGGTATATTAATCAGAGATTCCAAGCCGTCCGGTATATAGTGTGTTGTGCGGGTTGCCGACCGAATCTATCGAGTTCATAGTACGCCGGGATTGGTGAAATGTGTGTATCCGCAGGATGGTTCCGGCGTCGCCATATTACCGGCAGAGTTTGCACGGTTTATTTATGGGTCCGAGAAACTACTGTCTTGGCTTATTTCCATCTAGCCGTCGAGAAGGCAGTACCATCAAGCCGCAGCCAGGCTAATTTTCATCGGGGCCGCCAAGTAGGCTTCCTTCGACTGAGCTACAGTAAAGGCTCATAACAACCATCATGCGAGCTAAGTAAAGCACAAGTTTCTTAACGAAAAGCCGTAGTGGGCTCTCTAAGTGTTTACTAGAAAAAGTGTGAAATCGGTCGTGTTCCATCGAAGCCGGAATAAGAACAGTAAGTTACCAAAACATCCTTCAATAGACCTATCCCTGAGTAGTGCCTTAACAGCAATTTAAACTGACTAAAAAGTGAAGTGAAAAGCACTATTTTTCGTCTTCGGGGGTAGTCATAGTTTAGAATTTAAATGTCATAACTACCTGTTAGGCTAAAATTTTTTGTAACCATGTAAAACTGCAAAGGTTAGAACTTTTTTATTTTTAAAAACATGAATAAATTTTCTTTTTGTTGATTAAAGCTAGTGTCTCACTGAATACCTATTTTTCTTTTCGGGATAAGTTGTACTAGACTAATTCTTTTTAGTAATACCCATAAAACCCTTCAGTATTTTTTCATTTTTTTAACTGAAGTTAGATCCTTTCTATTTTAAAATGAATGGTGCCCAAAAAACTTGTACAACTGAAGCTTTTTAAAAATAGAAAAAAATTCCAAAAAGACGTACAAAAATTATCTCTTACCCATATCTCTCTACCAAGGAAAACTGAGCTAGTGTGTGTTTAATTTCTTTAGTTCTTTTAAAATCAGGATTCACTCAATTCAGTATCAGAAATTAAAGCGGGGCTGCAAGAAAATTGTGCTCAAGCTTAGGGTGTCCAATATTCAAACGATACAAAATGACGCAGTGTACGTGGGGCGCAATTAAACACTTCTTCATAGGCAACAAAATTGCGCTCAAGCGTGAGACAAACAACTTCTCACAGGGTACAAAAAAAGATGCCTCAAACTGAGGACAGTTTAGCAGGTTACAAAATGACACCACAACGTGCGGGCAAGTTTTCATAAGTTACAAAATAGCGCTGTCAACGCGGGGCTTTTGGAATTTTATTTTTTAAAGGGTTCAGTGTACTAGCTTTCGAACAAAGTAAAAGCTCTAACTTTGCAGATATTTTTATTTCATAATATTTATTAAACGAAACTACACTATAGCAGTAAGACAAAAGCAGGAAATTTGTAGAATTTTTTTATTTCAATTTATCTGATGGTGGTATAGATATTTGAATTTTGTTAATTGACTCTAAGATAAGAGATCCCTGCTTTTTCCTTAAAAGCTACCTTTATAGTTCAGATTAGCAGATGTGCTGGTTTACTTTAATTTTTTGCAGTGTTAGATTTATTTGCGGTTAACCGAACAAAAAACTGTTTTTTTTTCTCACCGATGTTTTGCATGAATATTATAAATACTTTGCTGATACGAAACGATATTTGGAGATTTTTTTTGTTGGAAATTCTTAACATATTTGGTAAAAGGATTTTAATACAAGGCAATACTTAAAATTTTTTTTTGAAATTGTCGAAGATTTTTTAAATGTTTGGTAAAGAAGTTTACATATTTTAAGTGCCTTTACATATTTTTTATTTTGACTATTGGGAGCACAGGAGAAATATTTTTACGATTTTTTAAACGATTCTTTTAAATTTTATACATTTATCATGGAAGCATTCAATTTTAAAGTCAATCACCTACTGGAAAATGAATTAGACTATGAACTGAAAATCCGTCGTACTTTCTCAGAACGTCCGGTCGCGGATAAAAGAAAGATTTTAACGAGGATCTTAAGTAAAGAAATATTGTAATAGATCAGATTGGACTAAATGGTTACAAAAAGTTTCTGATTTTTTTAAGTCTAATAAAAATTCTCCTTTTCAAGTTAAAACTCCTGCTTCTCCAAATGGTCACATGTCTCCTTTATTCGTGCATAAATATTCAGATAACAGACCGCATATCGAGATAAATCTATTAGGTGCCCATTTCTCGGCTTTATTTGACTCTGGTGCAAATGCCTCCGTTATAGGTCAGAATGGTATTAAAATTTTAAGTCGTTTAAGTATAAAAATATGCCATGTCAAAAATAGAAGTGTTACCACTGCAGATGGCAGCCGTCTAAAAGTTTTAGGTACGGTTGAGTTGCCGCTAGTCTGCAATGGTCATTGTTTTAGTAATCTCTGTTCTAGTAGTACCTTCTCTATCACATACTTTGGTTTTAGGATGTGATTTTGCACAAAAATTCGGAATTTTAGTAAATTTTAAAGATAATTCGTGGTATCCACAGTCCCTAGAAGTCAATTATCATACAAGTTTTAAAGATTGTTATTCAGAAAGTCCTTTAGAAAACCTTTTCTCGCGTCTATGTACCCTAGATGATCTCTCGCGGACGGAACGCTTAAACGCAGAAAACGTAATAAGCTCTTTCAATGAAATAAGTAGTAAAGATAGGTTAGGCCGAACGAATAAAATAAGGGGTTAGACGAAATGTTGAAACTCGGAGTGACTTCGTCTAAGCTATGACGGAAGAAAGCTCAACGAGGTCAACAAATTTGATAACTATCCATTACCGAACATCGACAGATGTCTATAGATACGGCTGATGCCAGTCCTGTAAAGACAAGGCCCATCGCCATGTCTCCGTATATGTCAAAAGTACTAAATAAGGGGTTAGACGAAATGTTGAAACTCGGAGTGACATTGTCTAAGCTATGACGGAAGAAAGCTCAACGAGGTCAGCAAATTTGATAACTATCCATTACCGAACATCGACAGAATTTTGACATCACTCAGGAATGCTAAGTATGTATCTTCGATAGATCTTAGAAAGGCTTTCTGGCAAATTCCTTTGGACAAATCCTTTAAGGAAAAGACCGCTTTTGCAGTAGTAGGCCGAGGTCTATTTCAGTTCGTCACTATGCCGTTTGGTCTAAAGAACGCTGCTCAAACTCAGCAACGTTTAGTAGACGCTATATTTGGTCCGAAATATGAGCCACAGACTTTTACCTATCTCGGTGATATTTTAGTAACATCGGAAGACTTCGAATCGCATATTCGCTTACTTAAAGAAGTAAAAAATAAATTGAAAGAGGCCGGACTGACGATAAATTTGAGCAAATGTAATTTTTTCAAAACTTCTCTAAAGTTTTTAGGCTATATTGTAGGCTCAAATTCCTTGCGTACCGATCCGGATAAAGTAGCCAGCATGGTTAATTATGCGAGACCTACTAATACTACGGAAGTTAAGCGCTTCGTAGGAATGTGTTCATGGTACAGACGTTTTATTGAGAATTTTTCTACCTTGTTGTCGCCTATTAATGATCTTTTGAAAGGACGAAAAAAAGGACAATCGATAGTTTGGACAAAGGCAGCCGAAGAATCTTTTATAAAGATTAAAGAGCTATTGGTTTCAGCTCCCATTTTATCCCAACCAGATTTTTCCCAACAGTTTTATATTTCTAGTGATGCTTCTAATACCGGTTTAGGGGGCGTCCTAACACAGAAAATCAATGGTGAGGAAAGAGTGATAGCGTATGCCAGTAGAACTTTATCAAAGGCTGAACGTAACTATTCGGTTGTTGAAAAAGAATGTTTAGCAGTACTCTTTAACATCGAAAAGTTTCGACCTTACATAGAAGGTGTTCCTTTCACGGTCATAACAGATCATTATAGTTTATTGTGGCTTAATTCTATTAAAAACCCTAGTGGCAAACTAGCGCGTTGGGCGATTAGGCTAAGACAACATACATTTAATTTAATTCATAGAAAAGGAGTCCACAATGTTATTCCTGACGCTTTGTCAAGAATCCCAGATCATACAGCGGATGAAAACAGTCTTAATGCAGAGATTGGCGTAAGAATTGATACAGTTGACATAGATCGCATTGACCCATGGTACGACAATTTACGGCAGCAAATTAAAGAATTTCCTGAAAATTTTCCGCAGTGGAAAGTGGAAAATGATTTCGTGTACAAGTTTATCCCAAACCAGTTGCCTTTAAAAGTTAATGTACCCGAGTGGAAAATACTAGTTCCTAAACCACAGAGAGAGGAAATTATAGACATGTGTCACACTCCTCCTACTTCTGGTCATTTTGGCTTTTATAAAACTCTTCACAGGGTTCAGGAACAGTATTATTGGCCAAAAATGCGTTTTGATATCTTAAAGTTTGTGAGGACTTGTGAAGTATGTGGAGCGCAGAAATCTCCAAATACACTACCTATGGGACTGATGGGAAAAGAGAAAACGGTTAATTACCCTTTTCAAGTCATAGCAGCTGATCTAGTAGGCCCATTCCCACGTTCAAAAAAGGGAAATAAATGGCTTCTCGTGGTTTATTGCTGGTTTACAAAGTATACCATGCTATTTCCTTTGAAAAGCTCTAAAGCTGGATATATAGAGAGAATTTTGGAAAATAATGTCTTTCTAATCCACGGGGTCCCATCGCTCTTAATATGCGATAACGGTACTCAGTTTACCTCTAAGAGTTTTAAAGAGCTCAAGTGAAACTTATGGTTTTAACATCCGTTTTAATCCCGTGTACTCTCCCCAATGTAATTTTGTGGAACGTAATAACCGAACAGTCGGGACCGCTTTAAGAAGTTACGTGGATTCACATGACACTTGGGATGGCAATATTTCCAAAATCCAACAAGCGATAAATACCGCAAGACACGAAGTAACAGGGTTCACACCATCTTTCTTAGTTTACGGCAGACATATACCTCTATCTGGATCATATTATAAAAACTTAGATTTGGATGTCAATGTTGACAGCGAAATAATTCCGGGTAACAGGGGTGCGTACGCCGAAAATTTAAAGGGTTTAAAAGATATTTTCACCGACGTGCGTAGTAGGATACATAGGGCTTATGAACGGAACAGTAAGTCTTACAACCTTAGAAAAAGGGATTTTGCCTTTAATATAGGTGATCACGTTTGGCGAAAAAAATAAAATTCTTTCCAGTGCAGCAGATAAATTCACATCTAAGTTGGTACCTAAGTATGTGCATTGCGTGATTAGAGAAAAGATTTCAGATTTAGTTTATGGTTTAGTTAATTTAGATGGGACTAAAATAGGACGATGGCATATTAAAGACTTAAAACCATTCAACGGACCTAACCCTAGTGAAAGTTTGTCAGAAGAAGAATAATTTATATTTACATCATCTTAATTGCTTAAATTTTTTTTGATGTTGCTCTGTAGAGGTGACGACCTCGTTTTTTTTGACTGTTATAAAAGTTGAGCAGAGAATAGCTTACTTTTGTTGTTTAATGCTAAGGTTTTGGGTACTGATCATATCCAAACTTAGGTTGATTGTAGTTGATGTTTAGCATCGACTCAACTGTTGCGAGCTTGCGAAAGAGTCACACTCAGGATATATCATAAGACTGGTATGTCGGTGGTCGCGGGATTTGATTTGCTTATGACCCCAAATAATATCCAGTTCTTGACACTTGGAAGCGAAATTTTGATTAGAGGCAATCCAAGGTGATCTTGAGTTAGGACAAGCGCAAGATGCAGCTCGTGTAGTGTGATGTAGAGTCAAAATTTATATGAGCAATTTCAAAGTTTGTTACCCGAGTGGGTGTATTTCTATTACCTTAGTGGTATATGTTGGGTGCAATTAAGAGTAAATTGAGTTTGGTTTATCCAGTAAGTCTAAGACTTGGATTATTTTGATTTAGATCTTCTTCTGAATTGACAAACTGAGGGTATTTTCTTTTTTTTCAGAGCCGTTTAAACGTTACCTTTGAGTCACTAATTTTTTTAAAATTTTTTTGCATGGACTCATAGGCGTATGTTGAGTTTTTTTTTTCGGTTTACTATCAGATTGATAGAAAATTGAAGTTCTGCAGGAGAACTAAAGGCTGATCATTTACAGGAGATGAGAGCAGAGTAAGACAGTCGTTTCACAAAGAAATGATCAAAATCTGATACCGAGATGAGAACCTTGTCAAGAGAGGCTAAGCGCAGTGAAGGAAGATTCCTAACCGAATTTTTAGATTTTCACCAGATAATCTAGAAGTTTGGGCTGACAGAAAACGGTTATGCCTGATACCTGTAGCAGTTTCTTCTAGAGGCTATTGTCTAGGGAGACGATTAACACCATGATCGAATATTTTAGCTGTCAACGATGTTTTCTTCTTGTTTCTGATTAAGCTGGAAAAGCTCTTGTCGTCTTCAAAAGTTTTGTTGCGTTGCCACCGAAAAATTGAGAAATTTTTGCTTCATGTAGCTTTTTAAGCTCATTTTCGTTTTTTTGGAAATTTCCGTTAGAAGCTTGGTTAAGTCAACCTTGTAAACCTTTAGGTTGTATCCCATGAGTTATCTGTTTTTACAGGCTGTGATGCACCGGGTGCTAACAGATGCCGTTACGACGTTTGGCAGGGAGTTAGTCTTCCTGAGGAACAGACTGATTGGAAGGGTAGTCTATGGGGGGTGAACGTTTGACCTTTGGGACCTTTAGAGGTTTTGTTACCCAATGGTTATTTCTATTTGAACCAAAGGAGAGCCTAGCTACTGTAGTCGACCTCAGCTCCAATTAGCCTATTAGTGGTGACAGGCTGTTGGCAGTAGTGTGTTTCGGAACACCCTATTGATTAAATTTTTTTTGACTTATGGTGGTGTGGTAGACACCGTTTCAGTTTAGTGGATGCTATAATCTACTCCCTTTTGTTGGTGGACACCAGGGTCACCATTTCAGTATTTTATTGTCTCCACCATTCAGTATATCGTGGTGAGGTGTTTGTCTCCTGTTATGTGGGATGGATTGAATGTTTTTCGTTGTTGTTCTAGGGCGAGACCAGTACACGAGGGTTCTTCATGCAACTTGGAGAAGCGCAATGCTGGTTAAATTTTATATCTCTGTGTAGCCACCCTGAAGAATGACGGAGGGCGTTTTTTCTGGCTCATGTTTCTAGGCAGATTTGTCACTTTGGTGCGATGTGCCGAAGATTTGATTAGCTTTTGCTAAGAGCTTTCACCAGTATGGAGTTATCATAACCAAGAGTTTGGGATTTGAACTCCTATATGTATTTCTGTATATATTTCTGTACATATTTCTGTATATATTTCGGTGTATGTTGGTTGCCTGAGGGCATGTGCTCAAAATGTGAGATTTTGAGTCGTTTTGTTTATGGACTCCCATATATAGGATTATGACTTTAGGGAGGTCCTATTTCGAGACTTGCTGTCTCACATAGTTATGTTAGGAATGTTTCCTTGAATGTTAGTTGCGCGTGGACTAATCATTCTGTTCTTTGTGAACATTGCTTTTTGAAGCAGGATCATTCAGTTTGGTGAATTTTAGCTTTTATAGCTATTCACTGTGTTTAGGGTGAACTTTAGCTTTTACAGCTATTCCCTGCGCTTATAGTGATATAGTTAGCTTTTATAGCTGCTCACTATGTTAATGGCGAGATTGTTCTTTTAGAACGCAGGCTTTGTGTAGTCGAGGACTATTTACCGAGTGTTTTCTTGGCGAGGAGCCGAGGCTTTTTTCTGGCGATATACCAGAGTGTTTTCTTGGCGAGGAGCCGAGATTTTTTCTGGCGATATACCAGAGTGTTTTGTTGGCGAGGAGCTGACGTGTTTTCTGGCGATTAACCAGAGCGTTTTCCCTGGCGATTTTTGCATGTCTGGATGTCTCAGGACGTCGACATTGCGCGATGTAGCGTTTTCCCTGGCGATTTTAGCATGTCTGGATGTCTTAGGACGTCGACATTGCGACGTAGAGTGCGATTATTTTCTGAGTGCGACTAGTAGTGATACTAGATTTGGAATGTTCTCTTAGCGATGAGCTAGAGCATTGATAGCGATTTTTCCCGAGCGTTTGTCTGGATATTTATCCAGATATTTT
The DNA here is from genome assembly GCA_019049505.1 of Pachyrhynchus sulphureomaculatus. Taxonomy (NCBI): domain Eukaryota; kingdom Metazoa; phylum Arthropoda; class Insecta; order Coleoptera; family Curculionidae; genus Pachyrhynchus; species Pachyrhynchus sulphureomaculatus. The sequence continues at coordinate 24,093,417 of CM032452.1, read as the reverse complement.
TTTTGGCTTTGTGCTAAATGGTCTGACAAGACTTTTTCTTTTTAGTGTAAGTGTTTGCACTAGAATCATTTTTTGTTTTTCTTTATTTAAGAATTTTTATAAATTTCTTTTGCTGAAATAAAAAATTTTCAGACAATCCTTAAAATATTTTAAGGGGGAGTTCATATTTTGTTTCAGTTCATTTTTTTTGATTTAGACAAGAGTCTAGACAAAGTTATATTTTTTTTTGTTTTGGTAACAATAACAGAGCTGATTCTTTTATATAAGAAGACCGCGATTGTTATTTTGGAAAGGTATTTCTTATGTTCATGCAAGGATTTTTATTTGCTTTTGATGTACTTAACCTTAGTGCCTAATTAAGTTAAGTCTAGTTATAAGATTCTTGTGATCATGCAAAGATTTTCATTTGGTTTTCATTGTACTTAATATTAGTGCTTAATTGAATTAAGTCTAGTAGTAAGGTCCGAAGTTTGTAATTTTGTTTTAAGTTCTGACCTTAGTATTAAGTGATAGTGTACCACTTTGTACCTTTTCATAAGTAGCCTAAGTTTAATAGACTAGTGTAGTCTATTTCTTTTTGGAAGGGGGTAAATGTAACATTCATTTTTTCCTAGATTTTAAGACCATGTAATGTTACTGATTTTTTCACTTCAAATTGTATTTATTTTCATTTTGGTATCGAACGGTATATTAATCAGAGATTCCAAGCCGTCCGGTATATAGTGTGTTGTGCGGGTTGCCGACCGAATCTATCGAGTTCATAGTACGCCGGGATTGGTGAAATGTGTGTATCCGCAGGATGGTTCCGGCGTCGCCATATTACCGGCAGAGTTTGCACGGTTTATTTAAGGGTCCGAGAAACTACTGTCTTGGCTTATTTCCATCTAGCCGTCGAGAAGGCAGTACCATCAAGCCGCAGCCAGGCTAATTTTCATCGGAGCCGCCAAGTAGGCTTCCTTCGACTGAGCTACAGTAAAAGCTCATAACAACCATCATGCGAGCTAAGTAAAGCACAAGTTTCTTAACGAAAAGCCGTAGTGGGCTCTCTAAGTGTTTACTAGAAAAGTGTGAAATCGGTCGTGTTCCATCGAAGCCGGAATAAGAACAGTAAGTTACCAAAACATCCTTCAATAGACCTATCCCTGAGTGGTGCCTTAACAGCAATTTAAACTGACTAAAAAGTGAAGTGAAAAGCACTATTTTTCGTCTTCGGGGGTAGTCATAGTTTAGAATTTAAATGTCATAACTACCTGTTAGGCTAAAATTTTTTGTAACCATGTAAAACTGCAAAGGTTAAAACTTTTTATTTTTAAAAACATGAATAAATTTTCTTTTTGTTGATTAAAGCTAGTGTCTCACTGAATACCTATTTTTCTTTTCGGGATAAGTTGTACTAGACTAATTCTTTTTAGTAATACCCATAAAACCCTTCAGTATTTTTTCATTTTTTTAACTGAAGTTAGATCCTTTCTATTTTAAAATGAATGGTGCTCAAAAAACTTGTACAACTGAAGCTTTTTAAAAATAGAAAAAAATTCCAAAAAGACGTACAAAAATTATCTCTTACCCATATCTCTCTACCAAGGAAAACTGAGCTAGTGTGTGTTTAATTTCTTTAGTTCTTTTTAAATCAGGATTCACTCAATTCAGTATCAGAAATTAAAGCGGGGCTGCAAGAAAATTGTGCTCAAGCTTGGGGTGTCCAATATTCAAACGGTACAAAATGACGCAGTGTACGTGGGGCGCAATTAAACACTTCTTCATAGGCAACAAAATTGCGCTCAAGCGTGGGACAAACAACTTCTCACAGGGTACAAAAAAAGATGCCTCAAACTGAGGACAGTTTAGCAGGTTACAAAATGACACCACAACGTGCGGGCAAGTTTTCATAAGTTACAATGTAATGAATAAACTACTAAAATTTATTCGATCCACAATTAGGCCAGAATAACCCCCTCATCACTTTCTTTTATCGTAATAACCCCCTGCTAGCGGCAAAAGGCGGCTTTATCAAAGGAACGCGCGGTACTTGTCAAAGAAAAGCCGCGTTTTTGATTCCCGCCGATTTTTCTAGAAACTTCGGGCGGCGTGTTTGACGGGAACATTCGAGACTTCGTTCGCGCCGATATAAATGTTGCGCCTGCAGGAATAGGAGTCAGTCTGAGTTGTAACTTGAAGGCAATACATCGATACAAAGTTTATCAATCCAAGTCCAAAATGAGTGCGGCGAAGAAAAGTAAAACTTATCATTTTAATAACGATTGGGAGGAAGAATTTTTAATTTATATGGTAAAGGATAAGTGCATTTGTCTCATTTGCCGTGCGTCAGTTGCAATACCTAAGCGTGGGAACTTAGAAAGGCATCATAAAACGGTTCATAAAAACTATTAAAAGGATTTTCCGTCACAGAGTGAATTAAGAAAACGAAAAGTACGTGATTTGATAACTTGTTTGAAAAAAGAACAAACCATGTTCACAAGACCAGCCAAACAATCAAAAGCTGCAACGATCGCGTCATTTAAAATATCTCATATATTGGCGAAAAACAAGAAACCATTTGATGATGGATTGGTTGTGACGGAAGCATTTATTGAAGCGGGTGAGACTTTATTTGGAGATTTTAAAAATAAAACAGAGATTTTGTCTGCTATTAGAGAACTTCAGTTATCTCGTCCGACTGTCACAAGGCGTGTTGAAGTCATGAGTCAGGACGTGGCAGATAAACTAAAACATGATATCATGAAATGTACATACTTTTCTTTACAGTTCGACGAATCCACCAATATGACAGACACTGCCCAGCTGTGTATTTTTATTCGAATGATATTCAATGACATGTCGGCTAAGGAAGAGTTTTTGACAATGATTCCTCTGAAAGGAAAGACACGTGGCGAAGATATATATGACGTTTTCTTCAATTTTGTAACAAACTACAAACTACCAATATATAAACTAGTGTACATTACAACTGATGGAGCACCAGCGATGACTGGAAACGAAAACGGTTTTGTGGCATTGTGTCGAGCTAATGATGATTTCCCTTTATTTTTCTCCTTCCATTGCATTATACATCAACAAGTTTTGTGTTCAAAAGTTCTAAACATGGAGGAGATTATGGGCATTGCAATAAAAATTGTGAATTCTATCCGTGCACGCAGCTTGCAACGACGGCTCTTTAAATTGCAGTTGGAAGCTAGTAAGTTAGCTGAACACACTGATTTAGTTCTCCACACGGACGTCAGGTGGTTGAGTCGCGGAAAATTCCTAGAAAGCTTTCAAGAATTATTGCCAGAAATAACAGCTTTTCTGGACGAAAGAGGTAATGACACTCAGATGCTGAAAAACGGAAAAATGGCTGACTGATTTGGCATTTTTGACAAACATCACAATGTATTTAAACACCATTAATTTGGAGCTTCAAGGTAAAGGAAAAACTATTATTGAGATGATTAGCGCAATAAACGCATTCAAAAGTAAATTGCAACTTATGATAGATCAACTGAAAAGAAAGGATCTGAAAAATTTTCCGTCTTTGAAAGCAAGGATTCCTCAGTTGAATTATGATATTTATGAGGCAGAATTATCAAATATTTTGGGCCAATTCGAAATACGTTTTTATGATTTCAGTAAATTGGCAAATATCGCATCATTTATGAGTTATCCTTTTTCGTGTAAAAACATTGAGGAATTAGCTACTGAAATAGCAAGTCAATTTAACATGGACTCATATTCTGTTGAAAATGAGTTAGTGCAGATTATATCAGATATACATCTCAAAGCCACAGCATCTGATACAAAATTCTGGTGTTTTATATCTGAAGATAAATATCCGAATTTAAGACAAATCGCCCTTCAACTGACGGCAATGTTTGGGTCAACTTACTTGTGCGAGTCTGCATTTTCTGAAATGAAGATAATTAAGTCAAAATATCGCAATCGACTAACTGACGAACATATATATAACTTATTTTTATAATAACGAAATCTAAGTTTAATAAGCGCCCCACCCAAATTTTTTTTTAGACGTATTTCGACCCACTGAATTTATTTTTGCAAAAACTTAACCTTTTTATTGTTATAAATAATTTATTGTAAACAAATTATGCTAATAAACAGAATTTCATAGAATTTATCTCCATAACAGCAAAATCTAAGCTTTTTATGAGCTCTACCCAAGTTTTTTAGATGAATTTTGTCCTGCTGTCTGAATTTCTAATCCATTTTTCCAATTTAATTAATTAAAAATTAAGAGCTAATAAGTTTATTTATATACAACTAAATAAAAATATTTGTGTTAAATTCCCAAAGAAAAATTAATATAATTCTAATAAATTGTCCGTAATACCATAATAAAATAATTTAGTTTTTGAAAAAATGAACAGAGAATTTAAATTTCGCTAGTTCAATAATATTATATTAAGTTATTATAGAAGAAAATTTGTAACAAAAGTTAATAAAGTTTTAGCAAAAATGGATTAGAAATCGACTTTAACGTGTCAAAAACATATAAACTCATACATCACAGCTAAGTAATAATGAGAATAGAAAAAATCAATTTGTTTATAACTTAAGCTTTGCATTAAAAATATAGAAATTCTGCTAATAAAACTAACCATATCTCAAATATCTGTCACTCAGCGATGAGTTCATTTTTTGAGCTCATTTTTTGAGCTCATTTTTTTCAAGAAAAAAAAAATTTACTGCCGCAGAAACCGCTCTCTGTGGCAGATATTAAAGCTATAGTATCCACATAACATATAAAACTGCCACTCTGCGATGGGTTCACTTATCCTCAATTTTTTGCAACTTTCTCCCTCCATAACCACGGCAGGAACCGGAATTTGAATCTACAAGTTGTATTTTTTGGTTCAGTTTGTCACATTTAATAAGTGATATCTGCCGCTCTTCGATAAGTCCAAAATCTTGGTTATGAGCCCCTGGACTATATATGATTTAAAATTTAAAAGAACGCGAATTGTCTTTTTCAAGCTACGTTACCACTGCGAAAATTTACTCCATAAAATTCTATAAAAAGTAATATTTATCTAATATTTTTGCAACAACTAGATGGTAAACTACCTTCATATTTTAACAAACGATAGCAAAGTAATTGTTTTATGTATATATAATTTTTTGTGACTTCTTACTTACTTTTTAATGCACATACCACAACAGAAATTGTAAAAAATGCATGTGTGCAAAAGTGTGGATTCCTATCTTTATACGTGTTAAACGTCTGAAATTTTACAATTAATTAGGGCAAAACGGCGTGGTAAACCATCTTTATGTTGAAGCAGTGAACGCAAGATGCTAAAATCTATTATCTCTCAAAATTTCAAGCAAAACTACTGTTAACAATTACTCGTAAGAAATACTTTAATTCATAATAAGTTGCCAATTTACAAAACGATTATCAGGACCGAGCTTACATACGGCTGCAAGACATGGTGCCAGATGTCTGGAAAACATCGTGCCAAAGTCAAGGGAGTTCAAAACAAAACCCTACGTATCATAACAAGAGCTCCCTAGTTTGTCCTCAACAACCAGTTACACAGGGAGTTTCAAATGCCCACAACAAAAGAATTCACCCGCAATAACCAGATTCACTTTCTTGAGAAAGCGACAGCTCACCCTAACCCTGAGATAGCTAACGCCTTCAAACACAACGCAAACGTCGGTAATCGCTACTTAGGACCCTCAGATATACTACAAATAGACTGACAATAGATATGACTAAATCTCGACTACCAAGGCAGACTATATTACGTACTTAGTCTATAGGGATAAGGTCGTAGTGTAGTTTAGCTACTCCTCTCCAAAAAATAAGCTAAACATGTAAACATCAGATACCACTAACATTATTGTAACACAACACTCCCGAAATAGCCTGGAACTTAGCTTGTAGTTTTAATTAGACTTGGTTAGATTAAGGTAGCATAGATCTACACATTAGAAACCACCCACAACTTTTTAAAACTCACACCTCCTTTATAAAAAATAATCGTCATATTGTAAAAGGAGTAAAGGATCGCAGACTCAGCTCACAATGAGGTTTAGTGCAAGCTACTCCAGCTGGAGAACCACCACATAATTGAAGCATTCTGGGGCACCCTTAAGGTGACGTAGACTCTTTCATTATCCATAAGGCAGATTCCTCCATGTAAAAAAAAGGAAATCTTTTCAGACGGGCGACCTCACAAGCACATAATCGCTTTAAATGAAACAACGACTCCTAGGAACGAGGTGCTGCCACTCAATGACGCAACAGAGTGGTGCATATATAATAGCATGTAGTCACGGACGGAAACACTTCTTTATTAATCATATTATTGACTGTGCAACGCTTGATAGACTCAACTATGTAGAAATAAAAAAAAGTCGACGAAACTCTAATTAAATAAATTTGACATTTGATACACAACGCGTCCCATAATTTTTAAGCGATATTGTTTTAGGAAAGGGTAAAAGGGGTGTATGTGTATGAGTGACTACTTTGGCACTGGCTACAACCATCTGGCTAGCTTTTCCGGTTTTTTTTTTTTAATAAAAAACAAAAAAAAGTTTGGAATATGCCCTCATTATATACAAATATATCTTTTTGTATAATTGTTTCTCTTTTTCTTCTTTTCTGTTCCCTTTTATTTTTATTTCTTTCTTTTTCTTTCTTCTTTTTTTCATCTTTTTTTCTCTTTCTTCCTGTTTCTATTTGTTTCCTGTTTTCCCCCCTTTTTTCCTCTTCCTTCCTTCTTTTTTTCAATCTTAATTCTAGAATCCATAATATGATGATATATAATTCTACAGATACCAATGTTATTTAAACTTAATAGAGGTTGCAGATTAATCAGCAATTGAGCATGTGATTTAATTTTAAGCAAGAAGTATATTTTCATGATTTTAAAAACATAGATTTTACAAACTTCAATTGTCATATTTTTGCGGTGGAGTGGGATGTGATGCTCGCCAACAGGAATATACGTGAAGCTACAAGAATGTTTTATGAAATACTTAATAACGCTATCTTAACTTATGTACCTATTAAGCTGTTTAAAGCCTCAAACTTTCCACATTATTTTAGTGCGGAGCTCCGAGGTACTATTATAAATAAAAAAAAAACGCATAAAAACTATATCTCCAGTGGGTTGCGGGAAGACTATTTCCAGTTTAGTAATTTGAGATCCCTTTGCAAAGAATTAGTTAAACGTGATTATGACACTTATGTCAGAAATATTGAGGATGATATCTCCGACCACCCTAGATATTTTTGGAAATTTGTCAATTCACCACAGAAATTCATCTGATTTACCGGGCTGTATGTTTTATAAGAATAAAGTGGCTGACAGCGGTCACGACATTGCCGATTTATTTTCAGGGTTTTTTAGTACTGTATACCGTAAGGCTGATGTATCTTGTGTAGAATATAGATTAGATAACAAAGCGGATATTATAATTAAACCTTTTGCCATTTCTGAGATATTTTATAAGATTACTAGGCTGTCTAAAAAAATGGAATGTGGTCATGACAATGTACCTGAATATTTGTTAAACAATCTTGTCTATAGTATTATCAGGCCACTGTTTATTTTGTTTAATAGGTCGCTGGCTGAGGGCGAGCTTCCGAATTTATGGAAGGAGAGTTTCATTGTACCGATTTTCAAGTCGGGTGAAAGAGAGGATGTTCAGAATTATAGGGACACTTCAAAGCAGTCTGCAATTCCTAAGTTGCTTGATGGTTTGGTCTATAATCAACTCAGCTGGATCTGTAAAGGTATAGTGGTAGAAGAACAGCATGGCTTCATGGGAGGTAGGTCGACTGTCACCAATTGGATCACCTATGAGAATGCTCTGGTGGATGCATTGGAGAAGAGATGCCGAGTGGACTCGATGTACACTGACTTCTCCAAGGCATTTGACAGGGTTAGCCATCAACAAGTGTTAGCAAAACTTAGAGTGATGGGGTTTCGGAAGCGCTCTGTAAAGTGGCTGTTGGTGGGACGCTCCCAGAGAGTGAAGATGAGAGGTTTTATATCCAATAGTACCGAGGTGACCTCAGAAGTGCCTCAGGGTGGGCACTGTGCTCCACTACTATTTAACATCTTTATTAATGACATTCGTTAGGCGGTTTCTGACTGTAGCTTTCTTTTGTTTGCGGATGACTTGAAATTGTACCGTGAAATTGTGACTGAGGTGGACTGCATGAAGCTACAAGAGAACTTGAATCTGTTTGTGCATTGGCGCAATGATAATAGATTGTCTTTAAACCCGGGGAAGTGTAGTTCGATTAGTTTTTGTGGAAAAAGAATAAAATAGCCTTTCAGTACAAGGTTGGTGATGAGGACTTGTTACCGGTCAGTTCTTTGAACGATTTGGGAGTCATAATGGATGCTCAGTTGTCGTTTAGGGAACACTATTCTTGCATGACAAGAAAGGCATTCCAAATGTTGGGACTTCTTTTTAGAATCGGAAGAGATCTATCTGTCGACTCAATGAAGAAGTTATACTGTTCTCTGGTAAGAGCTCACCTGAATATGCATCAACGGTATGATCACCTTACTACAATCATCATAGTGCAGGGATCGAACATGTCCAGAATAAATTTATTAGATATTGCTCTTATAGATTGGGGTTGGTGACAGAGCAGCTCTTGATAGTATGCTTGGTCTGGGGACATTAGAGGTCAGGAGAAGGGTGTCTGATCTTTCCACGATATTTAAATTGCTGAACGGTGTTATTGATTGTCCGCCCCTCTTAGGGCAGATACAGTTGAAGGTTCCAGAACGTTGCTTAAGAAGAAATGAGATATTTGTCATCGGTCATCACGGTACTAATTGTGGAATTCACGCTCCATTAGCGAGATCCTATCCTTGCTCTTCCTTTATATTAATCCTTCCATTAATCCATTTGGAAGCTCGCTGTCTGGCTTTAAGGGGCAAGTCATTAAAGTGGTGTGTGACCACTGATATGTTTCCTGTTTATTGGATTGGGTGTTTTGAGTTGTGATGTTAAATCATTTTTTTTTCTCTATCTAAAATACTCATTACTGTACTGTTGTTAGTACTTTATATATTGAATATTATAACTTTTATAATGAGGTTTCCCGTTTATTGATAATAAATAAAATAATATATATATATATATATATATATATATATATATATATATAATATATATATATATGTATATATATATACATATATATATATATATATATATATATATATATATATATATATATATATATATATATATATATATACATATATATATATATATATATATATATATATATATATATATATATATATATATATACATATATATATATATATATATATATATATATATATATATATATATATATATGTATATATATATATATATATATATATATATATATATATATATATATATGTATATATATATATATATATATATATATATATATTTATTTTATTTATTATCAATAAACGGGAAACCCCATTATAAAAGTTATAATATTCAATATATAAAGTACTAACAACAGTACAGTAATGAGTATTTTAGATAGAGAAAAAAAAATGATTTAACATCACAACTCAAAACACCTAATCCAATAAACAGGAATCATATCAGTGGTCACACACCACTTTAAAGACTTGCCCCTTAAAGCCAGACAGCGAGCCTCCAAATGGATTAATGGAAGGATTAATATAAAGGAAGAGCAAGGATAGGATCTCGCTAATGGAGAGTGAATTCTACAAATAGTACCGTGATGACCGATGACAAATATCTCATTTCTTCTTAAGCAACGTTCTGGAACCTTCAACTGTATCTGCCCTAATAGGGGCGGACAATCAATAACACCATTCAGCAATTTAAATATCGTGGAAAGATCAGACACCCTTCTCCTGACCTCTAATGTCCCCAGACCAAGCATACTATCAAGAGCTGCTCTGTCACCAACCCCAATCTATAAGAGCAATATCTAATAAATTTATTCTGGACATGTTCGATCCCTGCACTATGAACATTGTAGTAAGGTGATCATACCGTTGATGCATATTCAGGTGAGCTCTTACCAGAGAACAGTATAACTTCTTCATTGAGTCGATAGATAGATCTCTTCCGATTATAAAAAGAAGTCCCAACATTTGGAATGCCTCTCTTGTCATGCAAGAATAGTGTTCCCTAAACGACAACTGAGCATCCATTATGACTCCCAAATCGTTCAAAGAACTGACCGGTAACAAGTCCTCATCATCAACCTTGTACTGAAAGGCTATTTTATTCTTTTTCCACAAAAACTGATCAAACTACACTTCCCCGGGTTTAAAGACAATCTATTATCATTGCGCTAATGCACAAACAGATTCAAGTTCTCTTGTAGCTTCATGCAGTCCGCTTCAGTCACAATTTCACGGTACAATTTCAAGTCATCCGCAAACAAAAGAAAGCTATAGTCAGAAACAGTCTAACGAATGTCATTAATAAAGATGTTAAATAGTAGTGGAGCACAGTGCCCACCCTGAGGCACTTCACTCTCTGGGAGCGTCCCACCAACAGCCACTTTACAGAGCGCTTCCGAAACCCCATCACTCTAAGTTTTGCTGACAGTTATTGATGGCTAACCCTGTCAAATGCCTTGGAAAAGTCAGTGTACATCGAGTCCACTCGGCATCTCTTCTCCAATGCATCCACCAGAGCATTCTCATAGGTGATCCGATTGGTGACAGTCGACCTACCTCCCATGAAGCCATGCTGTTCTTCTACCACTATACCTTTACAGATCCAGCTGAGTTGATTATAGACCAAACCATCAAGCAACTTAGGAATTGCAGACTGCTTTGAAATGCCCCTATAATTCTGAACATCCTCTCTTTCACCCGACTTGAAAATCGGTACAATGAAACTCTCCTTCCATAAATTCGGAAGCTCGCCATCAGCCAGCGACCTATTAAACAAAATAAAAAGTGACCTGGTAATACTATAGACAAGATTGTTTAACAAATATTTAGGTACATTGTCATGACCACATTCCATTTTTTTTAGACAGCCTAGTAATCTTATAAAATATCTCAGAAACGGCAAAAGGTTTAATTATAATATCCGCTTTGTTATCTAATCTATATTCTACACAAGATACATCAGCCTTACAGTATACAGTACTAAAAAACCCTGAAAATAAATCGGCAATGTCGTGACCGCTGTCAGCCACTTTATTGTTATAAAACATACAGCCGGGTAAATCAGATGAATTTCTGTGGTGAACTGACAAATTTCCAAAAATATCTAGGGTGGTCGGAGATATCATCCTCAATATTTCTGACATAAGTGCTATATTCACGTTTAACTAGTTCTTTGCAAAGGGATCTCAAATTACTAAACTGGAGATAGTCTTCCCGCAATCCACTGGAGATATAGTTTTTATGCGTTATTTTTTTTATTTATAATAGTACCTCGGAGCTCCGCACTAAAATAATGTGGAAAGTTTGAGGCTATGAACAGCTTAATAGGTACATAAGATAAGATAGCATTATTAAGTATTTCATAAAACATTCTTGTAGCGTCACGTATATTCCTGTTGGTGAGCATCACATCCCACTCCACCGCAAAAAAAAATTGAAGTTAGTAAAATCTATGTTTTTGAAATCATGAAAATATACTTCTTGCTTAAAATTAAAGCACAAGCTCAATTGCTGATTAATCTGCAACCTCTATTAAGTTTAAATAACATTGGTATCTGTAGAATTATATATCATCATATGGACTCTAGAATTAAGATTTAAAAAAAGAAGGAAGGAGAGGAAAAAAGGGGAAAACAGGAAACAAATAGAAACAGGAAGGAAGAGAGAAAAAAAAGATGAAAAAAATAAGAAAAAAAAAAGAAAAAGAAAGAAATAAAAATAAAAGGGAACAGAAAAGAAGAAAAAGAAAAACAATTATACAAATAGATATATTTGCATATAATGAGGGCATAGTCCAAACTTTTCTTTGTTTTTATTAAAAAAAAAAAAAACAGAAAAGCTAGCCAGATGGTTGTAGCCAGTGCCAAAGCAGTCACTCATACACATACACCCCTTTTACCCTTTCCTAAAACAATATCGCTTAAAAATTATAGGACGCGTTGTGTATCAAATGTCAAATTTATTTAATAAGAGTTTTGTCGACTTTTTTTATTTCTACGTAATTGAGTGTATCAAGCGTTGCACAGTCAATAATATGATTAATAAAAAAGTGTTTCCGTCCGTGACTACAAGCTATTATACATGCACCACTCTGTTGCGTCATTAAGTGGCAGCACCTCGTTCCTAGGAGTCGTTGTTTCATTTAAAGCGATTATGTGCTTGTGAGGTTGCCCGTCTGAAAGATTTCCTTTTTTTTACATGGAGGAACCTGCCTTATGGATAATGAAACAGTCTACGTCACCTTAAGGGTGCCCCAGAATGCTTCAATTATGTGGTGGTTATCCAGCCGGAGTAGCTTGCACTAAACCTCCTTGTGAGCTGAGTCTGCGATCCTTTACTCCTTTTACAATATGACGATTATTTTTTATATAGGAGGTGTGAGTTTTAAAACGTTGTAGGTTTGTTTCTAATGTGTAGATCTATGCTACCTTAATCTAACTAAGTCTAATTAAAACTACAAGCTAAGTTCCAGGCTATTTCGGGAGTGTTGTGTTACAATAGTGTTAGTGGTATCTAATGTTTACATGTTTAGCTTATTTTTTGGAGAGGAGTAGCTAAACTACACTACGACCTTATCCCTATAGACTAAGTACGTAATATAGTCTGCCTTGGTAGTCGAGTTTTAGTCATATCTATTGTTAGTCTATTTGTAGTATATCTGAAGGTCCTAAGTAGCGATTACCGACGTTTGCGTTGTGTTTGAAGGCGTTAGCTATCTCAGGGTTAGGGTGAGCTGTCGCTTTCTCAAGAAAGTGAATCTGGTTACTGCGGGTGAATTCTTTTGTTGTGGGCATTTGAAACTCCCTGTGTAACTGGTTGTTGAGGACAAACTAGGGAGCTCTTGTTATGATACGTAGGGTTTTGTTTTGAACTCCCTTGACCTTGGCACGATGTTTTCCAGACATCTGGCACTATGTCTTGCAGCCGTATGTAAGCTCGGCCCTGATAATCGTTTTGTAAATTAGCAACTTATTATGAATTAAAGTATTTCTTACGAGTAATTGTTAACAGTAGTTTTGCTTGAAATTTTGAGAAATAATAGATTTTAGCATATTGCTTCAACATAAAGATGAAATTTCAGACGTTTAACACGTATAAGATAGGAATCCACACTTTTGCACACATGCATTTTTTACAATTTCTGTTGTGGTATGTGCATTTAAAAAGTAAGAAATCACAAAAAATTATATATACATAAAACAATTACTTTGCTATCGTTTGTTAAAATATGAAGGCAGTTTACCATCTAGTTGTTGCAAAAATATTAGATAAATATTACTTTTTATAGAATTTTATGAAGTGAATTTTCGCAGTGGTAACGTAGCTTGAAAAAGACAACTCGCGTTCTTTTAAATTTTAAATCATATATAGTCCAGGGGCTCATAACCAAGATTTTGGACTTATCGAAGAGCGGCAGATATCACTTATTAAATGTGATAAACTGAACCAAAAAATACAACTTATAGATTCAAATTCCGGTTCCTGCCGTGGTTATGGAGGGAGAAAGTTGCAAAAAATTGAGGATAAGTGAACCTATCGCAGAGTGGCAGTTTTATATGTTATGTGGATACTATAGCTTTAATATCTGCCACAGAGTAAATTTTGGAATTCATTATTGTGGAATTCACTCTCCATTAGCGAGATCCTTGCTCTTCCTTTATATTAATCCTTCCATTAATCCATTTGGAGGCTCGCTGTCTGGCTTTAAGGGGCAAGTCATTAAAGTGGTGTGTGACCACTGATATGTTTCCTGTTTATTGGATTGGGTGTTTTGAGTTGTGATGTTAAATCATTTTTTTTTTCTTTATCTAAAATACTCATTACTGTACTGTTGTTAGTACTTTATATATTGAATATTATAACTTTTATAATGGGGTTTCCCGTTTATTGATAATAAATAAAATAAATATATATATATATATATATATATATATATATATATATATATATAAATATATATATATATATATATATATATATATATATTTATTTTATTTATTATCAATAAACGGGAAACCCCATTATAAAAGTTATAATATTCAATATATAAAGTACTAACAACAGTACAGTAATGAGTATTTTAGATAAAGAAAAAAAAATGATTTAACATCACAACTCAAAACACCCAATCCAATAAACAGGAAACATATCAGTGGTCACACACCACTTTAATGACTTGCCCCCTTAAAGCCAGACAGCGAGCCTCCAAATGGATTAATGGAAGGATTAATATAAAGGAAGAGCAAGGATCTCGCTAATGGAGAGTGAATTCCACAATAATGAATTCCAAAATTTACTCTGTGGCAGATATTAAAGCTATAGTATCCACATAACATATAAAACTGCCACTCTACGATAGGTTCACTTATCCTCAATTTTTTGCAACTTTCTCCCTCCATAACCACGGCAGGAACCGGAATTTGAATCTATAAGTTGTATTTTTTGGTTCAGTTTATCACATTTAATAAGTGATATCTGCCGCTCTTCGATAAGTCCAAAATCTTGGTTATGAGCCCCTGGACTATATATGATTTAAAATTTAAAAGAACGCGAGTTGTCTTTTTCAAGCTACGTTACCACTGCGAAAATTCACTTCATAAAATTCTATAAAAAGTAATATTTATCTAATATTTTTGCAACAACTAGATGGTAAACTGCCTTCATATTTTAACAAACGATAGCAAAGTAATTGTTTTATGTATATATAATTTTTTGTGATTTCTTACTTTTTAATGCACATACCACAACAGAAATTGTAAAAAATGCATGTGTGCAAAAGTGTGGATTCCTATCTTATACGTGTTAAACGTCTGAAATTTCATCTTTATGTTGAAGCAATATGCTAAAATCTATTATTTCTCAAAATTTCAAGCAAAAAAAAAAACTACTGTTAACAATTACTCGTAAGAAATACTTTAATTCATAATAAGTTGCTAATTTACAAAACGATTATCAGGGCCGAGCTTACATACGGCTGCAAGACATAGTGCCAGATGTCTGGAAAACATCGTGCCAAGGTCAAGGGAGTTCAAAACAAAACCCTACGTATCATAACAAGAGCTCCCTAGTTTGTCCTCAACAACCAGTTACACAGGGAGTTTCAAATGCCCACAACAAAAGAATTCACCCGCAGTAACCAGATTCACTTTCTTGAGAAAGCGACAGCTCACCCTAACCCTGAGATAGCTAACGCCTTCAAACACAACGCAAACGTCGGTAATCGCTACTTAGGACCTTCAGATATACTACAAATAGACTAACAATAGATATGACTAAAACTCGACTACCAAGGCAGACTATATTACGTACTTAGTCTATAGGGATAAGGTCGTAGTGTAGTTTAGCTACTCCTCTCCAAAAAATAAGCTAAACATGTAAACATTAGATACCACTAACACTATTGTAACACAACACTCCCGAAATAGCCTGGAACTTAGCTTGTAGTTTTAATTAGACTTAGTTAGATTAAGGTAGCATAGATCTACACATTAGAAACAAACCTACAACGTTTTAAAACTCACACCTCCTATATAAAAAATAATCGTCATATTGTAAAAGGAGTAAAGGATCGCAGACTCAGCTCACAAGGAGGTTTAGTGCAAGCTACTCCGGCTGGATAACCACCACATAATTGAAGCATTCTGGGGCACCCTTAAGGTGACGTAGACTGTTTCATTATCCATAAGGCAGGTTCCTCCATGTAAAAAAAAAGGAAATCTTTCAGACGGGCAACCTCACAAGCACATAATCGCTTTAAATGAAACAACGACTCCTAGGAACGAGGTGCTGCCACTTAATGACGCAACAGAGTGGTGCATGTATAATAGCTTGTAGTCACGGACGGAAACACTTTTTTATTAATCATATTATTGACTGTGCAACGCTTGATACACTCAATTACGTAGAAATAAAAAAAGTCGACAAAACTCTTATTAAATAAATTTGACATTTGATACACAACGCGTCCTATAATTTTTAAGCGATATTGTTTTAGGAAAGGGTAAAAGGGGTGTATGTGTATGAGTGACTGCTTTGGCACTGGCTACAACCATCTGGCTAGCTTTTCTGTTTTTTTTTTTTAATAAAAACAAAGAAAAGTTTGGACTATGCCCTCATTATATGCAAATATATCTATTTGTATAATTGTTTTTCTTTTTCTTCTTTTCTGTTCCCTTTTTTTTTTTATTTCTTTCTTTTTCTTTTTTTTTTCTTATTTTTTTCATCTTTTTTTCTCTTCCTTCCTGTTTCTATTTGTTTCCTGTTTTTCCCCTTTTTTCCTCTCCTTCCTTCTTTTTTTAAAATCTTAATTCTAGAGTCCATATGATGATATATAATTCTACAGATACCAATGTTATTTAAACTTAATAGAGGTTGCAGATTAATCAGCAATTGAGCTTGTGATTTAATTTTAAGCAAGAAGTATATTTTCATGATTTCAAAAACATAGATTTTACTAACTTCAATTTTTTTTTGCGGTGGAGTGGGATGTGATGCTCACCAACAGGAATATACGTGACGCTACAAGAATGTTTTATGAAATACTTAATAATGCTATCTTATCTTATGTACCTATTAAGCTGTTCATAGCCTCAAACTTTCCACATTATTTTAGTGCGGAGCTCCGAGGTACTATTATAAATAAAAAAATAACGCATAAAAACTATATCTCCAGTGGATTGCGGGAAGACTATCTCCAGTTTAGTAATTTGAGATCCTTTTGCAAAGAACTAGTTAAACGTGAATATAGCACTTATGTCAGAAATATTGAGGATGATATCTCCGACCACCCTAGATATTTTTGGAAATTTGTCAGTTCACCACAGAAATTCATCTGATTTACCCGGCTGTATGTTTTATAACAATAAAGTGGCTGACAGCGGTCACGACATTGCCGATTTATTTTCAGGGTTTTTTTAGTACTGTATACTGTAAGGCTGATGTATCTTGTGTACGGAATATAGATTAGATAACAAAGCGGATATTATAATTAAACCTTTTGCCGTTTCTGAGATATTTTATAAGATTACTAGGCTGTCTAAAAAAATGGAATGTGGTCATGACAATGTACCTAAATATTTGTTAAACAATCTTGTCTATAGTATTACCAGGTCACTTTTTATTTTGTTTAATAGGTCGCTGGCTGATGGCGAGCTTCCGAATTTATGGAAGGAGAGTTTCATTGTACCGATTTTCAAGTCGGGGTGAAAGAGAGGATGTTCAGAATTATAGGGCATTTCAAAGCAGTCTGCAATTCCTAAGTTGCTTGATGGTTTGGTCTATGATCAACTCAGCTGGATCTGTAAAGGTATAGTGGTAGAAGAACAGCATGGCTTCATGGGAGGTAGGTCGACTGTCACCAATCGGATCACCTATGAGAATGCTCTGGTGGATGCATTGGAGAAGAGATGCCGAGTGGACTCGATGTACACTGACTTTTCCAAGGCATTTGACAGGGTTAGCCATCAATAACTGTCAGCAAAACTTAGAGTGATGGGGTTTCGGAAGCGCTCTGTAAAGTGGCTGTTGGTGGGACGCTCCCAGAGAGTGAAGTGCCTCAGGGTGGGCACTGTGCTCCACTACTATTTAACATCTTTATTAATGACATTCGTTAGACTGTTTCTGACTATAGCTTTCTTTTGTTTGCGGATGACTTGAAATTGTACCGTGAAATTGTGACTGAAGCGGACTGCATGAAGCTACAAGAGAACTTGAATCTGTTTGTGCATTAGCGCAATGATAATAGATTGTCTTTAAACCCGGGGGGGGAAGTGTAGTTTGATCAGTTTTTGTGGAAAAAGAATAAAATAGCCTTTCAGTACAAGGTTGATGATGAGGACTTGTTACCGGTCAGTTCTTTGAACGATTTGGGAGTCATAATGGATGCTCAGTTGTCGTTTAGGGAACACTATTCTTGCATGACAAGAGAGGCATTCCAAATGTTGGGACTTCTTTTTATAATCGGAAGAGATCTATCTATCGACTCAATGAAGAAGTTATACTGTTCTCTGGTAAGAGCTCACCTGAATATGCATCAACGGTATGATCACCTTACTACAATGTTCATAGTGCAGGGATCGAACATGTCCAGAATAAATTTATTAGATATTGCTCTTATAGATTGGGGTTGGTGACAGAGCAGCTCTTGATAGTATGCTTGGTCTGGGGACATTAGAGGTCAGGAGAAGGGGTGTCTGATCTTTCCACGATATTTAAATTGCTGAATGGTGTTATTGATTGTCCGCCCCTATTAGGGCAGATACAGTTGAAGGTTCCAGAACGTTGCTTAAGAAGAAATGAGATATTTGTCATAGGTCATCACGGTACTATTTGTAGAATTCACTCTCCATTAGCGAGATCCTATCCTTGCTCTTCCTTTATATTAATCCTTCCATTAATCCATTTGGAAGCTCGCTGTCTGGCTTTAAGGGGCAAGTCTTTAAAGTGGTGTGTGACCACTGATATGATTCCTGTTTATTGGATTAGGTGTTTTGAGTTGTGATGTTAAATCATTTTTTTTTTCTCTATCTAAAATACTCATTACTGTACTGTTGTTAGTACTTTTATATATTGAATATTATAACTTTTATAATGGGGTTTCCCGTTTATTGATAATAAATAAAATAAATAAATATATATATATATATATATATATATATATATATATATATATATATATATATATATATATACACATATATATATATATATATATATATATATATATATATATATATACATATATATATATATATATATATATATATATATATATATATATATATATATATATATATATATATATATATATATATATATATATATATATATATATATATATATATATATATATGTATATATATATACATATATATATATATATATATATATATATATATATATATATATATATATATATATTTATTTATTTTATTTATTATCAATAAACGGGAAACCTCATTATAAAAGTTATAATATTCAATATATAAAGTACTAACAACAGTACAGTAATGAGTATTTTAGATAGAGAAAAAAAAATGATTTAACATCACAACTCAAAACACCAATCCAATAAACAGGAAACATATCAGTGGTCACACACCACTTTAATGACTTGCCCCTTAAAGCCAGACAGCGAGCTTCCAAATGGATTAATGGAAGGATTAATATAAAGGAAGAGCAAGGATAGGATCTCGCTAATGTCATTTAAGTGGTGTGTGACCACTGATATGTTTCCTGTTTATTGGATTGGGTGTTTTGAGTTGTGATGTTAAATCATTTTTTTTTCTTTATCTAAAATACTCATTACTGTACTGTTGTTAGTACTTTTATATATTGAATATTATAACTTTTATAATGGGGTTTCCCGTTTATTGATAATAAATAAAATAAATATATATATATATATATATATATATATATATATATATATATATATATATATATATATATATATATATATTATATATATATATATATATATATATATATATATATAATATATATATATAAATATATTATATATATATATATATATATATATATATATATATATATATATATATATATATATATATATGTATATATATATATATATATATATATATATATATATATATATAATATATATATATATATATATAATATATATATATATATATATATATATATATATATATATATATATAATATATATATTTAATTTTATTATATATATATATATATATATATATATATATATATATATATATATATATATATATATATATAACTTTTGTATCATCACGATTTTTTTTGGTTCTGATTTGGAGTTAGTCTCCTTAAAAATGTCTGTGATCTAACTCTATGCATTATATTTATATTCTGATATGAATGATTTTATCAATTACACTATTATATTAAAATACTTACATCGAAGCGATCTTCCCAACGAAAAAAATTTGATGTTGTTTTAGGATTAATATGTCATGCTGCTTGAAACCATTGAGTTCGACGTTTAACATTTTGTGGCACATTTAAAAATATTTTTTCGTGAGTTGTTTTCGTAGTATTCGTACAAAATGGTACAAAATAGGCACGATAAATTTTTCATTTTCAATAAATTTATCAATACATTGATGATAATAACAAGAATACATTGACTGAAAACGAAAACACTCGTATCAGCTGTCTGCGATGTTGAGGAGAAATAAACATTGTGACGTCACATGCGCTCGGATTTTTTCGGGTCATCGGTACTAAATTTAAAAATTTATTTTCGATTTGATCTAAATTTTTAATTATAATGAAAAAAATACATAAATAGATTTGTTATAAAACTTATATATGATCTTTCCATTTATGACATTTTTTTTAAAAACCCCAGTGGATTGGCAATGCATGGTTACACCATTCTACTTATCACTTGTATAAAATTTCTGTTATATTGTTTATAGAACAAAGATTTTTTGTTTATATAAGAGAACATTGCCTTGAAGAACTTACTGGTTACCCATTCTTCAATTTTTTTTTCCAATCTATATCGATTTAAACTTTTATAATTTGAAAACAATCTGTAACAGGTAGTATGCTCCCCAGAGACTGTGAGGCCCTTGTCTAATTGATCCACTTTGTCATTCGGCGGAATTCCTACGTGGCTCTTTCGCAAAGAAACTTTAGATTTTTCTTTTCTTCGATTAGCTGGTTTATAGCCTTATAATACTGATCACTATATAATTTTGTTTTGGGTTAGTTGCCACATATTTTTATTGCCTCTAACTTACTTCTACTGTCAGGAAAAAATTTCTGAAATTATTGCTAACTTTGTAATTTATACAATAACTTATTGCTTGTTGAATAGCTATTAGTTCAACCGTGAATATCTGGCAATTTCTATTTAACTCAGTTATTTTTATTGGGATGATAAAACGCATATTCTGTTTATTTGTTCTTTAACGATCCATCTGCGAAAAATTTTTTGCTGATCCGTACATACATAGAAGACAGAATGAGCAAAGGAAAAGTCGTCACAACAACACCTTAATTCTATTCTACATCTATAACGCAATCTTTAAGAGGATCGTACTTTACGGCTGCGGAACTTGGCAATTAAACAAAAACTTAGAACAGAAACTTCTTGCTCTCGAAATGGACTACTGATTAAGATCAGCAGGAATATCGACACGGGATAAAATCAAAGCAACAACAGCGAGCCACAAATGTTTAAAAATCAATAATGGACGGTATCCAACAAAAACACCTGTTCTAGTATGGACACGCAGAAAGAATGAGAGAACAAAGAATTCCAAAGCTGGTTTTGAAATGGAGGTACACAGAGAAACGAAGAAGAAGAAGAAGGTCGAAAACAACATGGATTGATGGCATCCAGAGAACCACATCGGAAAGAAATTTACGACTGGGAAATTAGGAAGACAGAAGAAGCTGGCAATAGGGAACTAGAAGACGTAGAACGCAATAAAGCCGGATAGATAAATAAATAGATATATTAATGTTCTAGATGAGCCTGAGAATACAGCTATTGTTTCTCCTATTTTAAACCATCCGTCTTATTTCTTGTTCCAATTTCGTTTTAGTTTTCAAGAAATATCTCTGTTGGGTAGCCGGTATGCGCTGATTTACCGTTTGCGAATCAAAAAAGAGACGTCCGGATAATTAACCCAAAGGTAACTACACCAATACTGAAATACCCTCATAATGACAATGAAAAAGGAATTTACGACATAATTCTGAAGTATTTTACATTATACACATTTCAAGAAGATTTTTATAAGAAAGAAAAATTACAAATATATTCTAATTTATAAGTTCAATCAAATATAAGAAAGAAAGTCGAAATCGAAACAAAGTACATAATTACAGTCCGAAAACTCGTAGTGTTACAAATTAAATGTTACTTTTTGACGTTAAAGCAATTTAAGAAATAAATTAAAGCTTTGAAAGATGAGGAAAAATAAACTTCGCAATCGTAAAAAAATATACTTTTGAGAAGAAGTCCTTAAAGAGACAGAATTTTGATCACATTTTTTTGTTTGAATTATTATTTACAAGTATTGAGTGGGCGCTTTTTCAAATTACTTGGCGAGCAGAATAAATAAATATTTTTTGCGTTAATATTAAAATATATTTGAATAAAAAAAGCTATTCGCAAATATGAGCAAAACAATTCAGCTGTTCCCAAATTGTATTTAATACAAGTACAGGGTGAGTCAACGATAGAGTAAAGTTCATTATCTCATTTGTTTCGTGAATGACAAAAAAATGTTAAATGTTTTAGGGAATGTTAAGGTGCACACTTTAGTTTTGAGCATACAGAGTACTTCAACAAAAGTGTGGGCCGATTTTAACAGGTTTTTTTTCTAACCGAACATCCTATTTTCTAATTTATTTTTAAATTCTGCGTAAAATTTTATAACTTTTTTATTAATAATGTTACATACCTAAACCTAGTAGATTTTCTAATATTTCAATTTAAAAAAAAATAGTTTTCAGTTCTGTAAAAAATTGCCAGTAGCACCATTGTTTCTGAAGGTGGAATACTCATAATTAGTACCAGCGTTCTATAGAGATTTGAGTTAGATGCTACAGGGTGTTCAAAATAAATTTATGCATTTCGACTATTTTAAATTGAAAAATCTAAAATTATTATATATATTATTATTTTTTCTGATAGATTTTACAAAACCCTCCAACTTTTATTAAGTATGTCATATACCTATTTCTAATAGTTTTCGATTTATTTTGAATTTTTCAATTTTTACCCTTGTTTTTAATACACCTACGCTATTGCGAACACATAAAACTTACGCTATAACATCATAGTTGCCCAGACAAAACAAAAATATAGGCATTGTCAAATTTTGACATGTCCATTAAGCAAGTAAAAATAATTGAATTTGTTATAGTAAGTGACGTATAGAGGTAATAATTATGGATTTTCCTAAAAATGAATTAATTGACATGGTTTTATATACTGGGCGAGGCGGGAAAAAATTGTCTTTTGGCAGAAAGGCTTTACGGACCGAAGTACCCTAATAGACGTATACCATCTAGAAAATCTTTTCAGTGCAGTGCTTAATGGAACGGTTTGATGTAGTGGTAGCGTTAAGTATACGAAAAGGAAAGTAGTAAACCAGAATGCTACCAATGAGAAAAAAAAGAAATGGAGATTTTACTTCATGTTGAAGATAATCCCCAGGTCAGCAGCCGTCAACTAGCTGACTTATCTGACACATCCCAATCTACGGCTAATTGCACCGCGAGAAAATACAAGTATCATCCCTTTCATATGGAACTACACCAAGAACTTCAAGACCGTGATTTTGAACGACGAGTAAAGTTTTATACCACCATGAATGGAGCAATAGAGGCCGATCCAAATTTTTTTATCCAAAATAATGTTTTCTGATGAAGCTACTTTTCGCAGTAATGGAGCAGTTAACAGCCATAACATGCATTATCATTCAACAGTTAATCCATTTTGGATCCGGAAAGTTCAAAACTAAAACCATTGGTCGTTTAATGTATGGTGTGGAATATTAAATTTTCGAATTATTGGTCCATATTTTTTCCGCGAACCGCTTAACAGCCCTAGATATCTACATTTTTTGCAAAACGAATTACCCCAGCTTCTTGAAGAAGTTGATAACTTTGAAAGGGAACAAATTTGGATTCAACAAGACGGAAATGCTGCTCATTACCACCGGAGAGTTCGGGAATTTTTAAAGATCGTTACCCACAAAAATGGATTGGTAGGGATTGATTCATTCAGTGGCCCCCTCGATCATGTGACTTAACACCTTTGAACTCCTTTTTTTTGTGGTGCTACATTAGAGATCGAGTTTATATAAAGCCCCCTACAACACCAGTAGATATGAAAAATAGGATACGGGATGCGTGCAGGACAATAACGCCCTTTATGCTAAGGAAAGTAAAGGAAAATATAGTAAAAACGACATGTGTATTCAAGTAGACGGGCATATTTTTGAACATTTATTACGTCATAATAATTAATCATTAGATAAGTTAAACTATATTAAAATTATTATTAAACTATTTGTTTATGTTTTCATAATAGCGTAAGTGTATTAAAAACAAGGGTAAAAATTGAAAAATTCGAAATAAATCGAAAACTATCAGAAATAGGTATATGACATAATAAAAGTTGGAGGGTTTTGTAAAATCTATCAGAAAAAATAATAATATACAGGATGTGCCATTTTAAAAAATTTGAAATTTTTCAATTTAAAATAGTCGAAATGTATAAAAATTATTTTGAACACCCTGTAGCATCTTCAAATTTCTTTATATATATCTTTTTTTCGTCTCTATAGAACGCTCGTACAAATTATGTGTATTCCACCTTAAGAAACAATGGCGCTAATTGGCAATTTTTTACAAAACTGGAAACTAGTATTTAAAAAAAAAAAAATTGAAATATTAGAAAAACTACTAGGTTTAGGTATATATAACATTATTAATAAAAAAGTTATAAAATTTTACCCAGAATTTAAAAAATAAATTAGAAAAATAGAATGTTCCATTTAAAAAAACATATGTTATATCAGACACATTTTTTTGAAGTACCCTGTATACTAAAAAATAATTTTAAACTGTGCACCTTAACATTCCCTAAAACTATTGTATTTAACATCTTTTCGTCATTCCCGAAACAAATGAGATAATGTACTTTACTCTATCGTTGCCTCACCCTGTATGTAACATCCTCTTTAAAAAATAATATTTAGTCCCACCTGTTTTATTATTAATTGAAAAAACTTATTTTTATCAATAACATCGTTTAGCATCGACAGTATGTCATGTTGGAAGTACGAATCTCTAAGAGAAGCCTCGTTACATCGGATATACCTACGTGGCCATTTTTTTTCCCTCAAAAAAAAAAAACGAGACAACTGATTTTAGATTTAATGTTATGTGGTTAAAAATAATGACTTAACAAACCACAAGGTTCATCTGTATCCTCTATCGACCACCAAGTGATACTAACTTTAGAACACTTTTCGCTTCTCTTGCAGACACTATTGATTTTTTACAAATTAAACTATCCATATGCCGAAATTGCCATCCTGGGCGACTTTAATGCCCACAACATCAACTGACTTAAATATTTCAAATACGACCGATGAACAAGGTCGTGAAGCTGAATCATTCTCAATCAGTTGTGGCTTAACTTAGCTTACTGACGAACCAACACGGATCCCTAATCGAGACGGGGAATTGGCCAGTCTTTCTTGATCTGGTTTTAACCACCAATCCGGAGATTAACACGGTCACCGTAAATCCACCGTTAGGTTCTTCCGACCATAAACTGCTTTCGACATCAAGTATCCTACCAATCAGTGACAGAGAGGCACTACAAATCTGCTAAATGGAAAGATCTCATGGATACTTTCGAACTTTCCCTTTGGTAGACGTTTGTTTTCGGTCCGACGACCCATCTAACGGCGCCAAGGAGGTTTCCGATATTATTTTGGTTGGTATGGAAGCTTACATCCCTTTTCCGAAGAAATACCCTTCCAACGGCAAGCCTTGGTTTGACCGAAAATGCAAAGAAGTATCTTGCCTAACAACAAAATGGCGTGAAACTCCACCATAAATCGTAACACCTGTGTTCGTGCCCAGAAGAGATGCAAAGAAATTATCGACGATACCAAGGAGGCACACAATCAACGAATTAGAAAACAAACTTCTCGCTTGTCCCGACAATTCCAGTCCTTTTGGTCAGTCGCTAAGGCAGTTAGTCAAAATTTCACCAAATCTACCATACCGCCACTCACACGGCCAGATATAATTCTATCGCAACGACACCTGTGGAGAAATTGAACACCAATATGGCTTTCGTAAACATAGATCAACAGGAGATCTTCTGACTTATGTAACACATGTTTGGAATAACGCAATTGAACACTTTGGAGACTCTCGAGCGGTTGGTCTAGACATATCCAAGGCATTCTACCGTGTTTGGCACGATGGACTGTTGGCTAAGCTATGCTCTTATGGTATGCCTGAAAAGTTCTGTTTGTGGCTCTCATGTCTCCTCAAAGAGCGTTTTTTACTAGCAGCGGTCGACGGATTTCTTTCTAACACCTTCACTATCAACGCTGGTGTGCACCAAGGCTCCATACTGTCTCCTACTCTGTTTCTCATTTACATTAACGATCTGCTGGAAAAGACCGGGAATACATTTTACAGCTTTGCAGATGACAGTACGCTTATCTCTTTATTCACTTTGAACGCTCGGACATCGGCTACTCAGGCGAATATCCGCAGACAGCAGGAGGTCGTTCAACTTAACAAAGACTGCAAGAAATTCTATCTTGGGGTGACAGTAACCAAGTGGAATTTAACGCTACAAAAAACCCAGGCGGCAGTTTTTTCTAAAAAGTTTAACGTCACTCAATTTGTTGGGCGTTAATTTAACAGCAAATATGACCTGGCATGATCATGTTGCAGGCATAGCAAGGAGAGCTTCTCAAAAGTTGTGAATATTATTTCGAACCAGAAAGCTTTTATACTCCACAACAACTGTTAATTCTTTACAAAGCTCAAATTTGACCAACTATGGAATACTGCTCCCATGTTTGGGGCTCTGCTCTCAAACACACATTGCATTGTTGGACTCTGTTCGTCTGATTGGAGACCCGGAACTGTGCGGCGGCTGGAACATCCGTATTCCACGTACAACGCTTTTTAAGCAGTCTTTTATAATGGAGAACATCATCCCTTTGGAATATTTGCCCAGGGCTGTGTTTCCCACCGAGCACAATTTACAGTGATTTAAGAACAACGTGAATCGCTTTTTTTTTTTTTTTTTTTTCCGCACACATGCCGCTCATAGAGCGCTTAGAGACTTCCCTGTAGCATCTGTGCTAGATCCATAAAAAAAATATATTGGT